>QLTV01000598.1:18186-34701 GCA_003457575.1 Thermophis baileyi | reverse complement strand
ACCTCGCTGCTGGTTCGCTTCCTCCCACGCCGCGTGGGCGCACGCGCGCATGTGCAGTGCTGAAAATTCAGCTTCTGCGCATGCACAGAAGCAAAAAAACAGCTTCTGCGAGTGCGCAGAAGCGAAAAACAAGATGGTGGTGCCTATGGTGCTGCTGAGAGAGCCGGTTTGGGGGCGTGTCCAGCTGGCCATCGCTGCTGGTTCGGCGAGCAGGGGAAAATTCCCGCTACCGGTTCTAAAGAACCGATCTGAACTGGCAGGAACCCACCTCTGGCATCTACAGAGATCATGCAATCACTGATATACAAATTTAATTTAAATAAAGCATCAGCAAATATACACACATACATACATATATGCATGTTGTAAATAAATATTTGGGATGGGTGCTCTATATTCACTGGTTTGAATGTCATGCTAAACTGTAGTTAGTGATATGAACCAAGATGCTGTTCACTCTTCTTTGTTCACACCAGCCAGCTATGAAACGTTCAAATATTTTGCCTTTATTTTATATGAATTACCATATATCAACTGTTATTAGTCATAATTATGACTAAAGCAACAAATATCAAAATATGGCTAAGATTAAGCACATTGTAGGTTTTGAGTTTAATACTATAGTGCTGTTATTCTAAGTAGAAAAGCAGAAAAAGCTGCCAATCCCTTTGCAAGCTTGCTAGGAATTGGGCGAATAAATTTAAGATAACATAAATTTAAGATTCACTGTGTCTTATTCCTATCATGCTGAATGGTGGTGTCTTGTAATTTCTGAAATAAAACACCAGCATCTTTTAGGCACTTATTGAATTTTATAAAGGAGAGGTAAATTTCATGCCAAAGGATTTTAGTAACTCCATCAATTTTTTAAAAATCACTGCAATTTTTCCTGGAACACTAAAGTAAATACATTGTATATATATAAAATCATGTCTATAAAATGTATTACGTTGTCCATTGATGCATCCTTTCCTTTTTCTTTTGAAGCAGGCACCCAACATCAGGACAAAACTAAGGAGGCTTTATGGTTTTGAAGTACAAATGGAACTTGTAAAGAATCAGCATTAAGAGTTGCTATCCTTGAGAAAGGGATATGGCACACCTTTTCCGTCTCTCTCTCTCTCTCCTTCTCTCTTCACAGCACCACTAGACATTCTGCTAAGCAGATGCTGAGCCAACTGTATCATATGACTGATCCTTTATACCCAGCTGCCTATTTGTCACTCTCAGGATTGCTAAGTAGAAATGAGATGAAAAGACAAGAGCCGTTCATCATCCATCATTTGTCATCTGAATCTGCAACAACATTTCTGATATCCATCTTTTTATGCCGCTAAATAAGCATTTGGTTTGGTTGTGTGTTGGTATCTAATATTAATGCACAACCAGGAGAGGACATAATTGTTAACTTTTGGGAATGCATTTTGGTAGCTATTTGTGAATCCTTTTTGAGGAAATACAGAAGGTTTACATAAATATTTACAGGCTATTTTAGAAAAGATTGTTTTTTTAAAAAAAGTTAAATAATTTTAAAGTTCTGTTTAAAGAACTTGCTTGCAGAGGTGCACTGTCAGATGTTTTAAATGCCTACTTTTAGTTGTTTGTGGAATTTCATTGTTATTTGCTCAAATATCTTGTAATTGTTCACTGTTAGCTATACAGGTTCGGTCCTACATAGATAACAAATTGTTGAATGTGTTTTACCTTCTTCTTAACAATCACTCATACATAAAATAGTTTTCATAGCTGTAGCATCGAAAACATGAGTATAAGCTTTACTGCTTTTAGTGAAAACTTTGAGATATGGACAATTGGTTTCAAAATGTAATCGGATGCAGAGTTTTTGACTGAAAATCTAACTGCAAAGGAAGCTTTGTTCTTAAGTTTACACTGACATTAATTCCATTCTTATTATTGAGCACAAAATATCTAATGCTAGCCTAATTCCTTTCAGCTTCAACCTAAATTAAAACACCTAGTTGGGTGCTTTAGAAGCCACTTTATATTGCACTTGTACATGTCTTCTTTTCCCCCCTCATTGCAAATTATTTGGAAGTTTCCTACTTATACCAGCCTTGAAATCCATGATTAGGAAGTACTTTAAGCAATCTATGTAGCATGTACAGTAGACTGGAAAGTACTAGGTGATGCTGCAAAGAGATTTGGTACAAGTACAGTTATGAAAATTTAAGCAAAACTCATCTAGAGAAAGTCTGGCTTTGTTGTTGCTAATAGCTGACACTGACTTGATTAGACATACAGGTAATCCTTGAGTTATGAATGTAATAGAGCCTGCAAATTACATTTGTAACCCAAGGATTCATTAATTAAATGACATTAAATTAAATGCATTTGTTAATTGAATACGCAGGTCGTTAAGTGCACATGAGGTACCAGGGGGGAAGACCATGGGGGACCTAGTGCTGGAACAGGCCACCTGCTTCTGACTCAAGCCTTCCTCAACCTACTGTGATATCTCATACTTCCCTCCCATCCTGCCCGCTGGGTCTCCCCAGGCACTGAGCATGTTTGCTAGCCTCCCAGATTCCAATTGTTCCTCCCCAACCCATGTCTGATCGCTCACTTACTTTTCGAAGATCTCCAGATTTCCAGACCCATGTGGCAGAAACAGCGGCCATCTTTAGTCAGATGCTGGTGAAGCTATAACAATGTGAGAACTAAGGAAAACAGCTTCGCCAGCTCTGCAAGCCCGATGAGACAAATAAGCTCCGCACTGATTGGCTGCTGCTGCTGCTGCCTTTGCGCCCCAATCCCTGAAGCCACTCATTCAAACCAGCCACCCAGCTACCCAGCAACAAGCAGAAGGCATCTGCGGCACTTCCCAGGCCAGAACCAAACGAGGCCTACAGGGACATTGGCCTCGTGGCAGAAAAGCGATGGGGCGGGGTGGTGGGAGAAATAGGCAGGGGGCATGTTGCGCCATTTCTGTAGTCAGTCATAAGAGTGAATGACCACTGCAAGATATGTAACTTCCAGATTGGGTCGTAAGTACTTTTTTTTTGGGGGGGGTCATAATTTTGAATCATCACTAAGTAAACTGTCATAACTTGAGGAATACCTGTATTTAATAACTCAATCAACATTCTGTTGAATCAACTGTTTAGTTGAATATGGAAAAAAGACATTCATCAATAATTTCAGTAAGGTCAGAGAGGATAACAATAATAAATATGGTAAGCTTACCATCAAAATATGAAACGGCAGTATTTAATGAAATTTATTAAAATTGTGGTTTGATTTCTCCAAAGTTACATTTTAACTAATTATGGATATTTCTAATGGAAATCATAGAATGGGTTGTATTGTAACCACAAGGGAAAATGGCTTTTGTGATCTGGATTAGGCTTTCTGTTTGTAACTTGATACATTTACAGAAAGCTCACTGCTATTAAATACTGGAATAAAGCTGTTCTTTTTTCATAAGCATTTTTCCCTTGCAGTCTATTGAGTGTCTTTTCTACCTCTCTTCAGAACTATTTTTTTACCCTGAATGTAATGTATTGATTTCTAGTTCATCCAAAGATTTCAAATGTTCTAAAATTACATGTTCTCTTCAGTGTAAAGCTTTGGTCTACTGAAGTTGTTTAAAGTGTTCCATGCTCAGAGCCATATGTGCCTTTAAAAAAGAGGCAGTGCCTGGAAAGGGAAAGGAAGGAAAAGAGCTATGTAAGAGTAGAAAAAAGCAGAGAGGCAGGAAGAACTGAAAGTGTACAAACCGAATCAGCCATCAAGCAGAGGTGTGCAAGTGTAGCTGTAGAAAACTATAGAGAATATCTTATCTGTAAGACCCTAAATCACATCAGTATCACAACCATCAATTTATAATAAATAGCAGTGGACACAATTATTCAGAAGTGATTTCTATTGCTTCATTCCAAACTCATTGGTTCAGGAACCCTGATTTTATTAAATAAAATTCTGGTGATTTTTTGTGAAATAGCAGCTTCCCAACACCTATGCTAGATTATTCAATTTAAAAAATGGAGCCAAGATTCATAAAATATACTCTCTATAGGCTTCACTTTATTCTTTTGGGGCAGGGGTGAAATGCTCCCGGTTCGCTTGTGCCTGTCGGTCGCCATAGAGCCGGTTGCCAAGGTAGCGCGAGGTTCCGCCCACCTGCCCGGATGCCGGCGTTTGGGTTCTTTTACCCTGTGCGCATGCACAGAACGCTTTGCACATGCGCAGAGGGTAAAAGAACCCAAATGGCGGCGTCCGGGCGGGTGGGCGGAGCCTCACGCTACCTTGGCGACCGGCTCTACGGCGACTGACAGGCACGAGCAAACAGGGAGCATTTCACCCCTGTTTTGGGGGGCTTTTTTCTAATTAAGTTCTCTTCATTTAAATAAGGATTTCAAATACTATAGGGCAGTGTTGGTGAACCTTTTTGGCACCTTTTTGCGCACGCGTGGGAGGGGGAGCACCGGAAATTGGAAGAGCAGTTTCTTGGCACACATGCGCGAAGACCAACTGGCCGGCGTACATGTGCGTGCCGGAAGAGCAATGGGCGATGGCTGGCGTGCCTGGAGAGATGGCTCTGCATGCCACTTCCAGCACACGTGCCATAGGTTCGCCATCACTGCTATAGGGCATTGCCAATCATTTCTTCTTTCTGGCTGGCGAAGCTCATGGTTCATTCACAATTCACCTTTGCCAGATAATCCAATGAAATTCTTGCATTTTATTCTGTAAATTGAACAATTAATAAATAAGCCATGCGACAGAGCATTTGCTGGGCTATGTTCCTATCATAGTGGTAGCTTGCAGTTCCAGCATATAACAAATGTGCTTGCATTATCAATTAGCTTAGCATTCTTTCATAAACCTTGATATTATTGCAGCAAAATGTTAAGTCTCACTAATAATGAATTCTAGTTAGTTTAATATTGCTTAAATAAAGCATTTATTGTCTTCTGTTTGACCTAAGAATGGAAACATACCAAAGCACCAGAACTTCTCCTTTCTTTCTTCCTTCTGAGATAGCCTTTTGCATTTTAGATTTCATTATTACTGATTCACAACAATCATGTTGTAGATATATGAATGACAGATAAAATTACAGCTTTACTATTCAAGAAAGTGCAAGAGGCTGGTTTGGATTATGTGAAAAATTTATTTCTCAGTACTGTAAGAGAAAATTAAATGCCCTTTCCAAGAACTCTAGTGGTGTCCCTTGGCAAAGAGAGTTGGAAATATTGATACTACAGACTGTTTTTACAATCTATAAACATTTTTCTCAAAAAACCCAATTAACTATCATATATTTCGCAAACATGGCATTACCATTACAAATTGTATGCACGTCATAACCTTTTGATAAATGAGTCCAAATAGATAGTTTTATTTATACACAGATTGGTGTGGGTTTATGCATGTAGAGTTCTGCTTTTCTAGGTGTTGGAGAGTTAATTTTCTGTGCTATAGGCAACTAGTAAACTGCATGCAAATAAATGGCAGAAAATTTTCACAAGCAATCCTCACCCCATCATATTTATTTGTCATTTTTGTGCCATGAAAAGTAGACTACAGTGATGAACCTGAATAGATAACACCAAAAGGAATGTATGGGATCAGCTTGCAGACTTTTTTCAACTGGAGATAGAAAAGTTCTTTATTTGTTTAGAAATACTTCATTGTGTAATATTGTTTTGTGTCTCTTTTGAAAGAACAAATACAAGTGAGTAGATAATCCTATATTGCATAGATAAATAAAAAAGATAGGATCATAAAACCAACCAGGGGTGGGTTCCAACTTACCTCGCTGCCGGTTTGCTCCCTCCCGCGCCACATGGGCGCGCCTCGTGTACCTGAACACAAACATGGTCCAGTGTCTCCTTTCCTTAGAATTGTCCATTTTGAAAAGAGATATAAAGGCCACAATAAAGATGGTTGGAAGTGTTCACTGGAGAACATATGGATTTGCCTTATAGTATTTTGGAGATGCTTTGTAACTCAATTGTTTGGCAACTTTCTTTGGGACAATCCGTACTTTAAATAAAATATATATATTAATTTGTAAAATAAATTACAGGCAAATAAAGGCAATATAGCATTAGCCTTGACACTGTGAATGTTTCTAATAAATGCAAAGTCCAATATCTATCATCACAGAAAGATAAATAGTGAGACAAATGCTGTGTCTGCAAATATGAGTTTGTATTCATTATATTCTTTTTCTAAAAAGTGACTTAATGGTCTGGACATGGTATATTAAAACCTAACTAGATACATATCCATAAATCTAATACAAGTGGATTAAGGTTATTACAAAAGCCATTAATTTGCAAATTTCAGGACTATAACTACATTGCTTCATATTTTCGTCAAAACAATCTCAAAGAAAGAATAACTTTCTTATACCATTGGCAATGAAAATGTCATTCTCTTGCTGAACTTGAAAGATACCAAGATGGTAGATTTCTTTTAAAATGTGGCATTTTGCCTCCTCACTTACTATCCAAACCATGTGCTGAAATAAAGGTGATAACATATTTTCTTCCACTTGATTAGGGAAGGAGTAAAACAAAAACAAGAGAACTTTGAAATTAGGTTAGTTGTTGTTGTTGTTAGTTGCGAAGTTGTGTCCGACCCATCGCGATCCCATGGACAACGTTCCTCCAGGCCTTCCTGTTCTCTACCACCCTCTGGAGTCCATTTAAGCTCACGCCTACTGCTTCAGTGACTCCATCCAGCCACCTCGTTCTCTGTCATCCTCTTCTTCTTTTGCCCTCAATCTTTCCCAGCATTAGGCTCTTCTCCAGTGAGTCCTTCCTTCTCATTAGGTGGCCAAAGTATTTGAGTTTCATCTTCAGGATCTGGCCTTCTAAAGAGCAGTCAGGGTTGATCTCCTCTAGGACTGACCTCTAGGACTGACTGGTTTGATCACCTTGCAGTCCAAGAGACTCGCAAGAGTCTTCTTCAGCACCATAGTTCAAAGGCCTCAATTCTTTGGCACTCAGCCTTTCTTATGGTCCAACTTTCACAGCCATACATTGCAACTGGGAAAACCATAGCCTTGACTATACACACTTTTGTTGGCAGGGTGATTAAAATTAGGTTAGTATCTTGTGACATTTTCAGCAGAGTTAGCTCTAAGTTAGCTGGACATGTAACCAGGAAGTACTTCTGCAATGGTCCAGTTTTGCTTTGTTGTATTGCTGTTTCTGCTGTCCATTTACCTCTTTTACCACAATGAACGCAGCATACAGATGTAAAGCAGGGTGGGTTCTGGATTCTTTCGCTGCCGGTTAGCTCAGGGTCACGCCGTGCGTGCACACTGCAATCAAAAATTATCTTCTGCGCATGCGCAGAAGCAAAATCCAAGATGGCGGTGCCCACGGAGACACCAACGGAACTGGCTCCGTGATGTCATCACCGAGCTGCTAATGGTTCTAAAGAACCGGTTAGAACCGGCAGGAACCCACCTCTGATGTAAAGGTAGGAAAGATAGAGATAGATTTTCTTTTTTCTGTGACTTCTGGGTTAAATAGAGTATGAGAAGGACAGTTGATGGCTCTGGGATTTGGCAGTCAACTCCCTACTCACTGTCCTACATTCTCAGGTTTGAGCTTTGTAAATCCTAATCCTCTTTTTAAGGGATAACACTTTTACTACGTTGTAACAGAATAATAAAAGAATCATTCATAGGCCAAAAAGAACTAACTTTCATAAATCAACTGAAAAAGAATGTTGACACAAATTTTCTAAGAATACAGTTCTTTCAAACTACATGAACTTGCATTGGGCCAAGAAGATATTAATAACACACTGTCCCCTGGCATACATAAAAATTCTTTTCTAGATAGTGATCCCAATGCTGGAAATCATAATATCCTTAATATTTTATACAAAAAAAAAATCAAAATGAGAGGGATAAACGTTAAAGTGTTGAGTTCCTATTTTTAAGCCATTGGAAACATTTTTATTCTCCCAAATAAAATTAATTTTATTTATTTTTTATAAGGAAATGGCTATTGATTGTACAGCAAAGAACTCGTGGCTTTCAATATTATAGAATTTATTTATATGCTGTACCACAGATATGAAAATGCTTTTATAATGCAGGTCATTGCCAGGAATATATTGAGAACACTGATTTCTAGAAAACAGTGTAATACATTCTGATACAAAAAAAGTCTTTATGTATGTCTTAGTTATGACTGTGACTATCAGTAAGATACAAATCCAGCCATTGCCAGGATTACTTCATTAATACTATTTGAATGATAAAAGGCACTTTTGGAGGCCTGGGGGCCTTTGCTATGGTTTGCAGGTCGCCTACATTAATAGTTAATAAAATTATGTGCTTGCAAATATAGATTAGTATATTTACAGTGTCTTGAAATAATTATGTAATATAAATTATTGTGATTTCAGAATATTCTGAAATATGTCTCAGTTCTTGCATTGCAGAGTGCATCACTGGACCAACAGGAATGTTATGCAACTGTAATGCATCCAACAAGACTTCAGAGCAAGCTACAGAAGCTGCAGAATCGAGAAAAAACTGCCATAGTTCATGTTCACTCTGTAGTGGGAATACCTGTCATTATATCTGTTTCATAATATATTTATTATCCAACTCTTCACTGATATAGTTTTGCCAGGCTGCTTCATTACTTGCAACAGCAGTAAATATCTTTGTCTCAATGATCCCCATGACCTAAAAATATTGATTTTCCTTCCCCTTCCCCCCCCAAAGTCAGGCATGATCCTTTTATTTGAAGGAAATGGATGGAGACTAAGACATCTGGTAAAAATTTCCAATCATTGTTTTTCTTTTTTTCTTTTGGGAATGAATTGATGAGCGTATTTTGGGGAGGAACATATATGTAATTTAAACAATCACCCATCAAGAAGCCTGTGCTCTCTGATCATGGTCATTTGTTTCATATCCATGGATTTCAGTTGGATGTGCATATGCGTGCTGAATGCTGGATGGTACCCAATATCTGCACATCTGCAGCTAGTTTTGCTATTGTTTTGCACTAGCAGGGAAAAATTGAGTCAATCCTCTGTTGCTTTGCAAATCATGCTTTGTAAATGATGATTGTATGATTCTTTTACAAAAAACAGGCAGCTTGTCTCCAATGCTACAAAGATCACTGCATCACATACTAATTCCTTTTTCATCTGCAGAATTCTAGAAGTGTAGTTCCAATAGCTAAATAATAAAAGAAATATTTTTATCAATAGAACTACAAGATTCACTATCATTCTAGCTATATATTTATATAGCTATTTTCTTCTGGTTGAACTCAAACAAAAAATATGTGTTGAAGAATTCTCCCCCCCCCGCCTCATCATATTTAAAAGCAGAATCATTGAGTTCATACTGGAAAGAAAGAAATCTCTTTATGGTTTAGGGCAATATATAATTTTACTGTACTTTTTAAACCATGATTATAGCTTATGTGAAGCCAGCAAACTATGTATGCATGCATATATGTATATGTATTATAATATATAATAGTATATTAGTGGTTAAGCAACCATTGATATTTTATTTATTTAGTTAATTATTATTCAATTTATGTCGCCACCCATTGTGATTCTGGACAGCTTAAAATTAAAAGATACAAACATTGAAAACAATGAATGTTTTTATGCAGTACAGTGACTGGGAGAGCACAGACATTCAAAAAAAGTACAGCCATTTTATGAGATCTACACTGCTCTCTGATCTGCAAGCCAGATGGCAAAGCCAGGTTTTCAGGCTCTTCAAAAGGCCAGCAAGTTCATGGCCAGCCAACTCCAGGGAAGTGATGTTCCATAGGGTGGGTGCAGCAGCTGAAAAGGCCCTCCTCCTGAATTCTTACAAGACGATATTCTCTAGCAGATGGAACCTGCAACAAGCTTCTTCTCCAGGATCTATGGGTAGATGTCATTTGAGAGAAGCGGTCCATCAAATAACCTTATTTCATGCCATTCAGCACTTCATAGGTTATTACCAGCATCTTAAATTGGACTTGGAAGCAAATTGGTAATCAATACAGCTCTCAGAGCAGTAGTATGTAATATGCACAGATCCATGCTACCTCAACTTGGATGATCTGAAGCTTCTGAATACTCTTCAAGGACAGTCCAACATAGAAAGAATTATACTAATTCATACAGGAGGTGACCAGGGAATTAGTGACTGAGTGTAGAACTCCTAGTCCAGGAATGGGTTCAACTGGCACATAACTCAAAGGTGTGACAAGACTCTCTTAGCCATAACTGCCACCCTACTTTTTGAACAGCATTCATGAGTCCAGAAAGACTCTCATATTGTGCATCAAGCATGGTAAATTCCGAGATTAAAGTGTTCTCAAAATCCAAAGCCACTCAATCTTGCCAGGGTTAAACCAAGTCTATTGTTTTTCATCCAAATTTGTATAGCCTCTAAGCACTGAGTCAGGACATTGGCAGTATCACTTACTTCAACATGGATGGATGTGTATAATTGGATATCGTCAGCATACTGATACCTCAACAACTTGATATAGATGTTAAATAGGAGCAGTGAAAATACAAAACTGCGCAGTGTTCCACAATTTAAATATGGAAGATAGGATCTCTTCCCCTGATCAACACTAACTAAAACCAGCCCCCGAGAAAGAAAGACAATGGGCTAAACAATGGCACCCACTCCCAATTCCCGTAGTCAGTCCAGAAGGATACCTTAGTCAATGGTATCAAAAACTGCTGAGAAGTCAAGAAGAGTAAGCATGGATGTAATACATCCATCCCACGTTCAGCAGAGATAATAAAAAAGGGTAACCAATGCTGTCTCAGTCCAATAACCATACCTGAAACATGACTGAAAAGGTCTTGGTAATCTGCTTCATCCAGGATCCAGTGGAGCTGTTATGTGTTCCACCTTCTCAATAATCTTCCCTAAAAAGGTAAGGTTAGATACTGGATGAAAATCGTAAAGAAAGGTTTGTTGACAATGGCTTCTTGAGAAGAGGACAGTCCAACACTTCTTAAAAGTCACTGGCATCATCCCATCTCTCTCTCAAAAAAAAAAAATAATTTATCACCACAGAAACTCAATGACATGTCATCTCCTTGGAAACTTTTATCAACCAGAAAAGGTATGGATCGAAGAAATAGATGGTCAAGCTCACAAAAATAAGGACTTTTGCTGCTTTCTTGGGCTAAAGAGGTTTGAATTCCTCCCAAATAACATGGCAAGATTGTGCCTCAAGGCATCCCTACAGGGGCTGCACCAAGGCTAGTATCAAGCTGGCAATGAATCTGAGTGATTCTGACAGAAAAGTGTAAACTTTTCTGCCAAATCCTGAAGATGTGTTCTGGAATCACCTCCAACCAAGCAAGCTTTGTTTACCCTAAACAGAGCAGCCGGTCTGCTATCCCCAGATAAATAAGTATGGAGACTTACTGATGTGAAATATTGATATCTGACATTCATCCAATAAAATTCTGATTATGAGATAAAATTCTTCTTCCAAATCAATCAAATAAAGTTATAAAGTTAAAACTTATTAGAATGCAAAGAAGGTGGAAACATGTAAGTAAATGTAAGGATAAATATTCATTGTATGAATAAAAAGAAATTAGATATGTAACAGACTCCACTATATAATGTACCTGAGATGGATCTGTATTATTTTGATTGTTTCTGGATCTATTCCCTGTAAACTCCTACTTGTAACTCTTCCTATATATACAGAAACCAAACAAAATGAACAGGAATAAAATAGATCAGTATTAATTAACAATAAGCTAGCTGGGATCATTTTCTTCTAAGTAGCTTAAAGACAGCCTTCCAATAAAAATGTTCAATCAATAGAAACCACAGGGACATACCAAATTTCATGTAATTACAAATCCCTAGTCAGAATATCATTTGATGAATTGGACACCCATCTCATCTTGGGGCATCTTTTGTGCATAGTAAACCCCACTGGACAGAACCAAGATAAAGTTTGTTGAAACTGGGATCACACAATGGAATTTACATAATTAGTAACTTGCTTTGTTAATTTTAGTGGAATGTACTTTGCTAAATTTGTTATGTATCTAATCCCTTCATGGGGTTCACATTATATGCTAGGCCAAAGTACAATATATTTGTTTTTTAGGTTACTACATTATGTGAAGCTAGCCAATTTTGAGAAAAAACAAAAATTATTTCAATAAGGAACAATTAAATAATAATCTATATATACATTGAGAACCACAATCGCCAAATGCCATTCCCATCCAGGAGTTCTATATACTGTAACTGTTGGAGATTGAAGGATGCTGTGTATACTGTATGTGTGAGCATTTCTGAGAGCAGGAATCTAACTTTAGCAAGGAATAATGATGCACATTTCATAATTATATCAGGTGATTTAGCAGAGGAAATACATTATAGCTACAAACAAAAGCTAGTACATATCCAAATATATCTTACTAGGATAGGAGACAGCTAGCATGTTCTCTTTGTGTGAGGTGTTTGTGTGTGTGTGGTACATAAAAGTCAGGATGAAGTGACCTCTGAATAGCAATGTCTTAGATAAAGACAGAATAGAGGGGGACAGAATATATTCTTAACTATCTATCTATATTTTACTACTCCCTTGTGGTAAGTTGGTCATAAAGTACTCCAGCAGTACTTCCAATAGTGTCAGCAATTGTTAAATAAATGCCATTTTCAAAGGTAGCATTTCAGACTTTCAGAAGACATAAGACGAAACCACTTGGGACATGATCAAAGACCATCAATCTTTTAATTTCAAAGATGCTCCATCATGAGAAATAGCCCATCTATGGAAGCTAGTTGGCATTGATCCTAACATCATTTCATAAAGCTGCTTAAACAACTCTTCTGTAGCCTCTGAAGCTTGAGGACTTAGGGCACTGATGTCATTATGTTAGCACCTAATGTTACATATTTAATTGATTGTGTTATTTTATGTTATTATTTGATGGGTGATTTTAATTGTATATTTTGCTTTATCATAAGCTGTAACATTCTGATTTACCAGCATATAAAGATAATAAACAAACCAATTTAAATGGTGAAACAAACAAAACAAATTGAAAACACAATATGATTCCTTTTACCATGTTGCCCTAAATGAACATCCAGTACATTCACCTTTAAGGATCCAGCATATTTTTCTCTGTCTCCCAAACTCACTAAAGTGCAAATGCCGTTGCCTAATTGTAAAGGGACATCTTTGGAATGGAAAAAAGTTAGATAAGGCAGAAGACAATGGTTAGCCACTTCTGTACTATTGAAAAGATATCTATATGATTATGTTCATGTACTATATTAAGTCAAATTTGCTTTTTGTCTTCTGCCTCTGATCTACTTTACTATACCATGTTTTGGCACTTTGTCACAAGTTTTTCTGGTGGAGTAGATGTCCATCTTAAAGTTGAGCCAGCTGGGGAACCACAACCAGAGCACAATAAGTAGAAGGTAGCTTTTATTAGTAAAAAAATAAAATCTATTTTTATATTATTATTTCTAATCAGCAAATGTTTTAGTTAGGAGAAATCTGTTAGTTGTCATTTTATATTAAGCTGTGGCTGGGATTATTATGTGTTAAAGGATATAAACTACATCCCTTAGACAGGTCAAACTAAATCAATCATGGTTTATCACTGCATCTTCACTGCAGAAAAACTGTTCATGCCTTTCGTCTGTTGAAAGAAAAAAGAGAACAAAGTAGTAACCCTCACAAATATCAAGCTGATTTTGTCACTCTTTCAGTAAGAAAAACTAAAATAATTCAGGATCAAGGTTTCCCCCGCCCATATTGTAAAATCTTAGGGTTTTTTTTTCCACTTTTGAGGGATACAGATAAGGAAAATAACTGTGGTCTCGAAGTCATTCCTCTAGCTAACAAAATAACATTGCTTTTAAGTCATCAGGGTTAGTTGTGTGCTGGCCTTCACTAAAAACAGAACAAACATTTTAAAAAGTTTCCAGAATAGTTTTACCCAGGGAATGCATATCCACAGAGGTCAGTGTTGCCAGACATATTAGTGATGAATTTTAAAATAAACATTGGGATATTTGGAAATATTTGTTGTATGCAAATATGTAAAACATGCAAAACAAGGCTAACAGCTGTGGGGTGTTCTCACAAGCACATGAGTAAAACTTTCTCTCCCCGCCCCTTGCACCCTCCCCTCAATAACAGGCACAGAAGGTATTTGATGGCCTTCTACTCAAGAAGAAGAATAGATTATAACTGTGAAGTAAGATCTGCTTTTTCAAAACTGTGAAAGCAATTCAACGTATCATATTCACATTTTATTCCTTTCCTGGATCAATTTTCAATTTCTGTTACATACTAAAAAGTAAAGAGATATTTAAAATGAGTTTGTCCAAGAACAGAGATATTACCATTTCTGTTAGTCTCTTCCCTCATTTATTATCTAATTCATATCTAGATTACTTTCCTGTTTTTTTTTTATTGTGTGGGTTGGGACTTTTTCAAATATGCAAAATGAGAGCCCTAAACCAAGGGGCAAAAAGGTGTAAAATCATGGTTCTGAGAATTGTTAAATTTGCTGCTGAATTTGATTGAATGGTCAAAAATGAATAGGCAGATTGAAGCACTCATTACAATATGCCTATTATTTGCTATTCTTAACTGGCTCCATGCAAAGGAAAAGTTGGAACCTGCATTGCTAACTCAATCTGTTACAGAACTGTTTGGTTTTTAAATTATCTATTGAAGAACTACAGAATAATTATATTAAAATGCTAAAAATACCATTACTTTTCTATGTGTTGATACATTTAGACACAAATGTAAATGGTATATATTGGGTTAGACAAGCTTTCTCTATATTATCTATCCCAATCTACCCTCAATCAGAACTCTGCTGATGTATTTAACTCAAGTCGGCATATCTGAAGCTGGAATCCAAAGAATCTGGAAAACAAATTGGAGAAGGACAGGGTTTGCAGGACCCATTCTGTTCAAAGACTGTGGTTCAATACATTATATGAAGCCCTAGGCCATGTCATTCAAATACAGTACAGTCACTACTATTGAGATTTCCAAGATCTCAGATGAGAATCTTTTTTGGAGATGGAAGGATAAAAGGAAAATTTCTAACACAAAATTATGGTTCTCACTACTGTTAATTCTAAATGCTATGTCCATGTTCTCCATCATTTAATTCACGAGAACAATAATATTTAATAACAATAAAAAGAAATATTTCAAGTTTTTTTCTGAAAAACTATGTAATCTACTTTGAATGATGTATTGAATTTTACTTGGATTTAGCCAATCTATTCTTATTCATTTCAATAACATTCATATGATATGTGCATAACTGGAATTTCGCTCTAAAGCCATATCAGCATTTTATATTTATGCACTTTAAATTTAAGAATAGTTTTTGTTTTCTTTAACATTGATATATCAGATTCAAAACAAATATTCCAGATAACAAAAGAAGCATTTAATAACAAATCTCCAAAGATGCAAATGTGTGAACTGGGGGAAAAAAAAGGACCATCAGCAGCAAGGTAGATGGAGTCAGTTAGAAAAGTGATGGTCAATCCTTGGAAAATTGGAAGATTCGGATCAGTATGAAGAATATCCATCTATGGTATTGCTAAGAATCAATAGCAATTTGATGATCAATTAAATTGATAATCAATTTAATCAATATTTGTGTGTACATATATTTTTATACATGTATTGTCCCTGCCATTTTTTAGGATGTACCAATAGGTAAATCTTGAATTAAGGGCATACAGTACATCACTCCATATTTGCTTATCCTATAGATTTATTTTTAAAACAAAAATGTGGGTTTCCCCCCCCCCCCTTTTCACTGGTTATGGCAAACCACCTTTCCAGGCTGAAATAAATCAGCAACTGGCAGATGACCTGAATGTGTTTTACTGACCTGAACGTGTTTTACTGAAGGTTTGAAAGGAAACTACAGCCACCTATCTCCACCTCCCCCACCTCAGACACACCAACAACAGACAAGCCTCCTACAACTGACCCCATACCATTGCGTTCACAACCCCTAGTGATAACAGAAAAGGAAGTGCAAGACCTATTTCACAGACAAAAGCCAGGAAAAGCTCCAGGCCCAGACAAGATAACTCCTTCTTGCTTAAAAGTCTGTGCTGACCAATTGGCCCACATCTTCACCCGAATGTTCAATAAATCGCTAGAGATGTGCTATGTTCCTTCTTGCTTCAAACGCTCTACTATCATCCCAGTGCCGAAGAAGCCCACCATCAAGGAACTGAACGACTACAGACCAGTTGCTCTAACATCTGTAGTTATGAAAACCTTTGAAAGGCTAGTAATGTCCCACTTGAAAACTATCACGGATCCACTGTTAGACCCCCTGCAATTTGCATACCGAGCAAACAGATCAACAGATGATGCTGTTAATATGGTTCTGCACTACATCCTACAACATCTTGAATCTCCAAAGACTCTTTGGAGTCTCCTCTTTGTAGACTTTAGTTCAGCATTCAATACCATCATTCCAGACTCTCTTCTC
>QLTV01000598.1:3758-17631 GCA_003457575.1 Thermophis baileyi | reverse complement strand
CGTACTATTATTAAGTGTTGTACCTTATGATTCTTGACGAGATTATCTTTTCTTTTATGTACACTGAGAGCATATGCACCAAGACAAATTCCTTGTGTGTCCAATCACACTTGGCCAATAAAAAATTCTATTCTATTCTATTCTATTCTATTCTATTCTATTCTATTCTATTCTATTCTATTCTATTCTATTCTATTCTATTCTATTCTATTCTATTCTATTCTATTCTATTCTTGAGTTTAATTAGTTTTCTGTTGGGAAACACAAACTGTGAGTTGTCAAAATAAAACTTTTTCTCTCCCCTCCCCTTTTTTTTTACAGTTACATTCCAATATAAGTAGATGGCTGATTAGACTAACAAACATAACCACAGCTGTTAGAAGTCTAATACTACTTAGGCTTTGCCTCCTGGCTTTACTTTTGACAAGTGTAAAGACATATGGTAATGTTACATTATTTTGTCTCCTTGTGTTGCTAAGCTAGACACTTTAGTTCAGATGCTGAAATCATTAGAAGGAAGAGAGGGAGGGAAGGTGGGACAGAGGCTGAGAGAGCTTTTTAGTGAAGATCTTAAAACAAAGATGGGTACAGGAGGTGAAAATGGGGATAAATTAATAAGGAAGCCCATATACAGGTAACTCAAAACTATAAGGAGTGAGTCAGGGGTGGGTTCTAACTTACCTCGCTGCCGGTTCACCTCCTCCCACGCTGTGTGGCTACACCTCATGGGCGCGCGCGTGCATGCGCAGTGCCGAAAAATCCAAAAAAATTCAAAAAAAAAGAGCTGAAAACAAGATGGTGACGCATGCGCTGTGCTGGAAACTCGGCTTCTGCACATGCTCAGAAGAAAAAAAATTAAAAAAAATCCCCCCCCCATTTTTAAAAAAAAAAATCCAAAAAAAAAGATGGTGGCATCCACGGACCGGCACCGACCGAACCGGCTCCGTGACGTCACCAGCGGGTTGCTACCAGTTCGGGCGAACCGGTCCGAACCAGGAGGAACCCACCTCTGGAGTGAGTGTGTGAAGAAAGTACTGATATGCACTCCATATGAAGCAACTATGAAGAAGCAGAATGAAGGGCCAGGATTCAACTTTGAAACTGATGAAAATATGGTCAAGGAATAACTTTGAATAAGTTTAAATATCTGGGCTATAGTGAACTATTCTCTGGGATAATATGAAGAAAGATGATATGTGAGAAATCCTGGACAATGGATGAAGTGCCAGATGACTGGAAGAAAATTAGGGGACCGTCAGAAAAGGTAGTCTGATAGCAAAAGTAAGAAGAATCTAGAAAGTTAATAAAACATTTATTTTTTATTTAATTTATTTATTTTGTCAATCTTTTATTAGATAATACATATAAGTATATACATAATTTGAATACATGAAATGAATAAAAATAAAAGGGAACATTAGGACAGGGACGGTAGGCACGCTGGTGCACTTATTTTTTATTATTTTTTATTGTTGCATATTGAATGAATAAAATGCTGTTTAATTTGGATGCTTGCACTGAACAGGGAGTTAGGCAATAGCTTATGGTGCTTTCATTCTCTAATTCAAACATAAACTGTTAGACTACGACAAAAACTAAATACAGTTAAATGCAGCTAATATGACGGTCTACTCATTTTTAAAATTAAATTTCCCTTCAAGCACACTGAAAATGACACTTTGATTACAATATTTGGAAAGGCTCTAGTTTATGCACTTGTGCCCTAGTTCCTTAAGCAATGATTCTAACATGCCTTTTACTTTAGAAAGGTAAATGGCAAAATGATTTGGTCCATAATATGTTAGATATTTGCATTATAATTAAGACTCTGAAAAAGTCTTATATTTATATACATTATAACTAAGACTTTGGAAGGGCATTATGTATGCACTAAATAAGCATTTATTCATTTATCCAGACCTTTTCTCTATAAGAATTCTAGACAGACCTCCTTTATTTATTCTTCAATAAATATCCAGGTAGGGAGTAGGATTTTCTATGTATTATTGCTTCTTAATTAAAAAAATGACTTTCCAAATCGCCTGGTTTTGTGCCATTATATGTATAATACACCACACTTAATTTAGTTTGGATACTCAGTTACTCACCATTTCTTATAATATTATTTTATTCTGTTTAATTATTAAATAAATAAATCTGCCCAGAGTCCCTTAGGTGAGATGTGCCGCATTATAAACTGAATAAATAAATAAATACATTTATAACATTTATGTATAACCTCCTTTTTAAAATAAATATTTAGAACCCAAGACAACTTTTAAAGTCACAATAATTATATTAAACCACACCATCAGACTATAATAGGGAGAGATGTGGAACAGGAAAAAATACTTTTATAACTTCAATCTGGCTGGTCTAAAACATGTCAATTTCCTTCCTTCCTTCCTTCCTTCCTTCCTTCCTTCCTTCCTTCCTTCCTTCCTTCCTTCCTTCCTTCCTTCCTTCCTTCCTTCCTTCCTTCCTTCCTAAAATCTTAACAAGTCAGACAAGTCAGAAATATTGTTATTTATTTAGAAATTTAACATGCACCAATTTATGGTAGCCATCTCTCTTCTTTATATATAGAATAATTAGCAATCAACTGTGCACATAGTATTTATTACATTAATTGAATTACAGAATTTTGATTGATATTAATAGGTATTTCAAATTTTATATTTTGGGAGGTTAAGGTAGTAAGTAATAGCCTAAAAATAATTGAGTTCTTGAAATCTGGTGGCATGAGCTCTTTGAAGAGTGCTACTAATCATATTCATTGTGCAAAGTACTGAAACAACAAAATCAAGCTGTGTATGAAAAGATACCAGGTTTCCCAGAACTGAACTTTTATCAATAATCATTTTAATGAAACATGCATATAATTATCTACAGTAGATAGATAGCTCAAATCCTAAAGAACTGAGCTGCATTTATTCATTCTATTGCTCTCTTGAAATAAATTGATCAAGCTGGCCATGATTAAGTCACATCTCATTAATTTCAATTAGACTAAGGTATTACTTAGCTTTGAGGCCAATGATTCTCAGAAAAGTTTCATGCAAATAGGCATTCTAAGTAATGACTCTGCTCTAAGGAGCAGAAAAATCACATAATCAGCTATGGAAATCAAAGACCCACAAACAAAAGCTAAGAAACAAATAACAATTTAGACTTTCAGTTGCCTTTGTTATATTCAGTTCTAGTAGTTCATGTCCAACTTTTCACAACCCCATGGACCATAGCACGCCATGACCCCTGTCCTTCACTGTCTCCTGGTGTTTGCCAAAATTAATGTTCATTGTGTTGACGACACTATCTAACCATCTCATTCTTTGCTGTCCCCTTCTCCTTTTGCTTTCAATGTAATCTATCTATATATTATTAAAACTCTTGTTGTCGTGATCTTTATCTGGGTGAAATGGTGCATCATAGGGCAACAATTTTGAACCAAAATAGTTCAAATGGGCTAATTACAGAATGCATCTAAAATCTGAGAGCCATGATTCCTGAGGTAGTAACATTTGGGAAAGTTGTAGCTGTTTCAATACTACTGACTGCTTCTGCATTGGTGCTGTGGTCATGTTATCCTCATTTGCAACAATCTGTGATCATTTCCCAGCCAGTCTCTCAAGCCCTCACTGCCTCTCCCCCACCCAGCAGCAAGAAATTGATCAATCATGTGGCTGTAAAGAAGCAATAACTTTAAAGGCACATAAAGAAAAGCCTGCATATTTTTATTGCTTTATTTGCCCCTTGTCTGACACATAAACATGCACATATATTTATATCCAGAATTCTCTGAAATTTTTGAAGTCAGTGTTCTGGGTCAAGTGTATACCATTTCTCCATGAAGTGGTGACCTCTACTACTTCAGTCTACTTCTACACTACATACACTTTTTAATCATTGAAAACACATAATGGACATATGCTTCTGGGGGGGGGAGAGAGAGAGAGAGAGAGAGAGAGAGAGAGAGAGAGAGAGACATGTTACAAGCTGATTATGATTGGCAACAAACTATGGTGAACAACACTTCCTGGAGCAATTAGATATTTGTCACCTTGCAATACAACCCACACTTCTGGAACCAGCTCAAAAATGCAATGTCTGAAGACTTCCTCCAAAATAAGAGAAGAACCATCAATGAACCTAATATCATTATCAATAAGAGATATAATGAAAAAGGTCTTCTGTATTTCCAAGAAAAACTTGAGAAATTCGGAATTGACCATTAGATATTCACTGTGATATATGCTATTTTACCAACAGGCATCAATTTTGCTGCAGTACCAAATGATGCTATACAGCAACATCTCCATCTCCCCCTACATTTAGCAAGCATCAAGATGGAAATTTCTTTCCATTCTTCTTTCTTTCAATAATGAAAATTATTGAAGAAAGATTGCTTTGCAAACACACACATAATACAACAGAGCAAACAGCAAGAATGTATACCACATGATGACACCCTATTGAATAATGAGTAAAACAGTAACTGTGAGAGGGACCTTGGAGTCCTAGTGGACAATCACTTAAACATGAGCCAGCAGTGTGTGGCAGCAGCCAAAAGAGCTAATACAATACTTGGTTGTATAAACAGAGGCATAGAATCAAAATCATGCGAAGTATTAGTACCACTTTATAAATCCTTACTAATACCACACTCGGAATACTTCATCCAGTTTTGGTCACCACATTACAGGAAAAGATGTTGAGACTTTGGAAAAAGTGCAAAGAAGAGTAACTAAGATGATGCCTGAGACAAAAACACATGAAGAACGGTTGCAGGAATTAGGTATGGCCAGTCTAGAGAAAATAAGGACTAGGGGTGACATGGTAGCAATATTCCAGTATTTGAGGGATTGCCCCAAAGAAGATGGGGTCAACTTATTTTCCAAAGCACCAGAAGGCAAGTCAAGAAACAATGTATGGAAACTAATCAAAGAGAGAGGCAACCTGGAATTAAGGAGAAACTTCCTAACAATGAGGACAATTAACCTGTGGAACAGCTTGCCTTCAAAAGTTGTAGGTGCTTCATCACTGGAGATTTTTAAAAAAGAATGGTCAGACACCTATCTGAAATGATATAGGGTCTCCTCCTTGAGCAGGGGGTTAGACTTGAAGACCTCCAAGGTCTTTTCCAGCTCTATTCTGATTAAAGTAAAGGGCAGTATATGATTATGTGTGTGTTTGCAAATCAATCTATCTTCAATACTGCATTCAAAACACTGCATTCTTGAACTGGTTTCATAAGTGTGGATTGTTGATTTATAGCAAGGTGACAAATCTCTAATTGGTCCAGGGAGTCTTGTTTTTTCAGAGGTTTTCCATAGTTTGCTGCCAATGATAACCAGCTTGCAACAAGATCCCTCTTGCAATAACTATTATTGAGCCAGGTATCATCCATTGGTTTTTCTTGCCTAAATGTACATCCTTACTTTTCTCCCCATTGAATTTCATTCTGTTAGATAGGGCCCAGTGTTCAAGTCTGTCAAGATCCTTCTATATCTTAAGCCTACTTCTGGAGTGTTGGCTATTCTTCCCAGCTTGGTATCATCTGCAAATTTGATGAGTTCCCCTTCTATCCTCTTGACTAAATCATTGATGAAGATATTGAAGAGCACTGGGCCTAAGACAGAGTCTACTGCATACTTCCCTTTATGTAGATGCACTTCCATTAAGGACTATGTGTTGAGTGCGGTTGGTCAGCCAGTAACAAATCCATCTGATGGTGATGCCACATTAATCTATCCCACATTTTTTTATCTTATCAAGTAGTAGGTTATGGTCTATTTTATCAAATGACTTACTGAAGTCCAAGTAAATTATATCCACAGCATTTCTCTGGTCCACTAATTTTGTCACTTTGTCAAAGAATGCAATAAGATTTGTCTGGCATGATCTGTTTTTGACAGAACCATGTTGGCTTTTGGTTATGACTTTGTCTCTAAATGTTCACAGATTCATTGCTTGATTATCTTTCCAGAATCTTCCCAGGTATTGATGTCAGGCTAATCGATTTGTAGTTATTATTAAAATAAAATAAAACAACAAATCTGGAAGGCAATAAATGATTTCCAAATCTTTTGCCCCCATATTTCCCTTTACTGTAATCTGAAGGTACACGCCTCCCCCCTAAATCCTAACACCAAAATGAACACAAATGACCAATAAAAATAATACAATGAAACTTTGGGAAATGTGGATTAATTCTAACAATGTAATAAAAAATCCTCCACCACTCCCCTGGACTTTGGTGCCCCTCACAATTTGAAAAACCCTGGCCTGTGGGGGTAGTTTCACAACTACTTGTCTTTTGATATGAAGAAAGTGGATGAACAACAATATTTAAAGCCTTGTGAAATGCAGGCAAATCCACATTGAGTAAACAAACCATAGTGTTTTTTGTATTAAAGTTGATATATGCTGCTTGTGTATTTTTAAAATAATGTTTGCTTTTTTAAAAAATGAAATAAGACAATAAGTATAAGATCACGAATATCTTGTAATGGTGACTCGGAAACGAAAGCAGTTTCCCATAAGATTAGATTAAGAGAACTCTGGCGTGCATGACAAGCTTTAAGTTTATTTCATTGTTTATAAAAGAAATGGTTTGATATTGGTAGTCAAATTATGCAGTAGATTGGAGTCCAAAAGGATCTGCTTGATTTCTTTCACAGCAATGCATTTAGAAAAATAGGACTTTATCTGCTGGCCATGTCTCATTTAGCAGCTGTGCAATAAGCCTTAATAAGAATGTGGTTTTTGGCTAATATTTGTAGTCACTGAAGAATTCATCAACAGGCATTTGACAGTGGGGTGTGCCTAGTAAACAGGAATCCACTAACCTCTCAAGAGGACACTGATTAGGTATGGAGAGAGTCATATGAAGATCTCTTCAGGAAATGATTTGAGATGAAGAAAGAGGTCATTACAAGAGCCTCTGTTTTCTGTGTTCTTGGCACTGCATTGAAACAGGAAATCAGTACAAAATCTGGCCTAGTTTATTGAAGAACATAGCTATAAATTCATGCTAGAGGTTTCTGCAATAAAATTATTGCAATTTTATATTCACTGAAATTGTGAAATACTAATATAGGGAACATTTTCTGTTTTCTTCTTAACTCCTACATAATTTGTCTATGTAACTGGATCAGCTATTCCACACCATTTAATTTTTTTCCACATGTATGAGTGGCTCACATTGCTGTCTTTCTTCTGATGCTGATCAATGGCAGAAAGTACCATTTTCGGTTCTCATTAACCTTGGCAGCTTTGTACCTCTGGAGGTTTTAAAAAAACAAGGGGAAGATGTTTATTCAAGGCTTCTATTGTTGAGGTTTGAAAGACTATTTTTGCAAGAATCAGCACCAATTACATTTTCCTCTCCAGATTAAGGAGATCATAATACTGTTAGTCTCTGAGCTATCAGATTTTTAATTAGCTTAATGATTCTTGAAATTTTACATTCTCCCAGAGGATCTGCAACTGAGTTCTTGGGATGAACAAATCTGTCAATGTCAATTTCACCCAGGTTCTCATTTTTTCTAACTTTAAATTCATTTTGTCCTGTTTCTGCATCATTGCCTTTTTAAAAACATGAAAAACGATTTCTCATTTGGTAAGCACTTTTACCTTATTTTTGCAAAGCATGCTGTAATATTTTGCATTAATACGATTTTTGTTTGAATATTATTTTTGCTTCCATGTTTTCTAATATATAAATAATTTTTAACTGCTAAATGCAGTACAATGTAACTATATAATGTTTGACTTTTATTACAGAAAAGGCTAATTATGTTTATATAAAAGATGAATCAAATTATTTACTGTTGAAGTTCTAGATTTCAGATGGTTTAGTTTAGGACTATTTGAAGAACTGATTGTGTTTTTATTCTCAGAAGAGTTTATGATCTACACTTTCGAGATTAATCAGATAAAAGATGTCTTCTCTTTTTTTCTCCTTACTCTTACTGCTAGGATTTTTTCCAGATTTAGGCTACAAAAATCCAGAAAGCCAATCAGTGGCAGGACAGAGAGGTTTTTTTTTTTTTTACTTCTATGTAACGACACTTGAATCCTTGAAGTTGAAAGAAGAAGAGAAAACAATTCTTCAAAAAGAACTATAGCTTATTCTTATTAATTTCACAAAGTATAAAAAGTGTATGTTTTCAAGTTGTTTCAAACAAGAAATTGACAAAAAGACAGCAGGATTCTCATTAAGAATATCTGTAGAAGGGACATCAACTAAATTTGCAAAAATCTATGCATTCATAGCTTGTTCAGAGCTTCAGTCTGATATTCATTACCTACAAACAAGTGAAGGACTCATAATTTAAAAATCTTCATATGAATCAGCTTTGAAATTGTAAATGCAGTCCACATGCTCTTATTAAAGAATCGTAAGTTAAATAAACTGCTGAAGAAAAAGAAATTAACCCTAATGGTTAGAGTAAAGATTTGCAATGGCTGCTATGCTCATATAAACCATCATTATATATCAAGCTCACATACACATACATACACTTCTTGCTGTCAATAAGAACCTGGCTGTGGAAGCTATTCCTCACTTGAGAAAATCATGACTTGTATCCGCCTTTCCTCCTTTCCATCTCCCCCTTTCTTTTACATCTGTTGAGCATGTTGTGCTCCTCAATCATCCAACTCGGCTTGAGCTTCACAATGAACTCACTGTTTGAAAGCATGTTCAGATGGCATTTTGTCAAGCCATGTGCTTGCCAGGGGTTGGGGGGAGGGAAGCAGAAACAAAAGTCTGCTGCACCATCATCGGCCTGCAATCCACTTTTCAGCCTACAGAAAACTGTAAGTGACCTTGTCAGTAAGACATATTCTTTCTTTACTTTTTTTTTTTTGAAGAAGCCTTACTGCCTACAGGAAAAGGATACATTTCTTCCACCCTCACCACCATTGGGTTCCAAGTCTTTAGCCCTACCATCCAGAAAATATAGCTGGTGAGGAACTTGGGGATAAATATTTTTCTGTAGGTGTACCCCAAATTCAATGAAATTACCCAAGAATGGTGTCCTGACATAAAAAAAAAAAAAAAAAAAAAAAAAAAAAAAAAAAAAAAGCATTTGGAGGTTGTTTTCATAAGGTTTTCTTTAACTTGCATTTTCCTGGGTGAGAAGTTTCATTTTTGTGCCAGTTGGATAGCATTTTGCACAGTACATTCATCTATTAAATGTCAGAAACCCATAAATAATGTTGTCTTCAAAAAGCCATTTCCAACCAAGTCCACAAAATGATTTGGTGATGCAAACTCTACTGAAGTTAGCATAGAACTGGGTATTGTGGCTCCTGTTTAGGAGTCAGTTGCTAGGTCCCGTAAAAAGCAGTTGTGCTGCTATATGTTTTTGATAATGACAACTTACATTGATTTATCTCTTCCCAAAATGCGTCAGCAGTGATTCAATGAGATTTAGTTCCAGGTAAATATGTCCCTGGGATTGCATTTATGATCCTTTGCACTTGATGAGGATAGGATAATAGAGCAAATTGAGTGCATAATTCACTGCAATGCAGACAGACAGGTAAACAAAATGCCAATCTTGAGACACAATGGACTTATTGACAGTGCTTTAAGCACAACAATTTCTAACTAACGCAGGTCCTGATGTCAGTGTGCTTCAAGCAAAGGATTCAGTAGAGAAATATTTCTGCTCATTAAAAAATAAAGTACTTTCTTTAGTGCATCATAGCTTTGGTATGGTCTGTTCTTAAAGTACAAAAAGTAGCCTTTTTAAGCATGAGAAAGAAGAAATTATACAAAATTCAGAGAATCAAGCAATAATCCCTGAAAAAGCAGGGTAAACCCCCAATTCTTTGTTGTTTCTCTATACCAAATGGTATGCTGGCCATGTCCTCCCACCATGAGCTCTGTCATCTGCCATCTGTCAAGTTTCAAACAATCCCTAATGTGCCTTCACTATTTCTGTGAACTTCTGCACTTAGGTGTTATATACATGGCTCCTAAATGTATTTTGTATTTTGCACTTTTGCCTAGACAGTGCGGTGAAGACAGCGTGAATGCAAAACTGTTTATTACATAAGAATCAGTGTGTCTACATGCCACAACACATGCATGCATAAGCAATACCCATCACACTTACAGACACACACATGTATATAGATACATACTATAAGACAAAGCTTTCACCTGAATATAATTCTCACATTCTTGGTTTGTGGAATGGGGATGATGCAGAGGTGGGTTCCTCCCAGTTCAGACTGGTTCTATAGAACCGGTAGTAACTTGGTGGCCTGGGTTACTAGAACCGGCAGTGATCCAGGCCTGCCACGCCCCCGAACCAGTTCTTTTGGCGGCGCCATAGGCGCTGCCATTTTGTTTTTTGCTTCTGCACATGCGCAGAAGCTTTTTTAAAGCACTGCGCATGTGCAAAGCGCGCCCGCGCAGCACGGCACTGAGCAAACCGGCAGTGAAGAAAAGAAGAACCCACCCCTGGGATGATGGCATGCAATAAAAATATACATAAAATTATACATTATGCATTATTATACAAAATTATACATTATACAGAAATATACATAAAATTACATTATAGCTACATTTACATTATAAATCCCTTTCCCTATTTTAGCAGTCCTATTCCAATAGAAGGAAACATAATACTGGATTCAGAGTAAGCTCGAAAGCACCTTCTGCAAACATGGGTCAATATCTTTCTTAATTGCTTTTATTAACATTGGCTTTATTTTTATCAGTCATAGCTGGGACTTCACTAAGTAATGAAAGTATTAAAAAGTGATAGGAACCATATTTCTCATGAAAAAAAATATTGGGAAAACAGTACTTGCGTATTTTATTTCGTTTATCTAAATGAAATTTTGTTATCTAAAACAGATAGCTAAAGCTTACAGCTAATGATGCTCTAGTTACATTTCATATTCAGGAAAAAGTCAACCATCAATTATTAAGTAACATCAGATGATCCTTCTACAGCTCTCAGCATGTATGCAATAGCATGGTAGATCATATGGAATTAAAGCGCTTGCTGTGTTTATCCTACCATAACTGTAGTAAAAGCACAAGCCATTTGAATGGATGCTATATGATTAATAACCCAGTTCTTCCCAGTTCAGATCACAGTAGCAAGTACAGATCAGTGGTCTGCTACCAAAATGACATAGTCATCCATGTACATAGGCTACAATGATGGCAAAATTATGTATGACCTAAGTGTACAGTAGTTCATAAAATTATCTGCTACAATGTACATCCTGTCAATGACTACTTCAGCTTTAACCACAACAATACACCAGCACACAATAGATACAAACATAAAGTAAACCGCTCCAAACCCCCCAAATTTTAACCTTAGACTGTCTACCGTTGACTTCACCCCATTCCTAAGAGGCCTGTAAGGGGCGTGCATAAGTGCACCAGCGTGCCTACCGTTCCTGTCCTAATGTTCCCTTTTATTCGTATCCATTGCATGTATTCAAATCATGTTTATACCTATATATGTTATCTAATACGTGCTTGACAAATAAATAAATAAATAAAATAAATATCTGATAAATGAGTACATTCACCCAACGTAATATTTTGTAGGTAATTTACTCTTAGCAAATGGCTGAGTACAGCCTGTTTTCACATTTAAATAAACTGGTTACATTACCACTTTTTTTTCCTGCTCTTGTCTCACTGTAAGAGTTTTCAACACCATTTCAGAAATTTGCTGAAGCATTGAAAGAGCTAACAGGACCACATAATGTTTTGAAAGTCTTTCTGGAGGCATTTCAGAACAGTCCTTTGGGGAAATGCCCAGTAAATAAGGAATTTACCAAATGACATATTTATTCAGTCACAACATTTTAATAACCAACAAGCTACTCCTGAGAGTAGCTAATATATGTCTCACATAAATACATCTGAGATTTATCTGCAGAAAACTTGTTATGGGTTAGGAGGATTACATGTTTAAGAAGTACTGAGGACAACATTTTTTTTTGTAGAATAATTAAAATAATTTTCTCTATTGAAATAGCAAAAAGTATGTTTGTGCAGATCAGGAAATGGAATGGAAAGCATATTCTGTTCCTACAATGAGGTGAAACTACATCCAAATCCAAATAGGACTATATTGAATCATAATTGATACTTCATCATTTTAAGCAGACATTTTTGGATTATGGAAGAGTTCAATCTCTTTCTAAGGAAATGTGGAAATAATTGTTGAGGCTAAACTTTCTAAAAATACCACCTCAGATACTTTGGTCTTAAGCAAGAGTGTCAACGAAAAGTATTAATACATACACTCATAGTGTGGTATTGCAAGAAAATAATTTTCTTATGATCATAATATCATCAGTATGGCATTTATATTAGAGAGCCAGTTTGGTGTAGTCGTAAAGGGACCAAGCTAGACAGCGTGAGACTGTAAATTCAAATCCTGCCTTAGGTTCAAAGCCACCTGGGTGACCATGGGCCTGTCACTCTCTCTCCACCCTAAAAAAAAGGCAATAGCAAACCACTTCTCAAATCTTGCCAATAAAGTTTTGTCCAGGTGATGGTCAGGGGTTAATAAAAGTTAAAGGCACAAAACAAAAAGGAATATATTGATAGGTATTGATACCTGCATGTAATTTCTTCTCATCAGCAGAGGTGGGTTCCTCCCGGTTTGCACCGGTTCTATAGAACTGGTAGCAAACCACTGGTGACATCACGGAAACGGTTCTGTCGGTGCCGGTCCGTGGACACCGCCATCTTTTTTTTGGATTTTTTTGGGGGGGATATTTTTTTTGGATTTTTTGGGGGGGGGGGAAATTTTTTGCTATTATTTTTCTTCTGTGTATGCGCAGAAGCCGAGTCCCTGGTACTGCGCATGCGCCGCCATCTTGTTTTCAGCTTTTTTTGGGAATTTTGAGAATTTTCATCACTGCGCATGCACCCGCACGGAGCTGCCATGCGGCATGCAATGCACGCGCAGCCACGCAGCGCGGGAGGAAGTGAACCGGCAGCAAGATAAGTTAGAACCCACCCTGCTCATTAGGGACAGCCTTCTACATGTTTGGATTCTTATATATTATGGAAAGGCCATAGTTCTATAATTTAATCTACTAATTAATCTACTAATTGCAGTCTATATTCCTCCAGAAGCCTGTGTAAACAAGGCATTAAGAACTCTAGCTGATCAGATTATGGAGGCTGAAGCCAAATACCGCGATTCACTGGCCATTATTTTGGGAGATTTAAACAAGGCAAACTTAAGGAAAGAGCTACCAAAATACTTTCAGCATGTCAATTGTCCCACTAGAGGCAAGAATACTTTAGACCAGCAGTTCTCAACCTGTGGGTCACGACCCCTTTGGGGGTCGAACGACCCTTTCACAGGGGTCGCCTAAGTGAAATACCGCGATTCACTGGCCATTATTTTGGGAGATTTAAACAAGGCAAACTTAAGGAAAGAGCTACCAAAATACTTTCAGCATGTCAATTGTCCCACTAGAGGCAAGAATACTTTAGACCAGCAGTTCTCAACCTGTGGGTCACGACCCCTTTGGGGGTCGAACGACCATTTCACAAGGGTTGGCGCGCGCGTTAGCCCGCCATCTTGGTGCCACCGTCACTGCAGGGGTGAAAAGGTCCCGGTTCGGCTGTGCCTACGGGTTGCTGGACAGCTGGTAGCCTGGACGCCGCCATTTGGGTTCTTCTACCCTCTGCGCATGCGCAGAATGCTTTGCGCATGCGCAGAGGGTAAAAGAACCCAAATGGCGGCGTCCGGGCGAAGTCTCCCGATTCTGTCGCTACCGGCTGTCCGGCGCCCTGCAGGCACGGCCAAACCGGGAGCATTTCACCCATGGTGCCACGCCCGCTTTGTCACCTCATTGC
>QLTV01000597.1:4077344-4107114 GCA_003457575.1 Thermophis baileyi | reverse complement strand
CCTAATCATCTTTGTTGCTCTTCTCTGCACTCTTTCTAGAGTCTCAACATCCTTTTTACATCGTGGCGACCAAAACTGAATGCAGTATTCCAAGTGTGGCCTTACCAAGGCATTATAAAGTGGTATTAACACTTCACGTGATCTTGATTCTATCCCTCTGTTTATGCAGCCTAGAACTGTGTTGGCTTTTTTGGCAGCTGCAACACACTGCTGGCTCATATTTAAATGGTTGTCCACTAGGACTCCAAGATCCCTCTGACAGTTACTACTGTTGAGCAAGGTACCACATATACTGTACCTGTGCATTTTGTTTTTCTTGCCTAAGTATTTTCTTACTTAGTATTTTCTTTCCTTCTCCTTCTGAAAGCATTTTGCTTCATATGCACATATATCCACATGGATGAAACAAAACAACCCAATTTTGAGGTGACCTTTGTCCATCATGTAAAATTATAGTATGAATATGTGTTTTCTAAAATGATTGGCTTATCCATTTATTCTGAGAATTCACCCTCAGACCAAGAGAAGAAAATTATTGATCATTTACATCATACTACTACCATTTCTCTATGCAGTTTTTCCAGGTGATGAATAAACTCATTTGCCAAAGAACATGGGAAAATCAATGTACCTATTTTTTATATCTCATTATGATCTAACAGCTAATGAGTATCTTTGCTTAATGTGTTTGATGTAGGCACTTGTGACTGTTACTATCTGCCTTTGTTTAGTCACAAGTGTTCAGTCCAGAAGTGCCTTAGCTTGATATAACTGTTTAGGACAGTTTTAATCTTGACAGGATATATCAAGTTATGGTAAAATACACCTTATTGTGTCAGACATACTTATAATGTGGGGAATAATAAAAGACTCACAAACCTCTCAAGAGGTGAGAAAGTGAGCAAAATGCTATCATTACAGTATTTAAAATGCTTCAGATACAGGTATTTCTCATGTTTATTTTATTATTACTTATGTTGCTCTAATTCAGGGGTGTCAAACTCGCATCATCACAGCATCATCACATGACGTATCGTGACTTTTTCCCCTTTGCTAAACCAGGTGTGGGTGTGCCCAGTGCGTGACATATCCGGGCTGCGGGCTGCGAGTTTAACACCCCTGCTCTAATTTCTATTTTCCTTGTATTTGCTTAAATTTAAAGGGTAAATAATGAGACTCTTATAACTTACAAGACTTTGGTCTTTTTCAGTCTTCAGTGTCAGGAAAGATAGGTTTATTCTACAGTTGCTTACTGCCAAAAACAATGAGCAACACTGAGGAAAATGTATGACCGACACAGATTTTCATTATATGATTTTTCTTTCTCAGTACTAGATTTGTGTACAGATTCATTGGCATTAACAGAAAAAAGCCCCTTCCCTTCCCTTGATTATATGCATTTATTTTTGGAAGAATGAAAAATAGTGGTGATATCAATATTAATACTAATGATTAGCGTTTTACAGAGAGTTTTAATTATTTAATTATTTTATTTATTTCTTAAATTTATATGCCACCCATTTCACTGTCAAGCAACTCTTATTTCTTAAAATGATACAATAAACCTAGTTCTATACATTTAATTAATTAAAAAATAATGAATTTCAAATGTTATAATTGTAGATCCTTTATTTATTACTAATATTTTATTCTTCATGCACTATGGCTTTTTCCATTTTTTTATTGTATGTAGTTATTCGGTTCTTCAATTTTTTTAAACAAATACATCATTAATAATGTTAAAAATTATTATATCTAGAGCATGTACCCATGACAAAATTCACACTTTTCATATCTTAGCTCACAATCCCAAATATGCACAAAAATACATATTAAGGAATTTGTCAGGCCCAAAACCAAGAATGACATGTGATGATTTATCCAAGCCGAGTTCTTTATTGTTTCATAAAATCGTACCATACCGAGCATTGTACTATCTGTACCTACAATATACTCTTTGAACTATTAGGGAGGGGCTATCTTGACCATCTTTCTCTCACACATGTGAGCTGAGTTGCCTCTTACTCCTCTGGAATGCGCCTCCTCCCTCCTGGAAATCCATCTCCTTATACTACATTCCGCCACAGATTTACATTAAAAATATGTATTTCAGAGGACATCTTCACAGAGATGGAGATGGAGAGGCGGATGTTCTCTTTTCTTTCGACTGCATTAATAAACTGATGTAGAACCAAACTTTTAGTCATTAAAATGAACAAAACTGACAATTGTACCCATCCCTCTTTCTGTCATGGCTTACCAATAATAGTCTCCCCCCCTTTTTTTTTCTGTCTAAACAGTAACACTCAAATGGGGATCACACAATTAATGGGCTTTTCTGTATTCAGGTTCAGGGAAGGATGTTCAAGAACTTCAAGACAAGGGCCGACGTCGAACAGCAAGCATAGCAAAACATTCTAGTTTTGACATGGCTAACATAGAACCTCCCACTTCTAGAACGCCAAGCCAAATTTTGTCTAGAAAGGACTCTTTCAAATTAAGCCGAGTATCTTCTAGGCAGATTCTAAAGTCTCAACAAAGCAGAAAGCCGTAAGTATGTCAGGGAAGTGAGTTGGGAGAGAGGCAGAGAGGAACCAAAGTCACCAAAATTGGGTATTGGATCTCACAGGAAAATATCATAGTATGCTATCTTACAGCAGCACATCTTTCAAATTATGCCTTTATTTTGGCCTCTCAAATGAAAATAAATGCAAAGATGTAGGATGTGTGGAGCACTATATATACTGTAAATGCTGGTGGCTTATGCAAGTCAAGCTTTGTATATATTGCCAATTTACATGTCAGGTTTTTTTTTTTTTAATGTGGGAAGCACGGAAGTGCTTCTGCAATGAAAGGATTTGCTGGTGACATCACCATTGCCTGGGAGATGCCAAGTTGAGGGCTCCTTTCAGGTCCCTGTGAAGTTGCCCACTGAAGTGGTACCCATTAATCTACTTGCAGTTGCCCACTTTCAAACTGCTGGGTTGGCAGGAGCTGGAGCGTGTGACAGGAGCTCATCCTCGCTGCAGAGCAGTGGGTCTTGAACGTGGGTGTGCCGATTGTCAGCCCAGCATTCTAACCTCGTGAGCCACCACACTCCGTGATGATGTCAGTTTACATGAATTTATAACTGACTGCATCTTCAATGCTCTCTTTCCACTTCCACTCTTCAGAATTATGTATCCACTGTTGTAGAAATAACTCTCTGCTTTTCTAATGGGACTTCCCTTCTTTTCCCTCTATATTCCCATTTTGAAAATTTGCCATTAAATGTTGTCACACTTTTAGGGGGGGAAATGGAAGTATGCAGGAGAGAAGGTAGTCCAACCATTAACTGAAAGGAAACAGGTAGTAGCATGTAGCTGAATTTACCAAATCTTGCAAAAGCTAAGGAGGAGTAAATCTGGTTAGCATTTGGATAAGAGACCATCAGAGAATATTCAAGTTGTTGGCTAGATAGGAAAACGGGGGGAAATTCCCAAAGGAAAGTAATGGCAAACTACTTTCATGAGCCGCGGTGGCGCAGTGGTTAGAGTGCAGTACTGCAAGCTATTTCTGCTGCCTGCCGGCTGCCTGCAATTTGGCAGATCAAATCTCACCAGCCTCAAGGTTGACTCATCCTGCCATCCTTCCCAGGTGGGTAAAATGAGGACCCAGATTGTTGGGGGCAATATGCTGACTTTGTAAACCACTTAGAGAGGGCTGAAAAGTACTGTAAAGTGGTATATAAATCTAAGTGCTATTGCTATTGCTTCTATAACATGGCCAAGAACATTGTCTGATTGCGTCTAGGTAGTCATCAGGTGAACATAGCAATAGCAATAGCAATAGCACTTAGACTTATATACCGCTTTACAGTGCTTTACAGCACTCTCTAAGCGGTTCACAGAGTCAGCATATTGCCCCCAACAATCTGGGTCCTCATTTTACCCACCTCGGAAGGATGGAAGGCTGAGTCAACCTTGAGCCGGTGAGATTTGAACCGCTGAACTGCTGAACAGTCAGCTGAAGTAGCCTGCAGTACTGCACTCTAACCACTGCGCCACCTCGGCTCTTAACATAGCATAAGGGCATCTTTATAATAATCTGTAAGAAAAGTGTGTGATTTCCTGGAAAAAAACTACAATTCCCAGAGTTTCAGAGAAAGAGGATAAATGATTGAATCAGTTTAATATTTTCATCTATGGATATCCTGTCCTCCCTTTCAACTTTCCACAAAGTGGAAAATAGTTGCTTGTAATCCATTTCCAATTCCAGTTCAAAATGCATGTTGAGGGATCGGCAAGATAAGCTATTAAGTAAATATTGCATTATAATCCCTGTAAACAACTGACTCAAGAATAATCTCTACAGGAGTGTACAGATTGCCCCATCAGAAGAAAAATTTACTCCAGAATTATCAGATGAAGATGATGATGAGGTCAGTAATTCAATGTTTTTAGCATATAACTGCAGCACTGATGGAGCTCAGCAATTAATTGTACATTTTTAAGCTGGAATTCTTAAGGTGAAATAGTATTGAAAAATTTTAGTAGCTTAAAAGGTACTGAAACATTTAACTAAGCAATGGAGGACAATTGCACCATTAAAAATTTCAATTTTCATCTTGAATTTTGATGGCACAATCCTGACACTCTGGAAAATGTGGTTGGGCTCTATACAGATTATGAGTTGCCCACCCTGCTCAACAGTGGTGGGTTCTAAATGATTTTGCTACCAGTTTGCGCTCGCGCCCACGCGCGTGACGCTTCTGCGCATGCGCAGAAGCGTTCCAGGCAGGTGGGCGGAGCGTCCCGGGTGGGTGGGCGGAGCCTCCCGCTGCCGGCGCTACCGGTTCTAAGAACCAGTCCAAAACCGGGAGCAACCCATCGCTGCTGCTCAAGGTGATCACATGTGGATGGGATCTTTCCTTATTTAATCTTTCCTTATTTACTCAATAATCTACTGAAGTAGTTTGAAAGAAGAAATAGTAGCTCAGGGAACTCTGTCATTAAATAGAGATGTGAAATGGATTTTCAGAGGCCCGATCTAACATGTAACTCCTATACTTCATTAGCTGAATTGGGTGTACTCATTGAAGTACAGCACCAAGATACAGATGATAAACAGAAATAGATGATAGCTAGATAGATAGCTAAATAGAGATAGTAGATATTTTATTTATTTACTTTTTTATTAAATTTATCTGCTGCCCATCTCATGGTTGAGATAGATAATTGTTTTTCTCTCTTTCACCATTTTCTTGCCACTAAGATTAGCTATAATTTAACTTTTTATCAGTGCTGTGGAGAAATGATTAGCAAAGCTTATCCAGGATAAAAGAAAGATTGCTTTTTCTCTCAATCTGTACATTTGATTAACAATATGGGAACTCCTTCATGTTAATACTTTCCTTGGCAGGTACCTGAATTATTCTTTACAGATCCACACCAGCTGCTGGAGGTTTTCACAGAGCTGGAAGAACAGAACTTGTCTCTGATTCAGAATTCTCAGGAGACAGAGGAAACCCTGGATGAGCTCCGACACACTTTGGATAACACACGCAATAAAATGTAAGCAGTTACAAATGATTGCCCATAATAATCCCTTGCAACACAAGAATGTTCTCTGTTTCTTTCTAAACATGAGCAACTCAGCCATTATTTCTGTACCCTCCAACAACACGGTATTGTTTTTCTCCCCTGCTGTTAAAAAATGTTCTACCCTACATCTCCCTACATCTCCTATAGTCCCAGACGTAGTAGCATCTATTGTGAGAAACAAAAATGGAAGAGACATTTGTAAGGTTTGCAAACAATTTCTTCCATTCCACTTTTGAGAGTGAAGGATCAGGAGATGCCAAGACACACCAGCCTTCATTCATCTATTTCTACCAACTGCTGCATTATATACATACAGCCAGAAGTGGGTTCCTACCGGTTCGGACCGGTTCGCCCGAACCGGTAGCAACCCACTGGTGACGTCACGGAGCCGGTTCAGTCAGTGCCAGTCCATGGACGCCGCCATCTTTTTTTGGGATATTTTTTAAAAAAAAAATTCTTCTGCGCATGTGCAGAAGCCGAGTTGCCGGCGCTGTGCATGCGCCGCCATCTTGTTTTTGGCTTTGGGGGGGGGGAATGGAATTTTTAGCACTGTGCATGCGCACGTGGCGTGGGAGGAAGCGAACCGGCAGCGAGGTAAGTTAGAACCCACCCTTGCATACAGCCTTGCATGTTCCCATAAGCTAAAATATTTTAAATAGTTCAGATTGCCACAAATGTTAAGAGTAGCAGCTTTAGTTAAAATGTGCACATGCTAATTTAGACAATAAAACATTGTTAGCAGTAATTATTATGATTTAAATATTAGTACACAGCATCTTAGCATAGAGAGCCAGTTTGGTGTGGTGGTTGAGGTGCTGGCCTAGAAACCAGGAGACTGTAAATTCTAGTTCTGCCTTAGGCATGAAAGCCAGCTGGGTGATCTTGGGACAGTCACTCTCTCTCAGCCCAACTCATTTTAAGGGGCGGTTGTTGTGGGGAAAATAGGAGAAGGAGCATTAGGTATGTTTGCTGCCTTAAGCTTTGTTGTTGTTGTTGTTAGTTGCGAAGTCGTGTCCGATCCATCGCGACCCCATAGACAACGTTCCTCCAGGTCTTCCTGTTCTCTACCATCCTCTGGAGTCCATTTAAGCTCACACCTACTGCTTCAGTGACTCCATCCAGTCATCTCATTCTGTCGTCCCCTTCTTCTTTTGCCCTCAATCTTTCCCAGCATTAGGCTCTTCTCCAGTGAGTCCTTCCTTCTCATTTGGTGGCCAAAGTATTTGAGTTTCATCTTCAGGATCTGGCCTTCTAAAGAGCAGTCAGGGTTGATCTCCTCTAGGACTGACCGGTTTGATCGCCTTGCAGTCCAAGGGACTCTTCTCCAGGAGTCTTCTCCAGCACCATAGTTCAAAGGCCTCAATTCTTTGGCGCTCAGCCTTTCTTATGGTCCAACTTTCACAGCCATACATTGCAACTGGGGAAACCATAGCCTTGACTATGCGCACTTTTGTTGGCAGGGTGATGTCTCTGCTTTTTAGTATGCTGTCTAGATTTTCCATATTTTATTTTAGATTTTTAGTATGCTGTCTAGATTTGCCATGGCAAATCTAAACAGCCTTAAGCTACTTATAAAATAATAAAAAGCGGGATAAAAATCTAATAAATAAATAGTAGGGAAGACGATGTTCGGATTAAGTTTACCCAGAATTTTTCCCCAAGTGTTAATTGGTTCAGCAACCTCAAAGACACTGTGCTCCCTCCTGAAAAGGACACCAATCAACTTCTATACACTTCATATCAGTAGCAGTATCCTGCAGCCACTATTCCACTGTTGTACCCAGTTCCCCCATGAAGCCAACCAGCATTTGTGTCAAGAGAAAAGTACAAAAAGCTCATCACGTGGAGCAAATGGAGGAATGCTGGCAAAACATCAGAAAACTTTGCCAATAGTACAGGTAATCCCCGGGTTACAAGCGTTACAATTTTTTATTTTTATTTTATTTTTTGCTCAAAGAAAGGAGGGAGTGATCCTGTTCAAGGTATGAGATTCACTCCCACGAATCCTCAGGTTACGAATGGAATGGGCAGGCTCCATTACATTCGTAACTCGAGGACTACCTGTATAGAGGGGCTGGGAAAATTCAGGACCTGGGAGTTGAAAAAAGATGATCTTGCCAGTGGAAAGCTGCTCACTTACAGCTCCAAAGAAAATGCTTGAAAAACTGGTTTAACCGAGTAAGAATTGAGCAGATATTGAATTAGCTCATCTTTCCAAGTAATTGCATGGTATAAAATTACTCATGTCAAACACTTCCAAAAAATGATTTCATTTTTTTCTGGATTAGGGATCGTGAAATAGAACAACTGAAAATGCTTGCTGTCACTCTGCAAGCCAACATTGTTAAAGAGGAGGAGACAGCAGCAGACCTGGAACTTAAAGCACGCGTCTTTTCTTTTGGGGAGTACAAAGCCGAAGTTCAGGTATGTATAACATCAAGTCAATTGATAAAGCTTGAACCTGAAGATCAGAAGGTACGTTCAGTGCCACTGAATGGTGCAAACAGAAGATGGCTACTTTTCCTCCAAGGGGAAAGATCATAAGACCATGCTCCACAGTCCACAAGATAACTTGGATTCTCTATTCTGATGTCAGAAACAGTGCTGTGATCTTGTACAGGGTAAACCGATACTGGAAATCTCCATCTCATGCTATTTCCCTGATATTCTTCACCCAGATCCCAAGAAAAGGTAAAAAAGAGACACGGTGAAGATTTAGGTGGCATGCTGTTGAAGTCACAACCTCGTTGAAGAAGAAAACTGAGATCAGATCTGAGCTCATCTAAGCATTTGCGTGTGCGTGTACATGCAGTGCTTCACAATGCTTTACCTTCTGTAGCTCTCCACATCTGGAGAGGTTCAAATTCTTTCTATAAATTATTTGGTTCTCTCCTGCTATCAAGAGCCCATGTCACAGCTAGGTTTCTTAAAGACAGTTCAGATGGGAGGACTTTTGAGTTATTAATATAACTGAAAGCTGGTGTTAGAGTCCCAATATCTAGATTTCTGAGGCCTGAAAGTTCACTATTGGTCCTTAACTTGCAGGACAAAATGTTGGTGAGTTTGTATCGAAAGGTGTTGGAAGTCTATCGTCGCTGCATTGGAGAGAATGAGGCAAACCTGGGAACCTTGCAGATGCTTACTGTTATAGAACATCAATTAGATGACTTGCTAGAATGCCTTGAGAGGGTGCCTCCAGGAAAGATAGAACAAGCTGAGAAAGCCAAAGAGAAAGAGCGAAGGATGAGGTAAGATAAAAAACCCATTCAGAGTTAGCTCCAATATGCCTTCAACAGAATGATTACATTCCTCCTCCACTTCCTTCTGTGCATCTTCTAGTTAATCTTATTGATGCTATGATTTTTGTTGCCATCAAAACTGCTTTGTAAGCATGGTAAGAGCATCAAAGAGCCGTGGTCGCGCAGTGGTTAGAATGCAGTACTGCAGGCTAACTCACTGTTCACTCCAGGAGTTCGATTCTGAACGGCTCAAGGTTGATTCAGCCTTCCATCTTTCCGAGGTCGGTAAAATGAGGACCCAGATGGTTGGGGGCAATATGCTGACTCCGTAAACCACTTAGAGAGGGCTTTAAAGCACTATGAAGCGGTATATAAGTCTTAAGTGCTATTGTTATTGCTATCAAATGAACTGCAATAGTAATAACACGGATGAATCTTGTGTTCTTACATTACATGCATAGAAATATCTGGCCTTACAGGTATCATCTGGATGTTTGCTTTTTGTCAATCATACAGGTTTAATAAGGACACGGGAAACTGAGTTTGAACTGCACCAGCGCTTTCAATAAAGGTTCTGATAGAAGTAATAAAATGAAGTGTCAGAAAAGCTCCACTTTGCAGAGTACATACTGCAGATGTTTTGTCAATAGAGGATACCAATCCCAGAATCAGCTGAGACAATGAATCAGATAGCATTTAACCCCTTTGGAGCCAGTTCTTTATCCTGGAAGAGGCTTTCAACGTAGCATTACGTGAAGAGCGAAGTTCTTTGTGGGTCCAATGCTCTGCATGACACAAACCAGTAGAATTCTCCCAAGACAATTTTGGGCTTATGCGACTCGCAATTGTAACTTTTAACCTGCTCTTTTATTTGGCCAGGATGAGAGAAGAAAAGATCAGGCAGCAGAGACAATTGCAGGAAGAAAGGCTGCAGCGGGCCCTGGCAAGAGCACAAGCTGATGTTAAGAAGAAGGTATGTTTATCTCCCGAGCATCTGCTGTTGCATCCTTCTGTGATTTCAGTAGCTCAGACTGTTTTATCTATTCTTCCAGCCAAAGCCTTTTGTAACTCCAGTTCAGAACTGTCTATACATGAAATACCAATAAAGGAGGATATTTAGTAGCTCAGGGTTGAAATGAGGGGTCCTTGGTGCTCTCTGAGCTCGTTTGTTTTCTTGGCAGACGTTTCATTACCCAAACTAGGTAACATCATCACTAGCACAGATACCACCTAGTTTGGGTAATGAAACGTCTGCAAGAAAACAAGGAAGCTCAGAGAACACCAAGGACCCCTCATGTCTACACATGAACAAGGTCTGACTGGATTTAGTATCTACATTTGTGCCTCGTTTCTAAGACTATACCTTGCACGTCCAAAGGAATTTTTGGTTAGTGGTATTTCTTGCTATAAAGTGAAAACCTAGCTCAGGCTTTCCCCTTTCTACACTTTACTATCACATATAAATAGTAAATTAAGGGTAACTATTACTGTGACAACTTAGAGCTTCAGTGGTGCAGTAGTTAGACTGCAGTATTGCAGGCTAACTCTGCTTACCACCAAGAGTTCGATCCTGACTAGCTCAAGGTTGACTCAGCCTTCCATCCTTCATCGGTAAAATGAAGACACAGATTGGTGGGGGCAATATTGAGTTGAGGAAGTTGTTCATGTTCCGAATCATTGGGATTGACCACAATGGACTAAAAGAAAACCAATCCTATAAATGGGGACAATCTTAAAACAGAGATGCCCAAGTGGAAGAAAATAAAAATTGGAATAGTAATTCAGCCGATTTTTAAGTAAGTATTGAATATTCCTTGCTGGAAGAAGCAATGTTTCTTTCTATTATACTCATATTGCATGAAATAATGACGGAAGGGAAGAAGCATCGTTAGAAACCTCTTTGTGGAAGGAAGAAATAAAACTGCTCAGGAAAAAAAGGTGGTCAGGAGAAGTTGGGCCTGCTTTTACTGATGTATGCTTAGTGCAAAATGAATTTATTTGCATTATTTTAGTATAAAATGTGCAGAGTTGTTCTTAAGTGTCCCTCTGTTCATATTTTAGACTGGCAGAAGATTAATTTTTCGTTCTGAGCCTCCCGCTTTCAAGGAGAAAGAAGATGAGGATCAGGGGCTGATCGATAAAGAAAAAGAAGAGCTGCTCTATTACTTTACTTAGCAGTCGAAAGGTGCAAGACATTATGAAGCATACAGCAAATGACAAACTAACAAGAAAATGTTTCAACAGACACTCTGTAAATTTGGGGAGGAAGCTACTCTATCCTAAGTATAGTGACATACAGTAGATAAAAATACAGATGACATCTTTTCATAGTTGTAAAATCATTTTTTTTTTGTCAGTAAATTAACTTAGTGATAGAAAACATCTACCAAAGTGATCAAAGATCACAGACTAATCTAAAGTCTTGCAGCTAGGAAAATAGATATACCAGTGACGAGTACAAATTTCTTTTTTTTTTTAAATTCAATCTTCAATATCAGATTCATATTTTTTTTCTGTAATTATGTGGATTGTACGGACATAAGAAAAATAAAGTTGAAATGAAGAAACTGGACATTAATTAATTTTATTAGTCCTTTTAACTCCGTGATTATAAATATCCATTGCCAGCAATGGACTTTGCCAGAATAAATCTAATGCTTGCTCTCAAGCCATTAGGAATTTACAATGAGTTAAAACTGAGTATATAAACTTCATAAAAGAACACATTTGTCTGTCCACAGAAGCAATTGCTTATTCTTCAATAAGCAAGACTCCGTAAAGCAGAAGCACCACAACAAATGGATACAATTCACATTCTTACCAAGTTAGGGATCCTCTTTGGGTTAAAAAGAACAGAGTAGTCTACCCCACACATGCTTTGAAGAAAATGTAGGCCACGCCTTCTGTGGAAACCACAAAATGTGTGTTGTTGTTGTTTTTTTGCTCAAAGAAAATGTATGAGGAATGAACAGGCTTCTTATGGTCCACCTATTTAATCTAAATCTACCTCTGTGTCTTTATAACAGACAGGTGTGCTTGCATTCCAATTTATAGAGGATCACTATCACAGTAAGTGTGTGAACTATTCCACTGAGTTTTTGAGGAGACAATTGTTTAGGACAAAATGCCCCCATTTCTCTTTAAAACTGAACCTTGGTGATAGAAAGAAGTTTTAAAAATAAGCAATTTCTTCACTTTTTCACTGAGAGGTTTTATATCAGAAATAAAAACAATTTGTTTTGATAATGTAAATGTATAGTAATAGATCACCATAGTCAGGTAAACGTTTTACAGTCAATGAAAAATACCCACTCAAGATTTTTTTTTTCTAAAAAACATCCACAAATGAAATTCTGAATTAATGTAATCTGTATAAAATGCTTCTAAACTACATTCTTCTGAAAATGAAGTTCAAAAGGCACAGGCATCAATTAGTATATTTCTACCGTGTTTCCCCAAAAATAAGACAGTCTTATATTTTTTTGAACCCTGAAATAAGCACTTGGCCTTATTGCCATGCACTCAAAAGCCCGATTGGGCTTATTATCAGGGGATGTCTTATTTTGGGGGAAACAGGGTATTTATGGGTAAACCTTCTTAATTTGGAATAATCTATTGTGAATAATCCAAAACAGAAATTATCCATGGTTTAATAAACACAGTAGAAAATAGTATTTTCAAAGCCATTCCAGACATAATATCTTCCTGGTATATAATATGAAGGGACACCAGGCTCAAGAACCTCCCTTCAGAAATCAACAGCTCTAGAAAATATATTTCCTAAGGCTCCTGACTTCCAAAGCATAGATGCCCACATGATGCACAGTAATAGTTTAAGGACCAGAGAAGGCTGTTGATCAGTCTTCCTCTTTGTCAGTGCTGCTAGAGATGTTGCAGAGGTAATAGGGCAAGGCTACTTTTACTTAAGCATGAGTTCCAAGAATACAAATTTAAAATGTGATGGAAGAAGGGTCAATTTAGAGATATTTGTTGCTCACTCCTGATATATTCAAAACAATTAACCTTTAATTTTCTCCTAACTGTAAATAAATAAGCAAAATTTCAAAGTGTTCCTTTGAAGGATATCTTTGTATAAAAAACAATGCTCACAAAACTTTTTAACTAAGTCGTACATATGTATAATTTTAATGCCATGTGGCATATCATGAATAAAATGTTTTAAGTTCCAGACTTAAATTCTTTTGTAAAACACTGACATCTTATTTCTCTGCTGAGCTGAAAGCTTAGTATTTTTCTTAAAAGTCTGCATGAATTAATTCTATTATCTATAATAAAAGATAGGTGTTTTAAAAACATATATTTAAAGATGTTATTTTTCATTTCGGTCAAGATGTTACTTTTATATGTACTAATACCAGCTGGAAGCTCTTTCTTCAGCCAGATAGTCTGTATGTAAATAATAAGCAGACCATCATTTCAACATTAATTTGGGAGTAAATTCTACTGAAATCAGCAAAGTCTATTTCTGACCAAAAATGCACCATGATAGGTATATGTAATAAAGGTGGCTTTGTACAAATTGGCAATACTGTTTTATATTACTGTAAACATAACCAAAGTGGTAAGAAAGAACATGTGCTAGGCAGCTTTCTCAAGTTCAGTGTAAAATGCTAAATTAGAGATAGCAAGAGCAAGAAATCATATTGCTCTACTAATTCAACCTTTACTATCCCTGAGTACGGTACTATTTTAATGCTCTTATCTCTTTAAAATGTCAGTTTGCAAAAATAAATTGGTCTTCCTGCTTATTCCTTCATTTTAACCCAAAATTTAATTAGGGATTCATTTCAAGAAAAAAAGTGCTAAGCTTAATTGTTATCTACTATTTTGAGAATTATTAATTATTCTTAAAATCACTGTGGGCTATCACCATAGCACTCTAATGCAGGACTCTAATTCCGCCATATATGTACCTTTTCCTGACTCTAAGACAGAGCATACCAAGATCTCCAATTGCCTTATCAAATAAAATTTACTGAACAAGATTTTTGTTGCACGATAACCATCAAGTATCCCAGCACTGGTGACCATGCTTCCATTGTTCACTTTTCCCTTTAAAAGCAGGAACAGACTCTTATTTCTCAGGGTGCTTCTGTGTCTGAATGTTCTAATGCTTCTGCCTCCAACACAATCATTCAAGGTCTTGTAGATTAATGGTGCTTCCTGTAAACTGGGAATTATCAGAATTGGCATCTTCTTCAGCAGAATTGTGTGGCTCCTGCAAGATGCAAGATGTTAAAGGAAGGTTCAGAATTTCACAATTTGCAATTGATTAACTACACTCCCTAGATTACACAAACACTGCAGTCTTCAAAATCTATTAACTTTGTTTGTAGGAATAAACTACTCATATTTCTCAACAGGTAAAACTCAAACTTCAAAAAGCCTGCAACATGTTTCTATTATTTTCTTCTCCTTTACCTTAACCTACCAAATTTAAAAGACACAATCAAACACAGAAGGAACCTTATTGTAAACTTAAAGTAGTGGTTAATTTTATTATAATGAAATCAGCTGAAGCTGCATTTTATCCAATTTTGAAACTGAAAAGTTTTGTACCTGAAGAATATGAACAGGTAAATCTACTATCAGCTGAGAGTGTGAGGAGGAAGATTGAGAACTGAGCTGGAAGGGTAGATCTCCTTCTCCTGGAGAATCATCCTAGCAACAAAGGAGAAAAAATGAGTTTCTAACTACAAACAGTATTCTCCCATCCCAACCACCAACTGGTCATTCTTTCAAACATGTGGATGTGCTTCGAAGCAGTTAACATCTATATATACTTAACAAAACACTTTAATAACTTCAATTAGGAGCCCTACACACTTTCACTTAGGCAACCCAATTTATATCATTATCTAACACTGACTTAATACACACATATTAACCAATAAATTCTATTGCCATCAACTTCTTTCAGAAGGCATACATTGTCAGAGTTAAATATTTTGCTAAAGGAAGACCATTCCATCTTTGTTTGCAGAATAAGCACATAGCCAACTTGATTTTAGTGTTGTCCATTTGGTGATACCCATCCATGGTGTCATATCCGAGATAGCCGGAAGAAAAAAGGAAGTGGAGAACCAGTTTGGTGTAGTGATTAAAGTGATGGCCTACAAACCAGAGTTCTAGGCCTGCCTTAGGCATGAATACCAGCTGGGTAACTTTGGGCCAGTTACTCTCTCACAACCAAATCATCCCTCAGGGTTGTTGATGTTGTGTGCAAAATAAGAGCTGTTCCAAGTAATGCTCCCTCTATAGCATTTTTTTCTCTATTGGAAGTAGTCCTCACTTAATAGTCACAATTGAGACCAGTAACTCTGTCACTAAGTGACACGGTTGTTAAGCAAAACATCATGTGACTGTGACTTGTGATTTCACTATTGGCTTCTCCATTGATTCTGCTTCTCAGAAGCTGGTTGTGAAGCAACCTGAACTTATGTCCGGGGGATGCTGGTCATAAGTGCAAGGACCTCTCATAAAGTTACTTTTTCAGTGCTTTTGTAACTTCGAACATCACTAAACAGAGCAGTTGTTAAGCAAGGACTAGCCGTATTCCAAATGTTATCTGAATTTCAACTTTAGCATTCTAGGCAGTTCCTATAATCTATATGATGCCATGTTAATAAGGTGCTACAAGTCCTCATAGGATCCTCTGCAACTGAAGACTCAGATCATTGTGATACTGATTGGCTTGGTTTGGTTTTGAATTTGTATCATTCTGCTGTTTGGGAACTTTGAACCCTTTGACAGCCATGTATTAGTAATGCTGGTGCTCAATTTCATCTATGATTTCTCTTCTCTGAATAGAAAATGCTTCTCTGATGAGAAGTGACTCATTCCAGCCCATTTAAGTTTGCCAGTTCCTATGATGTCAATACTGAATCTCAAAATTTCTAATGCGACATGAAATATGTCTTGGTTCATGGCTCTAACATTCCATCTACCAGTAGTACCTTTATTACTGCAGCAGTGTACCAGGGAAATTTTTGGTAACGCATCTCTCTTTTCACAAGTAGAAAAATAGCCACTTAGTTGAGGAGCACAAAATTGCACTTGAATTCATTTTCCCCCTTTCCCTGACTTTATCAATTGCCAAATATATCTTTTTACATTTCTCTGTTATTTATTACCAGCATTCTTCAAAGAAATAATAATTGCAAATATTTATTTCTGAAGCAAAAGAATGGCAAAACTGATCATGTGATTAAAAAATCAAGGTGGAAATTTTACACATGTGATTTAAAAAGAATCATTGGAAATTTAAACTTTGCAATTATTTTCTAAGCAGAATTTGGGTTTGCTGCACCAAATCATAACATACTTGCTCTATCTAGCTATCCCCACCAACATATTGTATCACAAATCCCAGTTACATGTTCTGGGGGGAAACAGATTATTTTCTGTAAGTTAAATTGCCAATTGTTACCTGAAGCAACTGAATTTGAACAAACTGTGTGCCAGCCGAAGAATCTTTTACTGTTAGATTTCCATTAGGCAAAATACTGTTGCATAACCGATTTCCATGACTAAAACAGTTAACTTTATCATTTTTGCTTTTTCTTATAGCAGAATCAGTTGAGCCTGAAATAAAGAGGTGGCATTTGTAAGTATAAAGCTGCATTCTGAAGTAAGTTTCATTACATATCTGAAAATACTTCTCCTGAACAACTTTGAATGCAAGATATGTTCTTACCACGTATGGAGCAAATTATTTAAGCACTGTTGTTAAGCATATTAATAGTTGAGGCTGCATACAAATTGTTCACAAAAAGAAGAGAAAGGGCAATTTCCACACCTATTCATTCCATGGTTACTTTCATCTTCTAAAAAATTATTCCTAAGAGTTGGGAGGTCTTTCAGAATAGGAGGAAAGATTATATATACTCTTATATATTCACTTGCCTTGGAAAGGAAGAATTATAAAAATTACCTAATCTAAAAATGCAAACAGTGCTGTTTCTGTCCTGTATCAAGGCCTGAAACCTGACTAAAAAGGGCCAGATAATCAATTTCAACCAACATCCCCTGGAATTGAAACTCCACCATCTTCTAAACCCGTGATGGCGAACCTGTGGCATGCAGAGCCATATCTGAGGGCACGCGAGGCGTTGCCCTATGTCAGCTCCAGTGCGCATGCCCGCGCTGGCCAGCTGATTTTCGGCCTTGGGGAAGGCCGTTTTCGCCCTCTGGAGGCTTCAGGAGGCTTCAGGGAAGCCTGAGGGTGAAAAATGGCCCAACGTGTGTGTGTGTGCATGCGCGGGGATGCACGCATGCGCAGTGTGGTGCGGGTGGGGGGGTTATGTGCTGGCACACATGCACGCTAGCGCGCGCACACTCCCATTTTTGGCACGCAAGAAGAAAAAGGTTCGCCATCACTGTTCTAAACCATCTTCCCTAAAAAGGGAAGGTGGAAGATTGGATGAAAATTGTCCACAATGGTGGGGCCCAGTAATGGCTTCTGGTGGAGAGGGTACACTAGTGCCTCTTTAAAAACTGTAAACACCACCTCCCATCAAGGATGAATTCATCATTGCTTCAGCCACCCACATGAGCAGCCAGGAGGGACATGGATGTAGCTCACAGGTATTTACAGCCCAAAGGAAGGTCCCTGCCCACTTCCTCAGGTCCAACAAGGTAAAACTGCCCCAGATAATGGATTAATCCTGTCCCCTGGGCATCTCCATAAGACTTGAACCATGCTTGGCATCCAACTGATCCAGATCCGGGCAATTTTATCTACCAGTTAAGCATAAAGTTCCTCTGCCTGGCTCTGATTGTCAGACCTGCCCCAGTCTGATCCCTTAGGGAAGTGAAACTCTCGACTCCATTTGAAGTGAAAAGACACTTTTACTAAGAGGTGCTTGATTGCAGGAGAGTCAAGGGGAATTTAAAATTCCTGCATGCCAATTAAGAAATAAAAGCCCTGGTTTCCCCTAGCCCTCCCCCCAGGGTCTGCCGGGCATAGCCAATCCAGCACACCATGATGTTTTGAGGTGTTTGGGCTGGTGAAATTCCACACTCAGTGCAAACGGCCTTGACGATGCCCGTGTGCCAGCATGAACCAGCTTCCAAACTACTCTGCTCTTCCTCAACTGTCAATCCCCCCTCCCTATTTCCCATAATAAAGGTATACAGCTTTATTGCCCATGTGTGTGTCCCCCCCCTTCCCCAACTGATGACAGAACGCCAGCAAGGCGCCAAGCCGAAGCTCCTTTTCAGCTGCCTCAAGCCTTCTGTGAACCACAGGGAGCAACAGGCCAAGACAGTTCGAATGGGCACAATCCTGTACAAGGCTCTGGCCACCTCCCTACTCAAACAGCTGCCAGAGCGTCCATAGGACTGTGCAGGTCATCAAGTATTATCCTCAGCTCCTTTGTAATTGCCATAAAGAAGACTGGAAGCGGCTCTTTAACTTTCTTTTTCCTTTGCTCATCTGTACTGTTTCTATCATTTTTTTTCTACTTTATATACTTTTTCTCTTGTTTTATCTTTTAATTACACAAAAACTCTTTGATAAAATTATACACACATATATAGAGGGAGAGAGAATATGAGTTGTTCTGAACAAGAATTCTAAATAATGTAGCCTACAGCACTCCCAACCCAAAAAATCACTCTGTAAATAGTGGTTCAATATGTATTTCAGCAAGTGGTTTGTTGTGCATGGATGGTGTTTTTCAGAGGTCTGGTGGGTACTTGGTGCCTATAGGTAATGTGTGCTAATCAAGAGTTTCTTGATTGTTTCAACTTCAAGGATCTAGTATATATTTATATGCTGCAGATGAAATGTATCTCACAAAACTAAAAACATGTCCTGTACAGCCAAGATAAATGTTCCAATAGGAGCTTCAAAATTGGTGTAGCTGTCAGCCATCTGAAGGCTTCCATTTCTTAATAAATGCAGATTTAGATCATATTGCAAATTTTAAATTATAATTACCACACTATTTAACCTGGCCGGGGGGGGGGGAGGTTTTGAGTCCTAGCAACAGCCTGGATAAGTTCCTGCAGTTTTTTTGGCAAGATCTTTTGGAAGTGGTTTGCCCTTGCCTCCTTTTAGGACTGAGAAAGAATGACTGGCACAAAGTCACCCAGCTGGCTTTGTGCGTAAGGCAGAACTAGAACTTATGGTCCCCTGGTTTTTAGCCTGATGCCTTCACCACTACAGCAAACTGACTCTCTATTCAACTTAAGGTTCTAAATTTAACGATGATACTATCCTTAGATCCAGTTTGATGTATACACAATATACTGTACTGAAATAATTAATACTCACCTATGTCATTCCCATTTCCCTTTTGTTTTCTTTTTTTGGCAAGCTGAATAGCTCGATAATCTGTTCTTGCAGACCCACCACTCTCCTGATGAGATAAAAGGGTTTGTTCACATCACGAAATCCAGGTAGTTAGATATGCAGCTTTTCATTATGAATTCCATTTTCCCCTAATAACATGTATGAATCCCTAACAGCTTCCTTGCTTATATTGAATGCTGTGTAGCATCCGTCTGGTTAAGTCCACAGGAAAGGAGTCCCTGTTTATTTTACTCCACTAGACGTTGCCGACTACAGGGGCAGTGCTCATCTTCGTTTCAAGGCTGTTGATCCAGCACTGTCCGAAGATGTTTCCGCAGTCATGTGGCCAGCATGATGTCACAGAGCGCTGCTTCCTCCCCACCAAAGTGGTACCTATTTATCTACTTGCATTTGCATACTTTTGAACTGCTAGATGGGCAGGAGCTAGGCGAAGATGGGTGCTCGCCCTGTTGCCCGATGCTCGGGTTTCAAACTCGGGTTGTTGGTTTAACCCATCTATGGTTAAGTCCATAGACAAAATAAATTTCCCTTCCTTTTGTAAAACACCAACATCTGCCGATATAAAACCCTGCAGAACAGATTATTTTTCAGAGGGGGCTGCAGAAAAAAAAAAAGACATTCTACTGTGCAAGCTATCTTTGCATGCAGTCCTGTATATACGTCAATAGTATGAGGGAGAAAACAAAGTCTAACAAGGGCAAAATTTTAAGAAATGTCTTTTTCTATAAGTGTGGAATACAGTATTCTTTTTCGTCACTCAATCCCAAAACACTGCCTAGAGTTTTAAATATTCACAATGGTTTGAGAAGGAAGTAAATAAAACTAAACTTTGGTTCTAAGCTTCTGCTATGAAAAAGACTATCCCCTTTCACTTAATATGACGCACAACATGTAATAGCATTGAATCCCTTTCACAGGCGGAAACAATTTATGCCACTTACATTATACAAAATATATGGTGACTTCACTCGGAGCAGACATTCCATAAACTTTTTTGATCTGGTAGAGAACGACACACAATGACAATATCCTCAAAACCAAGATACTAATAAAAATTAGTTACTTAAGAGTTATTGCATACCGGAATAGAGCCGCCAGTCACCGTGCTTAGATCAGTTTCTTTTTGTGCACTGTAACTTCCTGAAGGATTGGAGAACACATACTGAGTGACCACTTTGCTACCTTCTTGTTGCTCCACAACATCCAGGCTAGGAAGCAAAGTTTGCTCTGCTTTATTTGGAGCTAATAATTCAGCTGTATTGTTTCCACCAAGGCTGCTGGAAGGGGATAAAGTGGCTGTGTCTACTGACAAGTTATTGCTGGAAGTCAAACCATGCAAGTCTTGACTGGAACTTCTCGCTGACGAAGATGTTAATGAGCCTAAGGCTTCTGCATTCACCGTCTGTACTTCATCCAAATTTAAAGTGCTTTGCTGTAAAACGGTGGTGGTGGTTCCCAATAAAAGAGAGCTATCCAGGCTGTGTGGAATGTCACTACTAGCCACCAAAATCAGTGGGTCAACTGTCTGAGCAAGGGAATTGCTATTGACAGACAGATTGCCTCCAAGCGTGGAGCCTACTGAAGCGACATCTATAGTAAGAATTCCAGAGTTTATTAGAGCCATATCAGCTGAAATTCCAGAAGAGTTCCCAGATACACTAGAAAAAAGGGACACCAGATCTACATTGCTGAGGTCACTTTGTCCTGAATTGGCAAGTTCGTTGCTAGGTGTGAGGGAACCAATGGTTTCCATCTGATTTAATAGATCTGAAACAAAACAAAGCATGTTTATAAGATTACCTAGTTAATATGATAGGCATCCTACAAATCTTGCCTCCTTCCTCTCCCTCCAATTTGGCTACATATCCTCATTCCAAGAATCTATATCTTCCCTTTTCTGATCAAAGCAGCCAACACTACCCTCTTTAAATTTGGAAGAAAACAGTATAGTAGTCCTCAACTTACGACCACAATTGAGCCCAAAATTTACATTGTTAAATGAAAAATTTGTTAAGTGAGTTTTGCCCCATTTTACGACTTTTCTCGCCATGTTTGTTAAGTGAATCACTGCAGTTCTTAGATTAGTAACACGGTTGTTAAATGAATCTGGTTTCCCCATTGACTTTGCTTGTCAGAAGGTTGCAAAGGGGGATCACAACTCCGGGACACTGCAACCATCATAAATGTGAGTCAGTTGTCAAGAATCCAAATGTAAATCATGTGACCATGGGGATGCTGCAACGGTCATAAGTGTGAAAAATGGTTATAAGTCACTTTTTTCAGTGTTGAGGACTACCTGTAGTGCCAGAACTCAATGCTACTATGCCACGGTAATGTAATTTTGTTAGGATTTCAGATAATCTCTACTTTCTGCTAGCACATATTCAGTCCTCAATAATATGCTATGCATTCCTAGCAAAATGGATGGTGCTAAGTGTGATTTTCACACAGCTAGCAGTAAGTGCCAGCAGTATTTACAGAAGGTGTGAAGGGAGGCATTATGGTGTAAGCTCTATCCTTAAGTATGAGTGTTATGATATCTCACTACATATAAAAGGGCAGATCTTTGCAGCATTATGGCACAAGCCCCACCCCACCTGTATGTGCATTTTGCTATTATGTAAGACAGAAAGAACTTAGGGCAAAACGCAACAGTGCTTTTGTCATTCTCATCTTGCTAATCTTTGCTGAACCAAACAGAAAAGCAAGTCACATTGAATACTAGAATTTCTACTTATTCAGAAGTCATTTTCAATAATAAAGGTATTTGTAGTAGTATCAACTGAGAAAACCTTTGAGAAATACCCAAAACAAATTATTGTTTCACTGCCGACGCTTAAGTGACCCATTTATTTTGCATTCAATTTTTATGTTTCTCCTAACATACCCACTTCTTGCTCCCATTGAAAAAGTGACATAATCACCTTTGCCCAAAGATGCTTTTTCAAGAGGCAACTGGACTTTCTGGTTTTTCTTTGAAGACATTTCGCTTCTCATCCAAGAATCTTCTTCAGCTCTGCCAGGATAGGGGGAATGGAAGGATTTATATTCCTTGCATACAGCTGGCCCATCTGCAAGGAATATAAATCCTTCCATTCCCCTCCATCCAATCAGAGCTGAAGCAGCTTTTTGGATGAGAAGCTAAATGTCTTCAAAGAAAAACAAGGAAGTCCAGTTGCCTCTTGAAAAAGCACCTTTGGGACAACCATGACCCGGATGACTGAGAATCTCCATAGACATAATAATCTTTTGATAGGCATTCATTATTTGAAAGAGATTACTTAAAACCCAACTCTCATATTCCTCTTTCATAAACATTTTATCAACATTCTTTTACTTGATGTTATTTTTGCCATTTATGTATAGCCTACCATCATTCACTCATTTTCTTTGTTAATAACTACTTTGGCCTTTGATATATTAATTTTCGGAGCCACAATCCTGGTTATCATAAAATTGCCACTTACTACTGTCTGCCTAAGGGGCGCGGTGGCTCAGTGGCTAAGACGCTGAACTTGTCAATCAGAAGGTCGGCAGTTCAGCGGTTCGAATCCCTAGCGCCGCGTAACGGAGTGAGCTCCTGTTACTTGTCCCAGCTTCTGCCAACCTAGCAGTTCGAAAGCATGTAAAAAATGCAAGTAGAAAAATAGGGACCACTTTGGTGGAAAGATAACAGTGCTCCATGCGCCTTTGGCGTTGAGTCATGCCGGCCACATGACCACGGAGACGTCTTCGGACAGCGCTGGCTCTTCGGCTTTGAAACGGAGATGAGCACCGCCCCCTAGAGTCGGGAACGACTAGCACGCATGTGCAGGGGAACCTTTACCTTACTATCTGCCTACGAAAGTACATACATAATATTTCAACGAACAATACCTCCTGTAACATCACTACAATCTTTTCTTTATTCATTTATCTTTAAATAATCAAGGAAGATCACTCACTCATCCTTGGGTAACTCACTCCTCAATTCTGAACAATCTGCTAAGCATTCCAGTTTCCATTACTTATTACATTCAGCAAATAATCAACACTATGTTGATATAAAATGTCTTATAGCTCAAAATCATTCATTTTATTATATGCTTTCTGTAAAAATCAATAGTAAACGTTGTTTTTAATGTTTATACATATATCAAGTATCTACAAAATAACAAAACAGTTATATGGACCCAAATAATTAGCTTTTGAATGAAGAAATCTTTTTTTTTTTTGCAAGATTTTTAGATATAACACATTCTATGCATTATTCAAATCCCCAGATAACTCAAGTCTTCTTAGGAAGCAGATCATACCTGCACTAAAGTTGTGTTGCTTGACCATATGTGTTTTCATACTATGCTTTGAATTGAATAATTTGCTACAACTGGATACGGGGCAACGCATCTTCAATGAGTCCACATCCTGAAGGTGTTTTTTGGAATGAATATACAGACTACTGCGTGCTGAGAACTTTGCACAACAACCTGAAATATACAACAACTGGATCATATGAATATAATATATACTTATAGATTTAAACCCTATTATAAAAGTTTCCTATGAGATTGCAGGCAGCACAATTTCTCACAATCCCTTACTCCTAGGCCTCAGTGTTTTGATTCCCCAGTTCTTTTCTCTTTCAATTTTCAATGATTTATAAAGCCTCAGACAGGTGACAAAGCTAAGAAACTGCTAAGGAGAGAAAGCCAGTTTGAATTGGTTGTATGCACTGTACTCTGTCACATCCTTAGAGAGGAGCAAGGAGGACAGAGCTAAGGAAAGAGCTATACTGACAGCGATAGCTATACTGACCACCTTTGAAAGGTGATCTTGCAAATCTTAGAACAAAAGCTATGTGATACCAGCTCCAAAATCTTGTGAGAACCCTGCATGCAATTCAGAGCCAAATTAACTAAAACAACTATGGTTGCATTTATCAAGGCAGTGGAAGCTTTAAATATAATACAGAATTTAAATCTCCATCCTGCACCCACTCCAATTTTAATTTTTTTTTACTTGTGGATTTCTGTAATCCCTAAAAATAAAAAAGAAGTGTTGAAATTAAATAATTTTTGAGGGAACAGCATGCCTTTGGAAGAAAGATTTATTTAGTTCCTTCTTCACAATTATGTTGTAATTTGAAAGTATTTTCTTCCCTGTCATGGGATTCAGTAGCAATCCTTCTGTCTATATAATGTATGGTCTTTTATACATATCATCAATCTATGCAGAAATAGAAACAAGTGTTTGAGTAATACCTTCCACAGGGCATTCAAATGGTTTTGTACCAAGATGAGTTATACTATGGCCTTTCAAATGTTCTGCTCTTGTAAAAGATTTTCCACAACCTTCTACAGAGCATGTGAATCTCCTGTCATCTTCATGTTTCCTACAAGAGTAATTAAATTGACGTTAACATCAAGCACTTCATACACAGAACTGAGAAAATCATATATCAATAGATTGAAGTCTGTTAAGTTTGTAAAGCCTATTATTAGACTTAACTCAAAAAATGTTTTAGCTAAGCAGACTGCCTCCACTCAACTTAAACAAAGTCTATTTATGTTAAGAGCATTTATTCAAGTTCATTTTCAATTACTGAACTTATAGCTCCTCTAACTTAAACTGCAGGTTCTTTAAAATTTTGTATACAATATGTGTATGGCAATGATTTTCAGTATAATCAGTTGGAATATTTACCTTTTATGTCTTAATAGCTTAGACATACTGGTGAAGGACCAGCCACAGCCTTCAAAGTCACAAATGAAAGGTCTTTCTCCTGGGGGGGGGGAGAAAGGCATACAAAAATTGCGAATACAAAAACTAGCACATTCGTTTTCAAAAAATCCTAATCTTATTAGCATTTATATTCATTAGCTTCTCTACATTGATGATTTTATCAATCAAATTCTTTAAAAGATACAATTAAATCCTTGCCTATAAACAGATTATCAGTTTTTAAGGATAGCATCCATCCAATCAACATAATTGTTCTTTAAGCCAACCAAATGCAAACTTTAACAGTATCCTAGTTCACACCTGTGTGACTTCTCATGTGGATTTTCAGTCGGCAAGCTTTGTCATATTGCTTGGTACAGCCTGGGAAGGAGCAGGAAAACAATTCTTGTTCCCTGAAGTGGACTCGATTATGAGAAAATAATGCACTCACTGTTATGAAGGTCCTCTCACAACCTGAAGAAAAAAGGAACAGTTAACCATGTTCCGCAGGAAAGCAGAAACAAACAAAACAAACAGCTTCAATAGCTCAAAACAATATGTTACAAATAAATAAAAACACAATTTTCAAAAGCAGATTATTGCGAGGCACCATATGCCAAAGCCAATAAAGGAATGTTTTCGTGTTCAATTTCTACATCTTCTTCCAGCTAAAGGTTTTTGAAAATAGAATACCAGCAGACTTATTATGCTCTACACACCTTATGTTACAACATAAGAATCTATTATCTGACTTCCATTCTACCATAATATGGCCACCAAGGTATCTAGAAATAATAGAAGTTGAGATCCAGCATTTGCAGAGGACTACAATGAGAAAGGATGCCAATTTTTTTTACCAATTCCCATTAGATGTTCCTCCTGATAACCTATGTAACATTAAACTAGAAATTAGATTTGCAACAAAAATTCCAAAGAATAATAAATTCACATGTCATCTTAAAATCAGTGTACCACAATGGAAGGTATATTGGATTGAGGTTAAGGAGATCGGAGTTCAAATAAGAAAAATTATGGTGTGTAGAGAGGTAATACATTTCTGAATATTCCATTTTACAATCAGAACAAGCACACCACATTTCACAAATTTGCCGTTTTCCCTAAATGGTACTCTCAAGAATTCAGCTATTCCACAAAGCTTTTTAAAAACTTTCTGTAATAAATCATGTAATTATTTTAAACAGAGTATATTTTATTTAAAATTGTATTGAAAAAGGGATTCTTTTCCATGTGAACACACATAGGATTGCACGTCTGTCAGCCCCTCTAGAAATTCAGAAATGTTATCAGTTCATACCAAAGGTCACAGAAACATTCATGGGTATTTTTTCTGATAACATGTTCAACATATAAACATACAAAAAACACACAAAGTAATAATATAACGGAGATTTTAGTACTGGGAATTAGTTCAAGGCTGAATAATACTTCGATGTGAATTTGTGAATTGCAGGGTGTGTTTTTTTTTTACTTTGTACGGGTAGTCCTCAGCATACGTCCTTTTTTTCAGTGACCATTCAAATTTATAGTGACTTAATGACCAATTTTCAAAGCTCCAGCCATTGCAGTGTTCCCATGGTCATGTGGTCACAATCCAAGTGCTGAAGTGCCTGGCTTGCGATTATGACATTGCAGCAAACCATATTATGTGATCAACATTTGTGACCTTTCAATATGGAAGCTGGCAAGGAAGGTTGCAAATTGCCCTAGAGAGTTGCTCCAGCTGCCTTTTCTCCTTGAGGGGCCTGCTATGAAATCCAAGAACGCAGGGATCTTGTACTCCGCAGCACCTCACCCACACTTTAGTGCATGCCTGCCCACAGCACCTGTCCTCTGACCAAGGCCTCTGTCACCCCTCCTATGCCTCCACTGGCCCTCCCATAGCCCCTCCCAATTTAGCATGACACCTGTGCACCCTCTCTACACTCCTGAGTTGGGGTTCCCATCTCTTCCTGCTTAAGCACTTGCGTGCCCTAGGGTTACAATGGCAACCAGAACTGCTGGTCGCTAAGCGATGCAATCACATGACATCGTCCTTTACTACTGCATCACTTACCAATGGTCCTGACTGCAGTCATAACCCAAGGACTACCTGCGCTCAGCTACAGATTAAAAGTTAAATAATTGTATACTTCTAACACTTTTAAGGGTTTTTTTTTTACCTTTCTCTTTTTATTTTCAATTCTTTAAAATGTTTAAATAGCAATAGCATTTAAACTTATATACTGCTTTACAGCCCTCTCTAAGCGGTTTAGAGAGTCAGCATATTGCCCCCAACAATCCCACCTCGGAAGGATGGAAGGCTGAATCAACCTTGAGCTGGTGAGAATCGAAATGCCCAAATTGCAGGCAGCCGGAAGTCAGCAGAAGTAGCCTGCAGTACTGCACTCTAACCACTGCGCCATCACGGCTCTTATAACAGAATGTTAATTTTATATTATATATTAATTATATGAACGCATTGAAATCTGCATAGAAATAATACAACGATCCTGATTTGCTGATTTTACAATGAAGTATCGTATCAAGGAGTATTTCTGTTTTCGACATTAACCGGAACACACGTTTTGCAAAACTGAAAAGCCGTAAGTAACTAGACTACAGCCTCGATTTAAAAATTTTCCCAGTTCATGGCAGAAACGCTACACACGAGCAGTTTGCCCAAACCAACCAGGTCCGGGTCGACCAAATTACCTGGATACTCGCAGCGGTAAGGCCGGTCTGGCTCCAGGTGGCTCCGCCGCTGATGCGCCCCGAGCCGGGCGGCGCTGGGGAAGCGCTGTCCGCAAGCCTCGCACTTGAGCCTCGCCTCTTCCTCGTGAGCCCTGCCGTGAGCCCGAAGGTTGTAGATGGTGGTGAAGCGCTTCGTGCAGCCCGGCGCGGAGCAGGCGAAGGGCCGCAGCTTGTCGTGGGAATGCAGGTGGCGCCGCAGTTTGTAGGCCGTGGCGAAAGCCCAGGAGCAGCCGGGAATCGGGCAGCTGAAGGGACGCGCCGCCCGGCCTGCGCCAGCCGAGGGAGCCGAAGCTGCTGCGGCCGCGGCCTCTCCGCCCTCCTGCCCAGCGCCGGTTGGGCTCCCGCCGCGCGCCGACAGTTGATGCAGCCGCAGAAGCTGCTTGCGGGAAAAGGTCTCGGCACAGTGGGAGTCCGGGCGAGGATATGACGCCGGAGCCCGCGAAGACGCAGCCGGGGGCTGGGCGTCGTCGCTCGGCTGAGGCGGAGCAGGCGGCGGAGCTGCCGGCGCCGGTCCTCCAAAGCTAAGCGTTCCGTTTTCGAAGCGTACCAGCAGACTCTGGTTGTTGATGGTCAACGTGCCCGAAAAGGAGGAATTCCCCTGGCCGCCGCCTCCGCCACCCTCCTCTTGCGACCCGCCGCCCTCCGAGAGCGTCGCCGAGGCCTGGCCTTCTCCGCCCGCCTCGCCGCCCGGCTTGCCCTCCCGCGGCCGCTGCGCCGGCGGGGAATCCTGAGAGGAGCCTCGCGAGGGGCTTCCGGAGGCTCCGCCCCGCACCAAGTTAAGCACCAGCAGCAAAGCGTCACTTTCCGGCGGCTGCCCGGGGCCTCCGGCTGGCGGGGACAAGGCGGCGGAGGCGGGCGCGCCGCCCGAGTTAGCAGGTCCCGGCGGAGGCAGCGGAGGCGGCGGAGGCAACTGCTGAGGCGGCTCCGGCAGCTTCCCTTCGAGGAGCAGCAGCACCGGGAATGTCACGTCCAGGCCCCAGGCCCCCGCTGCCGCCGCCCCCGCAGAGTCACGAGGCTGAGGAGGTCGGCGAACAGGCCCTGAGGGGGCAGCCCCGTCGTCCGCACCGGCGCCATGTTGTTGGATGGCGGGCTCGGGCTGGGCCGCCTCCGCCGCGGCAGGCAGCCCCTGCGTTTCCATCTTGGGGGTCCCTGTAGCAGCGGCTGAAACCGGAGCCGCGGGGCGGAGCCGGCCGAGAGATCGGAGAAACCCGGAGCGCGGAGCACAGGAGAGGAGTCGATCCTGCGCGGCCGTGTGTAAAACCAGGAAGTGGTGTAGTTCTGCGTGAAACCGGAGGATAGCTCAGAAGTGGGGAGGAGATCCTGAAAGATTCAAAGCATAATTAAAACTGAAGAAATAAGTCCCACGTTGCATGGGATTTTATGCTCCTAGACCTAGGTAAATGGGGATCTTGTAATCATTTATTACCGTAGATAGATTAACAGAACTGGAAGGGATCTGGTGGGTCATCTAGTCCAACCCCACCAAGCAGGACATCATAATTGTTAAGATATTAGAGCAATGATTAACACGTAACTTTTGTTAGATTCACTGGGCACCCGCTCAGTACTGTATCTCTAACACTGCTAACAATAGGCCTCGTAAATAAAACTTGGATTTGTGTAAATGGTGTAAACCCTTCATTCCACTTCCGCCAGGACTGTGGAGCTGTCATCAGACCTTCGCCTGGTACAGGGGTCAGCAACCTGCAGCTCTGGAGCCGCAAGTGGCTCTTTGGGTCCTCTGCTGTGTCTCCCTGGATGGCCCCGCCCTCCCGTCCCTCACCTGGCCTGAGAAGGTAAGGGCGAAGGCGGAAATGGAGAAGCGGCCGGGACTGATTCTCCGTGCTGGTTGAGGAACGATCACCACCCTAGGTGGAGGCTTCCCTTCGGGCGCGTGCAGAGGGCGGGGGGGCGCTCGCTTAAGGAAGGTCTTTGGATGCGGCCGCACTCCTCTCCTGTCCTAAGGATCTGCCCATCGCCTTGCCATGTCCACACACACCCCCGGCAGCTCTTTGGCCGAGCAGGGAGGGCGTAAGCTCCAGCCCAAAGCGGCAGGAAGCGAAGGCTGCCTTACTCGCAAATGTGGCGTGAAAGCAGGTACAGGGCCGCTTCGCTCCTGGACTAAGGCTCCGGCGACCCTCCCACTCCCCCTCTTCTCT
>QLTV01000597.1:4035845-4076977 GCA_003457575.1 Thermophis baileyi | reverse complement strand
GCGGAGGTGGGGTGTGTGTCATGTGACTCGGTGGGAGTGACATCGAGTTGGTCATGCCCACCCAGGTTTTGTGGCTCCCGGTGTTTTGTTTTCTCTGGGAAACTGGTCCAAATGGCTCTTTGAGTGTTTAAGGTTGCCGACCCCTGGCCTGCCGGCTGGGATTGCGAAATAATATCGGAGAGCTCAGAGTTCTTGGTCCCTTGCCCTCGGATGTTTCATTATACTGAAACTTCCATCTAAAAATACCTTCCTAAATTTAGTCTCGTATAAAGTGACTTTCCTTCATCACAGCCTTAATGCACCCTCCCCTCATTGGAAATTAATGTTTCCAAGCCAGTTGTTATGACTTTCCAAAAGATTTGTGCTTGCCGGTGTTTGCTTTGCCTCCAACAAAGCAGCTACCTGTGTGTCAGAATCATGCCTTTTATTCTGAAGTACGGTAAATATTTTAATGGTGCTGGGCTGTTTTAAACTTAATGCTAATGTCTGTTTGTTTTTTTCTGTAACATAGTTTTCAGTGTATACTTTGTTTAGTGATGTTTAGTCTGATAGGTCCCTTTAGGGAGGTGAACTCTCAAAAAAACAACAACAGAAATAAAGAGTAACTGCTGTAGGAGAAAGAGGGGAAGCCAGGAGAGAGGATTTACCTCCCTGTAGCAGTTCGCAGAGTGGTTTCCAAACATGATGTGAATTCTTCAGTTTACCTGTCCAATTTAACACGTTGAGAAGGACAGTAAAACTGGAAAGGCTAAAAAGTTGGAGAAGAATAATTAGATAAGGAAACAATGAATGTAATGTTGGGTGGAGATTGAAAAAAGGGTTGCTGGGATGTATGAGCTAAACATTTACTTATCTATTTTACACTGCATTCAGATGTACACCATTCAGTGTGGTGCACACAATTCAAAATACGGGAAGTATGGGGGGAAAAACAGCAAGCTGGATGGTTGAGCAAGTGAAGGAAGTGGCAATGAAATCTGGTTCCAGAAGGAACCATCCTTAAACGGGTGGGCAGCCATGGGCAGCCATCCTTAAACTCGGGTCTTCCCAATTGTAATGGAAAGTGAGATTGGTGGCATATAAATTTAATAAGTCAATAGGTCAGAGTATCATATATGAAGAGAACTATCAATGTATCTTCTAAGAATGTATCTTACATGTATCAATGTATCTTCTTTAGTTATTATTTAAAGTTGTTGACATGTTTTATCTATTACCAATTCTCTTTCCACCTTATAGAACTGGACTGCAGATGGCTCTGAGGCTGGACTCACACTTTGTGTTTTAACCAACCAACCTTTTTGACTAGATTATAGTTTGCTAGTTTGTACAACACACTAAACCATAAGTCATTATTTACAAATCAGCCACTGGGTTTACCCAACACATGAAGCAAAAGCCAGTTGAACCAGATTATGGTGTGGTTCTAGTCTGAGTGGCACAGATAATGTCCTCAAATATTTCCCTCTGTGCTGTTACAGATTTTATTAATATTTTAATATAGCAACTACTGTAATATGGAAATTGCCATAAAACATTTAAATAGTTAATAAAGGCAGTAGAACAACAACCATTAAAAATGAAAATAAGCATCCATTAACATACGTTTTAAAATCTAAAATACAAACAAAAGAATATACTTCAGACACCACAGGTGGCAACTTTCTAGTAAATGTGTTTGCAGCAACAATGGGTAGATATCCCCAAATAATCTCAAGCATGTGTGTGAGTGTGTGAAATCATATGAAAGAAATTCAAACTGCTTAGGGACTTAGAGCAATAACCAGCTCTTAATATTCTACCTGAAAATGATTTGGAAGCTGACAGGATGCTTTTAGCAAAGGTGTAAATGTGATGTCCTTGACTGGCTCCACAAATCAGTCTAGCTGCTGAATTCTGTGTAACTAAAGTTTCTGGGCTACATACAAATGCAGCCCCATTGCACTAATCAGGCTGGAGGTTACCAGTATGTACACCAGTTCTTAGTCACTGGCTTTTAGAAAGGCCAGGTTTGTGTGTTACTAAAAAATGATAAAGGAACTCCTGGCAATTAACTCAGCACTCAGCACATAGAAAAAGAAATATGAATCCAGAAATGCCATTAAATTGGATACCTGTTCCTTTGGGGGAAAGGTAACTCCAAGCAGAGCTGGAAGATCTCCCACTTATAAAGAAGGAAAGCAGATCTCAAATTTGTTGAGACTATTAACAATTCTACAGAGAATTCATAAAGAGGTTATGTAATAGCCTGGGGAGATTAGTTAATGAAGCTTGGCAGAAAAAGGTGCTCTGGCTTTCTGGGAAAAATTAGCCAGAGGGAGTAGAAGGAATTGCATTCTGAACCTTTTACATGAAGGAAATGTGCCAATTCATGCCTGTCCAGATGGTCTCTGCATGACAAAATGAAAGTATCAAAGCCAAATTGGATTCTATATATAGAATTATGTGGAACTAACCAGGATCTAGTGTAGGCTTTCACAGATGTTATCTTTTGGGCATCTTCAGTTATAGTTGCTGGTGAAACATCAGGAAATTTGCTATCTATGCCACAGTCACCAAATCCTAAAGCCTAACATTGCCCTCGCCAGGATTCACCTAAACCTTATTAATTTGATAACTAAATGATGTTTCTTTCCTTAATGCACTCATATTGTTTGCTACAGTTTTCATCTTACTGCTTTCTTAGACTCCCTACAGCAGCATTCCAACATTTGGTACCCTCCAAATGTCTTGGATTTTAATTCTCAACTTTGACCATGCTGACTTGAAATTCCACCCACTTAGAAAGAGAGAATTTGGCCTAGAATTAGCCAGGTGATACTATAGCTGAGATTTAGTTTTAAAAACTTAGGAATTGATAAACCTTAACTCTTTAATTATGGATTTCACCCCATTATTTCAGTGAAGTTAAAAAGATATTCTAACATATGCAATTTGATTGGGTTAGCATGTATTGCACTGTATATATACACTATGATAAGCCATGAGCCGAGAGCTAGAGATAAGCCATGAGAGCTAGAGATAAGCCATGAGCCATGAGCCGAGAGCCAGAGCCGAGGTGGCGCAGTGGTTAGATTGCAGTACTGCAGGCTACTTCAGCTGACTGCTAGCTGCAGTTCGGCGGTTCAAATCTCACCGGCTCAAGGTTGACTCAGCCTTCCATCCTTCCGAGGTGGGTAAAATGAGGACCCAGATTGTTGGGGGCAATATGCTGACTCTGTGAACCGCTTAGAGAGTGCTGTAAAGCACTGTAAAGCGGTATATAAGTCTAAGTGCTATTGCTATTGCTATGAGGTGGTTGGTTTGGTTTTAACATGAAGTAAAACAAATCTTTGGGTCAGATTTTCTCAAGCTGATCAGTCTTCATTTGGTCCTTTGGAAAGGCTTTCCCCCCATTTTCTATTCATGGATTTTTGCTTTTGTATAAATTTTGAGTGAGTGTCTCATGTTGATTTCACTACATAAACGCCAGCATTATTTTGTATCTTGAAATGAAAACAAATATGTGATATCTAGCATCCCTGGGGAGAGCAGGGATGGGGAGTTAAGTGAGGCAATTCATTTAATGTTCAAACTTTCAACCATAATGGACAGGCTACATTACAGTTGCAAGGAAAGAACTACCTATATACCAAACTGCCTCTCTCACATTATTACAGTAGTTACAATATAGTATTGTAATTTTTTCTTATATTATTCAAACAGTAGGTGGTGCTATATTACCTTGTATCTGTTTGCAAATAAGCTAATTACTGTATTCATTGATAAATATGCAATTGTAGTCTTAAATAAAGCTGAACACACAACTAATATTGAAAAGCAAAAGGTGCTCCAATATTCCAGTGATTTTACTGATTGGTTATTACATTTCTAGCAATTTGTTATCTCTTACTTTGAAAAATGTTACCGGTAGATGTGGAATAGCTAGCTTTTCATTGTCAAATTTCATACTGCATGGTTTGTTTTACTAAGCTATAATAGTTGTACTCACAAATATTTAAACAACGAATCATAGTTTATAAATCAAAATCCTTGGGTTCACATATTATCCTGAACTCAAGACATAATCATCTGTTTTGTGTGTCCGATCATAGCAATTACATTGTTTAGTGATCACAGTTACAACAGTGATGAAAAAGTAACTTTATCACCAATCCTTGCATTTATGACCTTTGCAGGACTGTAAATCAAAGAAAAGCTGGAGTAAGATCATGAGCCCAGTTGCAGTTTCACTTAGTGACTGCTTCACTTAATAACTGAGTTGCCAATTGTCACTAAATGAGGACTACCTACATTACTTTGTTTTGCAGGAAAGGTAGCATTATGTTATGCTTCCTAGGTAAAAGTTGACTTTTCCAAAATGTGTGCCCTCAGTTCCATCATTCTGCAATTCTCCATGTCTCTCATCTCGTGACCAGCTTTCCTTGGCTATTCCTGAGTGGCATCTCATTCTAACCTCTTGCCTATAACTAGTTGATATTGTTGAAGTTGCCAACTGAGACTGCCTCTATCAGTTACTAAGAAGATAACTACCTACTGGAAATGTTTCAAGGAACTGGAGTTGGGAGGGACTTCACAGGTCATCTAGTCCATGCCACTACCACCATTCCTTGCAAGATCTGCTGAAGTATTTTGGATAGATGGCTACCCAGCACCTAAAGATCTCTAATGAAAGACAACATAATCACTACACCGACTGAGCCTCCGTGGCACAGTGGTTAGAGTGCAGTACTGCAGGCTACTTCTGCTGACTGCTGGCTGACTGCAATTTGGCAGTTCTAATCCTACCAGGCTCAAGGTTGACTCAGCCTTCCATCCTTCCGAGGTGGGTAAAATGAGGACCCAAATTGTTGGGGGCAATATGCTGACTCTGTAAACTGCTTAGAGAGGGCTGGAAAGCACTGTGACGCGGTATATAAGTCTTAAGTGCTATTGCTATTGCTACATGAAGCAGAGCCTATTCTACTGATTGACAGCTTTTACTGTCAGCAATTTCCTTATAATAGCTGAACGAAATCTACCTCCCTGTAGTTTGAACCACTGGTTCTGGACTTGGTCGCCAGAGTAACTCAGAAGTCTACTCTCTCCTCCACATAAAAATACTTTGGACAGAAGAAGGATGCTATTATATCTCCCTTACTACAGGCTAAATATACCCATTTCCTCACAGTACCTTTTTCCATTACCCTTGCCATCTTGATAGATCATCTATAAAATTACTCGTGTTATGTCCTCTTGATAGATTTTCTATAAAATTACTCCAGTTATGTCCTTTTTAGACTCTGACCAAGGAAGAGTAGAGTGGAACTTTGTGTGATCTGGATCCTACATCTTTTAATACATTCCAAAATTGCATTTGCCTTTTAACAGCTACATCACTTTATTGGCAGAGGTTAAATTTGTGATATAGAACACCCAGAATTTTTTTGGTATGGACTCTGGCCAAATCACACCTCCCCCATCTTATACTTGTGCTTTTCATTATACTTCTCTTGATGCAGAAATTTATATTTCTCCTTAAATTCTGTTCAGGCCATGGTTTCAACCGATATAGGCTTTTTTAAAAAATCTTTTCTTTTTCTTCTAAAGCATTAGCCACTGATCCTAATTTAGTGTCATTGTTAAAACAGAAAATGATCCTGTCCAACTTCCCATTTGGCCAAGTCATTAATAAAAATGTGGAACAGTATGGGCCCAACCCAGTGTGTGACACTCCACTTGATACTATTCTCCAAGCTAATGGATTTGCTATAGAACTATCTTAGACTGATGAACAAGAATAATTTAGCTTTTAAACTGTTGCCATGGATCCATGGAACAAAATGCTTGCAAAAACCACATTTTTGAAGGAGTTTAAAATTACTCTGTTCAGCTTCCAAACCAAAGAGTAAATCTCACTTTTAACAATCATCACAGCACATCATGGCCATGTCCACTTGCATTTCATGACAGTGCAAACGTGTCTATCAACCTCTTTTTTCCCCCCCACATATTCCCATGATGCCACTTTCACCTCATAGTTTTCTACATGTTCTAGGACATAAGGAGAGCACTGTAAATCAGTAGTGAGGAAAGATCTTCCTCCATCTCTGGCTTTTCTTTGCCTGATGCAGTATATGATATCCGGCCCCCTCTTCACATGATCACTTTTTTACCTATGTCTCACCGCCCCTTCTAAATCGGAGCCAAACTGCAGTCTGCTACTCGGCTAACTCCTAGGTATGAAAGTTACTCGGTATGCTCATGTAAATTCAGGATGACGAGAAATAAATCTGGCATGTTGGTATGAAAATGAACATCTTGTGCTTCAGACAAAGAATACTGAAGATCCCGTACTTTAAATCCACACTACGTTTTTAAAGTGAAAGTATCCAACTTTAAAATGTCCAGGCACCAACTTCCAAGTGAGATGCTGAAATACGTTGACTGTTGAAATGTATTTGAATATAAGTAGCTCGGGTTGGTAGTTGGGCTCTTGGTCTGAGCTCCGAGATTGGCAATTTGGTTGCAAATATTTCGTCACCATTCGAGAATGTCTCCTCGAATGATGACGAAATGTTTGTAACCAAATTGCCAAGCTCGGAGCTCAGACCAAGAGTCCACATGTTGACTGTGGCTGTATTCAACAGGGTATATGCAATCATTTTCTAATAAAATTGAAAGCTTTTAAAGTTACTGGTAAATACAAAATATAAAAAAATGCAGGAAGTTGAACAATGTCAATGGGATTATTTGGCACCAAGTTAGAAATATTCTGATATTATTTTCGTGATTTAAGATATGCATCATCTCAGTGCTAGCCTGGAGTAGAATCCATTACTGTAGCAATGTAAGTGGGGGGGGGGAATTATCCATGTGCAGTCAAGGATAATTTTATCATCCATTCCAAGTAGCAGCCACAATTGTTGTATTCTGCAGGCTACTTCTGCTGACTGCCGGCTGACTGCAATTTGGCAGCTCAAATTTCACTGGCTCAAGGTTGACTCGGCCTTCCATCCTTCCGAGGTGGGTAATATATATACACACACACACATATCTTTTTGTATATGGAATTCTCAAGTACAGGTAGTCCTTAACTTACAACCATTTGTTTCGTGAATGTTTGAAGTTACAATGGTACTGAAAAAGTAACTTACAACTGGTCCTCAGACTTATGACCGTTGCAGCATCCCCACAGTCATATGGTCAAAATCTGGGCACTTGGCAACTGGCATGTATTTACAACAGTTGCAGCATCCTGGGGTCCTGTGATCACCACTTTGCAAACTTCCCAGCCAGCTTCCAATAAGCAAAATCAATGGAGAAGCCAAATTCGCTTAATGACCACATGATTCACTTAAGAGCTATAGTGCTCTTAAGAGCCGAGGTGTCGCAGTGGTTAGAGTGCAGCACTGCAGGCTACTTCAGCTGACTGCTAGCTGCAGTTCGGCGGTTCAAATCTCACCGGCTCAAGGTTGACTCAGCCTTCCATCCTTCTGAGGTGGGTAAAATGAGGACCCAGATTGTTGGGGGCAATATGCTAACTCTGTAAACCGCTTAGAGAGGGCTGTAAAGCACTATGAAGTGGTATATAAGTCTAAGTGCTATTGCTATTGCTATTGCTTAACAACCTCGGCAAAAATGGCTATAAAATCAGGCATGATTCATTTGACAACCATCTTGCTTAGCAATGGAAATTCTGGACCAAATTGTGGTCGTAAATTGAGAACTACCTGTAGCTAAGAAGATTAATAATATTAAAAGTTAGAAATATCATCAGGTCCTTTCCAGAAACATATGGCATACAAGAGAGCAAGTAAGAAAAACATGGCTAAATAAGTAAAACATTATTTTAAATTACCACGATCACACCACCCAAGAGACAAACCAGCTGACTTTATCTGGAAAATGCTTATATGGGGGAAAAGCCTACTGTAGAAGGATAAAGAATAGAAAGCAATCTTGATCCTCCTTAGCAGATAATTCTGAAGCCTGTAAACAGCCATTGAAAAGGCTCCTTGTGTTTCTTTCAGATATACCTCTGATCAAATCGTGATAACAGCCTCTCCCAATGATCTTAAAACTTGACCAGGCTCATAAGGGAGAATGGGTGTTTTTTTTTTCTCTTTCAGATAGACTTGTCCCAAGTCATACAAAACTAAAAGCCAACTATAACACTTAAAAGTGAACTTACAATTTGGTTGGGACAATTTCCACACTGTAATATGGGCAAAAAGCGGAAACCTGAATAAATGTTGGACCATGTGATAGCTGCTCCTCACCCAGACATAACAAAGAGGAAATCAACAGACTGAATTGTTAGGGAGCTAACACAAATGTATTATATATCATCTCCATATAAAACAGCCAAAAAACACTGTATTGAAATCAAGGCTTTTCAAAATGCATTTTCAATGTTGCTTAGCGTGAGTCCGATTTTACTGTGAAGTTGAGGGCAGGAGAGGGGTTGTCAGTAAAATACAATAATGCTGAGTTTTGACCAAAAACCTTAACAACAACGCAAGTTGCAGCAAGCAGTAACATTATGATTAGCAGTAGAAAAAGTGTTGCCTGTTGCTTTTTCTGCATGGATTTCTAATCAAGTAACAATTGTGCACTAATTTTACAGAGCATACCAAGATTTCCTAGATTGGAAATCACTTGGTGATTTGTGTCTGAAAAGCTTGCATTAATGTTCAACATGTGCAGAAACTAATGTTACTAATGTGGATTTATTTTAGTATTACATTCCTGAAAGATAAAATTCAACCATTCTTTTATTGTATCATAAATGGGAGCTTTGGACTAGAACAAGAGGAAAGTAGCAGTTGGAGCCTGGTTCAAAAAAGGCAGAATAAACGATGATTCTCCAATTAACAACTCAGAGCTTGTTCCAAGATGCTGTCATCTAGCACCTTATGTGGAAGTGTCACTTTCAGATTCTTCTCTTTGTCCATGGCTTGACAGATGGTTTCATAAGCGTTGCTGTTACCAGACCAACAACGTCTAGCAACCTGCATTTATGGAATAAAAATGAGTGGATACAATATTTAAAGTATAAGATAGCCAACTATTTAAACGTATATTATTTTAAGAAAAATACATTTAACATTTTTTTTTCTAAATTGAGTGATTCCTTTAAATTCTTGCAGTAGCATCTGAGGTGTTACTGCTTAATAAATACCCTGAATCATAAAGATAATATTTTTAGTTCTAATTTAAATGTTCCAGCATAGTATCTTCTAGAGATTGACATGGTATAAGGAAGATGTTTTGCGAGGTTACTTCCTTCGGATTAGAAGATTAGCACCCCAAATATATTCTGTAACACACTGTATTATTTTAATTTGTGTCATTTCTTGTGCACTAATGAATGAATGCATTTCATGGAAAATATAATCAATGCTGAATTTGGAAACAATGGCTGGAAAGTATTGTTTGAATACTTTCAAACTTGTCTTCAAGCAAATATTGCTTGAAGACAATATTTGAAAAACATGCATATTGAATTATTCAGCTATAATAACTTTCCCTGACCTTGGTGCCTTTTCCTGATGTGTGCCAATTGGCAGAGTTCCCATCTAGTGTGGCCTTTGAAAATTTTAGGAATTCCAGTCCTGGTACATTGCAGCTGCCAAGTTGGAAAGAACTATGTCACTGTTTCTCCACCTTGGCAACTGTAAGATATAGGGACTTCAACTCCCAAGATTCCTCAGCCATCTTAAAAGTTGTTAAGGTTGAGAAACACCAAGCTAAGTTAACATATGTTTAATTCAAGATTCTGGGGAATAGAATGATATTTCTTCTGATTACTGTATGTATGCCAGAGCAAGGATGTAAAAAGATGAAGTTTGGGAGAACTCTGGTATTACTTGCAGTATATCGTTCGCATCAGTAGGTTATAACAGAACCTTCTCTAATTTTAAATTTAAAAAATAGTTCAATTCCTTGGAGTAAAATAATCATTACTCCTTTAAGCATCTGCATTGTTTGGAAGTTACATAATAGAGGATGGTATTAATACCCCAAAGCGCTCTCTGTCTACACCAGGGGTCTCCAGCTGTGGCAACTTTAAGACTTGTGGACTTCAGCTCCCAGAATTCCTCAGCCAGCATGGCTGGTGGGGAAATTCTGGGTGTTGAAGTCCACAAGTCTTAAACGTTGCCACAGTTGGAGATCCCCGGTCTACACTTATTCTAGAACAGGGGTGTCAAACTCACGGTGTCACATGATGTATCGGGACTTTTTTCCCCTTTGCTAAACCAGGCATGGGCGTGGCCAGCACGTGACGCATCCAGCCCACGGGCCGCGAGTTGACAGCCCTGTTCTAGATGTAATCAAAGCTGAATCAAGTTGAGAGGCACTGCTAGGTTTGAGTGGGCCGAAGGCAAATATGTTCAAAATACAGTTTTCTTCAGCCTCTTCTTTACTGCCCATCCTAATTAGCAGCTGTGGCTATAGCCAGCTACACTTCGTCATCTAGGTTCTAACCAATGAGTTTATAACCACCAAGAGAACAAAAAAAAAATGGTGCTGGACTAGAAATGAGGAGACTACATTCTAGTCTTCCCTTAGGTCTGAAAATTTGCTGGGTGACTAAGTTAGTCACTCTCTCTCAGTCGAACCTGTCTCACTGGCAGGAACACCGGGTGCCTCATTCAGAGTTTTACAAAATAAAGAAGGGATATAAATACAATAATAATAAAAGCTAGTCAGTTGACAATAAAGAAACAGATGAATGGCAGGCACCAAAACTAATTCATTTTTGCCTTAAGTTGAGACCAATGAGGCCCTAGTGGCACTTTGTTTCTTCTCAAATGCTCTCATTAACTGTCAGTCATTATATTGTGCAAAGTCAGCTCCTTTGATTGATTCAAATGGAAATTCTTTAAAATAGTGAGCTGCTGCTGTTGCTGCTATCAATTAACTGCCTAGTTAACACACCACTGTTGGTTTCTGGAAGCTATTTGGAACTCAAATCAAGACCAGTATAATGGAGTATGGGAGCAGAGCCAGCTTGATAGGATGTTGAATCCAGAAAACTCATAATTGATAAGATGATACTAAGCTGGTGCCATTTTGGTGATTAGTGTAATTACTGTCAAAAATCACAGCAACAATATGCTTTACTCTTTTACCTACTCTTGCAGTTATGAAATATGATGACTACACAAACTGTTCAGATAGCACAGGGTGTGAATGCATGAATTGTGAGATAGTGGTATTTGTGCCCCTTGAATGACATTCTCACAGTATTCTAGTTCAGAAAAACCAATTTGGAAGTTATAAACTTTCAGTAAATGGAATAAGCAAGATTTTATGATGCCATGAGCTTGTATAATATAAATATGAAAGCATTTGCAATTATATATATATATTATTTGGAAATAAATTAAGAAACTCCCTAAGATGACAAGGTGGGGAAGCTGAATATTGCACAAGATTTGGGTATATTTGTATATGTATCTTCCATAGAATCTTAAATTCTATGTCATCTTCCTTTAGCATAAAAAGGAAAGTGATATGGATTTTGCCCTGAAAGGTTTGTTCCTCATTCTGTAATTACCCAATACAGATAGTAAACAAATCCTGAAGATCCCATCAAATATGTAATTTATTGTATATCGTTAGAATATACCGTATTTTTCGCTCCATAATACGCACTCCCCCCCCCCAAAAAGTGAATGGAAAGGGTGCTGGCCCTTTGGTGAATAGCAGCCGGGCCGCGGCGGTGGGGTCCTTTTACAGTGCTGAACCCCGCGTCTTCTGTCTTTGTCATTGCCCACCTCTTCTGTCTCTTTTCTGCAGTGCAGGAGTCAAATGTGCCAGTGCAGAGCTGGTACATGAGAGGACACCTATCTGTAGTCCTCTCAGGCTCCGCCTGATAGTTTTGTTTCTTATTTTCCTCCTCTAAACCTAGGTGCATCTTATGGTCCGGTGCGTCTTATGGAGCGAAAAATACGGTACATAGCAAAGAAATTTACCCAAATATCTTTGCTACAAATAATAAATTTACTAAGTTCCATAACAAAAGCTATTCGTTTACACTTCTTTTAAAAAGTACAACAATTTCAAATTGATCTATTTTTACTTACCCCATTAGAAACATCCCAGTTCAACATCATCTTTGCACGCTCTTCGGCACCTGTTGAACCATCCAGGACAAGACCAAATCCTCCATTGATCACTTCTCCCCTTCAAATTTAATAACAAAAACAGCTCTTCATTTGTGTGGCATTAATAAGAGAGATAAACAGAAGTGGGGTGGGGAGTTCTAGGGTGTCTGGTGTGGATATTCCACAGGTAAAATAGTTCTACCCAGGCAGCTAGTTATATTGTCAATGGAAAAGTGCCCCCTTCACCTGGAATCTGATTGGGGCAGAACAGGAGAATTCTTCCCCTCCCCAGGAATAGAATAGAATAGAATAGAATAGAATAGAATAGAATAGAATAGAATAGAATAGAATAGAATAGAATAGAATAGAATAGAATAGAATAGAATAGAATAGAATAGAATAGAATAGAATAGAATAGAATAGAATAGAATAGAATAGAATAGAATAACAGAGTTGGAAGGGACCTTGGAGGTCTTCTAGTCCAACCCCCTGCCTAGGAGTTATATTGGGAGCTACAATCTCTCATAGAAGAAATGTTAATTATGTCAACCACCAACATTATCTAGTTCCCAGATTGAAAAATCCATTGTGAAATATCCCTTAAACTGGGAAAGGCCGGGAAAAGAAACACTAGAATTCACCACCACAGACATAAGAAAGGTCTTGACTTCAAACTGACATGCAACAATCATCGAGCAAAGTAAGTTCCTGTAGTATGCAGTAAAAATACCTACCCACTAGGGCCATATTGGCAGGGTCTGAGAAGCTTTTGCTGAGTTCAATTCAGGCAGCCTGACAATTGGAATGCCCACGCATCTATTCCCACCTCAGTGGGAGGAAAGCCACTGCATGCAATTCAAAGTTTAAAATAATGGCTACTGACTCCACCTCCATAAACTCTGCTGATCATTAATCAGTTAGCCAATACTTATATCCAGTATCTTGGGAACAACTAGATAAGGTTTCATGGAACTTGTGGTGTGTGGGGGTGGGGGAGGAGAAGATCAGACTTATGCTTGTAGCTGCCTAAGAACTCCAGGCTAGTTCCCCGTTTGACTCCTCTCTTTACTGCCTGGCTTGGAGTTTCCCAGCAATTTTAGATGCTAACTTAAGATGTGTGCTACAATCTTTGGAACTCCCTACAATTCCTTTTGCACCCAATGAATCTTTTGGAATTAATCATCAACTAAATCTATGCTTAAAATAAGCAGGAACTTTACATGTAGGTCAGGATGGATGACATACATCTCTATTGGCTCTTGGAAATAGACAGTTATGAAACTGTGGCCAATTTGTTAACTCCAAATGAAAAAGAGCATTCACCCATGGAGATTGAAGGAAAAGGAGAAATGTCAAACATTCCTCTCATTCTGATCTCAACAATCACCATGGAGATGGAGGAAGGGAAGAAACACCTTCCCCCCTGCCAATTTGAAACAAGAGGTAGAAGGAATGGTTCCTGGTCATTTTAGGCACATAGAAGGGAATCGGATGGAGAAGAAAATGGTGAGGGAATTAAGTTAGGAGCCAGAGTTTCTCAAGACAGAAACATCAGTTACAGATAGTCCTCAACTTATGATCACTTAATGACCAGAGTTATGACAGACACATACACACTCTCTGTCAGGCCTGGAAACCATCTTGGGCCTTGGATCTTCAGGCCTGCCACATATAGTGCTGTGGGAAACTGGGAGGGGGGATTGTGTGAGTGGGGAGATATAGTCAAAATAACATTCCTTCTCCGAGAGTCAAGGTCACTCTGCCCTGCACCTGGAGGGATGTGCCTGGGAGGCATCTCCAGTTGGGACGGTGCATTGATTGGACAATGTGACGGACATGTGGGTGCTGGGGCAGGGACTTGAACTTTCTTTTGGGTGTGGAAAACCGGAAGCTTTCAGATTCTGGTTTTCCCAGATGTGCCAATATGACATCTCTAATAAAATGGAACTTTGAGGAAACTCAAGCCTCAGAGATTTCTTTCGTTGTGGGTGTTACTTGGAACACTGACACTCTCTCTCACACACACATTCACACACATACATACCTGTAGACACGTGATTGCATTTTGGGCACTTGGCAACCAGCTCGCCTTTACGGATGTTTGCAACATCCTGCAGTCACGTGACCACAATTTGTGACATTTTTGCTAGTTTTTGTTTGCCTCTGGTTGGCAGTAAAAATCACCCATTGGGGAAAATTAATTTGCTTAACAATTGCCGTGTTTGCTTAATGACCACTGTGAAAAATTTGGGGGAAAAAATGGGTCCAGTCACATGATGTGTCAACTTACAACCCCAATGACTTTTGACCATAATTCTGGGCTCAATTATAGTGGTAAGTTGAGGGCTATCTGTATGCCAACCAACAACAGTAATCTAGCTCCAAGGCTGAAAAGCACAAAGCAAACAATTTATTAAATTGTGAATAAAATGGAAGAAAGAGCTGCTCTGATGAACTGCTGTAGATATATACAAAAATTTGCACTTTGTATTGACAGGGGGAAATCAACTGTTTAAAGTGGTTCCATTATACACAAAAAGATATTATCTAGGGAGGAGATGTTAAGTGTGTGGAAAGTTGCATCAAATTCAAAGTCTGACAGCCGGCTGAATTCTAGCCTGGGAATCTGCCATCCTCCTCACCAGAAGTGAAGTTTTCAATGAACAGCTCCCATTTCCATCCTAAACAGGGCTATTAAGGTTTAAGTGGTAGGGGAGTGCACCATGGTAGAAAACCCAGCACTAAAGTAAGAAAGAATAAAGGAGTTTTGTTTTAATAAGGACAGCAAAAGAAAGACTTGAGGGAACAGGAGAGCAGAATGAAGGTGCTTAAGACTAAGATCTGCATATCGAAACTAGCGTAGACAGACAGAGAGATGGAAGGACAGAGAATGGGAACGAGAGTGCCTCAGTGAGGGAGATGAGTGGTTTAAAAAATGTGATGAATAAAAATACATGAATAAATTTAAAAAAAAAACAAAAACAAGGCTATAGAACAGAGTTAAAGCAATACTAGGAAAAATAGACACAAAACCTGGCATAGCCGCTCCATATTTTCCTGCCAAATTTACATTACTGGATGTAGTTCCCAGGGAAATTGGGCAGAGGGTCTACATTTTAGGACCAGTCAAACAAAATATATTTCTTAACCTCCTTGCTTTTCTGAGGACTTCTGGCCAGGGTTGCTTGGGAACCAAGAAACTTCTAATTCATTCTTCCCCTGAATCCCACATCCCAATTCTCATTGGAAGAATTAGCTATTTTAGTTATTTTTCTTTATGTATGCGTTTATATATTTGTATCCTGCCTTTATTATTTTTACAAACAACTCAAGGCAGTGAACATATCCAACACACCTTCCTCCTCCTGTTTTTACCCACAACAACAACCCTGTGAAGTGGTTTGGGCTGAGAGAGAGTAACTTGCCCAAAGTCAATCAGCCAACTTCTATGGCTGAGGCAGGACTAGAATTCACGGTCTAGCCTGGTGCCTCAATAAATAGACCGAACTGGCCCTTTGTAGAATAGTTATTATGGAATACTTTAAGTCACCAGCTAGCCTGTAGGCCTCTAGATCCATTATAGGCCATTCATTTTTAAATTACCCCAAATCTGTGGAAAAGTAGAATTATTGTTCTAGAAAAGCATAACTATTACATGTGCCAGAGAAATTAGGTATAATTACTGTAAGTGTGCTGTTGAGTCATCTGTCGGGAATGTTAGTACTGCAAGTTTCTCCCACAGAGTAGGAGTCTGACTCGATTTATTCCTCTGCTTCCCTCACCCCCTCCTCTCTCCTTCTGGGTGGGCAGCAAAACATATAAATGATGACCTTTAGGGAGGTTTTCCATTCTAAAATTAGGTAACTTCATTGTTGAAAATTTCTTAAGGTACATGAGAAGAAATGAGATTCTTAATATGGGATAAGGAGGCAAACATTTTATTATCTTTACATTATTAGTTTTACAATGTATACAGTACAATGTACTCTCAATTGTTATCCTAGTGTGAATGCCAAGGGTTTCTGAGCCTGCCTACTGCAGTTCCCCCAAGGACTGGGCCATCTAAAATGTACTTGTTCAGACAAATAATGAAAATGCCAACATGTCTGAGATTAAGTAGCTGTTGCCTTAAAGTCCAGACAATTTAAGGCAAACTTATTTAAGTTTATTGCACAGCGGTTTGAAATTCCATCGTGATGATGTCAAATTAGTTGTTTCAAGTCACGTCAGTCGAAATAAAGTCTCTTGCTTCTGCATTATCAGGAGAAAATGCATTTTAAAACATAAATAAAATAGAGATAAAGTGAAGAAAACAAATTTCTTAAAAGGTAGTACAAAACAGAGGGGTCCTTTTTCATGCATATGGGCAAAAGCAAGAGGAATTTTTTTTAATAACGTTTCTTGATTTTTAGGCAATTTTGGGGTAGGTATGCTTAGATGAATCAATTTGGAATGGTGTATGTTTAGCTTTTGTGGGTTTCTTGCCTTTAAGTACACTCACAATTTGGGGCAATTGTTCACAGACAGCTCAAGGGCATGCATACACAAATGGAGGTCGATGGAGTTCAAAAGCCTCACTTTGTCTACCATTAGGTTTAGGGCTCCCAGAATAATTATAGCATACCTGAGCTGCAATAATCCAGGATAGCTACAAACACATTTGCTGCAGTGTAGTGATTGTCTGGTTTTCACCGCCCAAATATGCTGTAGTGTACAGTACTTACTAATTTACATCTTTAAATCACAAAACAATAGTGGTTTGTTGTCCTTGCACATTTAAGTGCACAGCGTAAAACACACAAAAAAACCAGTTATATTTAACCCAAGGCAGAGCCAGTCTTGCATAGGAGTAAATGAACACTACCTAGTCAGCGCTATCATGGGAAGGCTAAAACCCCATGTGATTCGTCCATCATCATCATCATCATTTAATGACCCCATAATCCCTTGCCGGATGGAGTCTGGGCAACTGAATGGAGCTGAGTGTTTACTGGCCAGATGCCCTTCCTGTTGCCACCATGTGATTCACCCATATTGCCTACCTAATCATAAAAGATGCTGGTGAGAAAAGGCCAGTGAAAAAGCAAGCATCACTGTTACAGAATTCCTTGCTAGTTTCCTTTTTGGCCCAGGGAAGGAATTTTTGATGAGAGGAAACCTTGCCAGGCATAGGGACAAGAGACACAAAGGTGCCTTATAGACAAAGTGGGTAAGGATTCTGAAGAACACAAATGATTACTTTTGACCCTATTAGTGTGTTTGTCTCCTGCCAGAACCACCACCAAGGGAAAAGCTAATGAGGAAAGCTAATGTAACAAATACTGAGCCAGATAGTTAAAGATTTGATACCATATATAACAGTGTCTTCCTAAAGAAATCCTATTTCATTGTCAGAAAATTCCCTTTTATCCCAAGAGGTCAGCTCTCTATGGAATCAATCAAAATATGAATGAAGGCGAATATACGTGTCCCAGGATAATGTTGCAGGATCCAATCTGGATAGGTCACCGGGACCAGAGGTTTTGTCTTCCGAGCTTTTGAACACTTCAGGGAATTTTTCTCTAGCAGAGTGTGTGCTGTTTTGTGTGTGGTATTTATGGTGCCTGTTGTAAGTGAACAGCACACACTCTGCTAGAGACAAGTTTCCTAAAGATGGGCTCCAACACGAATCTGAAAGCTCGGAAGAGGAAAGCTCTGGTCCCGGTGACCGACCCAGATTGGATCCTGGAATCAAAATAGTCCAAGGAATTGAAGAACCCTGTGGAAATACTTTAACTAACACGTCTGTTCCCTAAAGCAAGGATAGGCAACTCATGTGCCATGAGCTGTATATGGTCCCAAGCACCTAAAGATCATCTCATTGAAATTGAGCAATAGACTGCCCAGTTTCCAGCTTAGAGTATTTCCAATTTTTGTTCCCTTCAAACATAAAGCCTGGAATGAGAACAGAACACTACTGGGAAATAAATCATTCCTATTCCCCCACAACTGCTGTAAAGAAATTATGAAAGAATTAGACAAAATTGTACTGTCAGAGTTTGGCAAATACTCTTTGTGGGGGAGCTGCATGATTTTTAAGAGTAAGAATGAGAATGTCTGCTGCTTTCTCATTCCTCTCAATTCTACTTTTAAATCTTAAGCTTCCAAACAAAGCCCACATTTGTTTGGCCCTGTCACTACTGGTGACATCCACATGGCATTCAAAAGTCTCTTACAGCTGCAGCAAGGCAGGGGGACTGAGTTGTAGCTTTTACAAGTCCTTTTAGCCCTTGGGCTTAATGGACTTGTTAGGGAGGAAGCAGATGTGTTTTTAATGTATTTTATTATTATTTATGTCCTTCAAAACACAGTAGGCTGCTCTTCTCATCTTTGGAGGCCTAATGCTTAACCCACCCAATAGGGCCTCAAATTTCTACTTGGAGGTCCCCTGGAGAGACCACTGCTGCTAAATGGCAGATGTGAGGAGCTCAGAATGACCAAAAGTTCGAATAAGTTCTTCCTCTTATGCTCTTTAAAAAACACACTAAAAACAATTAGGGGCAGAAGCGAAGAAAAAGATGGCTGCACACCTGATCTGTTTTATGTCAGCAAATCCTGCTGCATTTAGCATATGGGGATGTTATATTGAAGTCCAAAGATCACAGATGTAAATGTTGTTTGATGGGAGTCTAAATGCACAACTCTTTCACAGACACTTTGAAGGCTGATGTGAGAATACAGAATTGGAAGTGAATGCTAATTTAATACACCTATACACCTTAAGGAAACCTGTTTTTTGTTTCATAAATTGAGTTTTCCAAAGAGTGCTATGGTCACTGCCTAAGTAACATGGGATACTAGAAAATAATTACCGGTAAATGAAAAAAATAAATACTTAGGAGATGGTTAAAGTGACATATGGAGAGGAGATGAGAGGGGGGGGAGAAGGGGGAAGGGGGTATTCAGTGTATATTGTCCAGACACCCATATTGGTATATGGGAATTCTCCTAATTAAGTGAAGTTGATAGTTTTAAAATTATCCTTTCACATATCATTCTGAAAGGTTGGATATAGTTGAAACATAATCAGTAATGAAAGAAGCCATCGGCTGAATGTAGATTCTATAATCATTTCACCAGTAAACATATTAACCTGAGGTAATTCAAGGCCCAGAACATATATAACTTTCATGTTGAACAATTGTGCAGTATTTACAAATATTTTATTATATTTTAATTTGTCTTTCCACCCTAAAGCCAGTATGCTCAAGAGAACTTTTGGGTTTCCTAAGAAACAGTGAAGATCAAAGATAAATTTGCTAAATAAAAAAAGAAAAATGTAATCATCAGTTGTTCTGAAAAAAAATAATAATCAAATACTGCCAGAACTGGGAAAAGAGACATATTTCACCTTCTCCTACTGTTTGGGGATGATGGGAGATAAAATTCAATATTGCTGGAGAACACATTTAGGGAAGTAAACCATATCAGATTTCCTCAGCAAAACCTCATTTTGCTACAATGAATAGCTGTAGCACCATATATCTTTCCATCTGCCTATGGCTTCCATTGCTCATCTTTTTTTCTCTTTAAAGGCAAAATCTCCTTACCAGCCAACACCACCACCGTTGTGTAAGGCAACCCAGGTTGCTCCTCTAAATGCATCTCCTACAAAATTCTGAACAGCCATATCTGTTAGGGAAGAAAAAGAAAGACGTGATAACAGCATTCAATGGTAAAGGAGAAGAAAGATCTTTCTTTCAAGAATTGGGGGGCAAAAGTTTTGTTTCAGCACTTCATGAGCTCTATTCAGGTATTGCTGTTTCACTTGCATTATTTTTTTAAAAAAATCCAAAGTCTAGAGGGCTTCTCTTCTGAGAAAACAGGACACTGAGAAGATCCTGGAGATACAAATCTAGAAAATAAATAAATCTTCCATGTCCACTAATACAGACAAAAATGAGTCCATGAGATCTTTTGCCTTTCCCAAATCTCTCTTGCATTTATTTGAATTAGTTGTTTAGAATCAAAACATCCTATTTAGCCTGAGCTCAAATGAATGCAAATTTTTTAAAAAACTTTCTCCACTGCTTACCAGTTAATAGCTGGATGTTTAAACTGGGTTTCAGTCATATGCAAGCTATGCTGGCTATTAGAAGCATCATAAAGAACTCTGGTGCCAGTGGGGGTGTCAAAAACTGCAAGCTGGCAGTCATGACAGCATGATTTAAGACCTACCTATTTTGTACATGAATGGATGTAATCTGCATGAAAAGGTGGGGTTTTGAGTGTGCTGCTGTGACCACCATCTTGGGTTTTTTTAAATATCTATTACCACTCCCCACCCCGCATGTAGTTGTCAGGACATTACTGAGCCAGAGAAGCAGATGTTAAACATGCCCTCCCTTTTTTTCTTCTGTTCAATCAAGTCCAAATCTCAGAGACTATTTGGACATGTCCCTGCAATCTTGGCAAGGTTTTTCAGAAGTGCTTTGCCATTGCCTTTTTCCTAGAGCTGAGAGAAAGTGACTGGCCCAAGGTCACCCAGCTGGTTATGTGCCTATGGCAGGACTAGAACTCACAGTCTCTCTGTTTCTAGCCTTTATGTCTTAACCACTACACCAAACCAGCTCAAACGTTCTCATAACAACCTAGTCGATATGAAAATAAAGTGACAAAAGAATCTTTAAATCCTGAAGGATTATCAGGAAGTAGGAATATAACTTCACTTTGAGATTTTGCTATCCTGAATGTCACAAACTATTCACTGCAGTGATTCTGCTAATCTAAAAATTATTATCACTATTCATTCAAGAGAGACAATGCAATAGACAAATTTGGTTTAAAATTTATATTGGAATAAAATCAGGATCTATTTAAATCAGTAGTTCTGCCTGGGATAATCAAATGCAAAAAGAGGGCAGGGCTACCATCAGATTTCCAGTAGGTAGTTTGACAATTGGGAGTAGGAAAAAGTGAGTTGTGAGCCCTGGTGTATAGTGGTTAAACTGCAATACTGCAGCAAACTCTGCTCAGAGCCCAGAGTTCGATCCTGATGGGGCTCAAGGTTGACATCCTTCCATCCTTCTGAAGTTGATAAAATGAGGACCCAGATTGTTGGGGACAATATGCAAATAATGCTTACATTGTAAACTGCTCAGAGAGTGCTGTAAAACACTATGGGGCGCTATATAAGTCTGAAAGCTATTGCTATTGTTTGAAATTTTCCCTTTTAAAATACATTTTGCTTTCTGTTATATTTGGCCATTCTAGAACTATCTTCAGATTACACATAATTAAAACATACTTTAATCCTTACTACAAAATGTACAGTGTGGAATACTCTTGGATTCAAAATATTCCATTCCAATCCCTCTTTTTCCTGGTTTCCTTCTGCCCCAAATATCACCAGCAGAGAACTCCTATGTCACTTTTTTTCTAAATATCTTCTATAGTTCAGGCTACAAATACAGATTTCCCCTCCCCTCTTACCCCTTTAACATCTCATCTTGCAAGATGCAATTTCTCCCTGACCATGTTTTAATATTACCTTTTCTGTCTACTTCTTGAACCTGATTAAAGGTCTGCTCTGAACTAACAGCAGGATCACTCTCCAAGGTGCTGCAGTGTTGGGGGAGTTTGATTTACAAGCAACCATTATGGGAAATTAAATCTTTACATCAAAAGATGAACCAGTTATAGGCATGAACTGTAGTTGTTCGTCTTATAGAAATTCTGTTTACTAAAGATACTTGCAATCTATTTCGCTAACCTGCACAAAATGCAGAACCGTCATAGATATTTGAGGTTTCTCGGTAAGGACTGTCTGCCCCACTCACATCATGGTGGTCTCGACTAAGAACAACTGGTGCCTGAAAAAGAAGTACAAGTTTACAGGAAAAAAAACTTGGCATAATTCTGTTCATTTAGATGAAGAGATCAATTGTTCTGTTACAGGTAAAATTCCTGAATAGAGAAATCAGCAATCTGATATTTGCATTTTTAGTGCCAGAAAAGCTGGAAAATCATGCACCTGAAAACTGATAGTTTCAGAAGCTGTAAAATTGTAGATTGTGAGGTTGAATTTGGTCTTGGGGCTCTGCACCTCATCTGTATAATGAAAGAATCGGGAAGCACGCAAGACCTCCCTTCATTAAATTACCGTAGGAAATACTGTGAGGTTTTTCAATAAGAAATTATTCAGTAATCTGACAACATGGGATATGTTTACAACCTATGGTTAATATTATATTGTAGTCACACTCATTTCAAACAATTAGTCTTTGTTACTTTACTGGAAATGCATTGACTTTACATGGTTTGCATTTTTATAAGAAACATTCTTGTCCCATCATCTACTCTATTTCTCTCAATACGACCTTTGCAATCTCCAAATCAATCTACCATGTCAAAGAAAATTAACAGGTTACGTTGAATAAAAACACAGAAGAACTGTACCTTAATTCTTCCTTCAGCAATGCCTTTGTTAATAGCCACTGCAATAGCTACACGGCCTTTTTGATCAGAATACAGAATTCTGGCTTGGGAACCAACAACCTAAAATATAGAAATAATATAATGATCCATGGGTTAATATAAATATATATATATATATACCCTTTGTGATCAGAATCCAGAATTCTGGCTTGGGAACCAACAACCTAAAATATAGAAATAATATAATGATCCATGGGTTAATATAAATATATATATATATATACACATCCATGGGTTATCTCCACAGTCCAGATGTGGATCAGAGACAATGTCAGTCTGTTTAATGAAGAAAGCAGGACAGTGAATTTACACATATCCATCCTCCATAATTAAGGATTTCTGCCTATGATTTTGTCTCCATTTACTTTTCATAATATCTAGCTATAAATATAATTGCCATTTTCCACTCATTTAAAATCAAGATTCAAAGTCTATCACTAGGTCTTACATTATTTTAGATAAAATCTAGAACTGTGGATTGAACTGGAATCTAAAATTTTCTTGCCCGTAATATACAAAAACTTGCAATGATTGCATTTGGTTTTTTCCTAGAGGCATTCCTGGAAAGATAAGTATATTGGCTCCCAATATTAAAAATTACTCATCTAAAGGATTTTTTTGTGTATAGTCATCATACAAGAACTTTATTGCAATGAAAGCAAATTTGAATTAAGTTGTATTTGGAATTAGTTTTTAATCTATAAATTCTTCAGATTAAGCATTCAGAGTGCTTCCAGAGAATAAACAGACTCACCGATTCTGAGTCTGATTTTACCATTGTTAAAGCTGGTGAGGCAATGTTATTGTCCCAGGCCCAGGATATCTGAAGGACACTGCTAATTCTATGGCCTGAAACTCAGCAAGGAGATAGTAGCCATCATTCTAGTAGGGCCTAATATTGCTTGCCAGTGATAGGACATGCCATAGCATGAAAATCCAAAATTCACATAAAGGGCATATCTATGTGGCACCCTTATGCTGTGTTCTCATTGATTTAACTTCAAACCAAATTTAAGACAGTCCTGTCCAGGCTGAGATGCTTGTAAGGTATTCAGTCTAGAGTTCAAGCTACCATGATTAATTTCCCTGCTGCTGGAAAGAAATTCCTTTCTTTCATCTTCCCTCTGTACCATCTGCTGCAGATGCTGTGACAACAGATGTTCCTTACTAGGATAATAGTTATAACCCTTGCCTGATGTGCAAAATATTCCTGATTCAAAACTCAGTAGAAATATTTTCTTTTACATTGCTATTTTCATTTCCTGAGCTACTGAATTCCTTTTTTTTAATGAAAAAAATGCTTCAGAAAAATATGTGACTCGAAGAAAGAAAAATATTAATTGAAAAAATACTGCTGGTTTCAAACCAGGGACATTTTGTATGTAAGGCTTTGGAGTTAGTATGGGGTCCCTGGTGCTCTCTGAGCCTGATGTTTTTCTTGCAGATGTTTTATTACCAAAGTAGGTAACATTTTACCTAGTTTGGTAATGAACTGTCTGCAAGAAAACCACAAAACTCAGAGAGCACCAAGGACCTCTATAGTTCAACCTTGAATTACAAATATTCTCTTCTATTCGTACCAGTTAGGCTATAGATGGGAGCCTTATACCCAAACCTTTTCTACTTACAAAGTCTAATTTTACATATAAACATCCTTATCTTCTCCTTGGCATCTGATTTTCGAGTAAAAGATTTTTTTAAAACAGAAAAATAACCATGAGGATCCTGTTAAGCCCAAGAAGTAGGTCAAGATGAGATTAATAGAAAAAAATTGGATTACGGTATGTGGAAATTGCTTCGACAGACAAGCATGAAGGGGTCTTGACTTTGATTGGATGCCCCACTGCACAATGGAATTGGGATGATAAAACTGCTACATGTTCTTTCAAGAAATGATTTTAAGGCATCTTTTAACATTGTCAATCACCTTGAGTATTTTATGGGCAGAATGGCGAATTAAAAATCATAAAAATAAATAGAATAAAAAATATGAAATAATGGCACTGTATTCCAATTAAGAATCATTGTAGATGGATTTACATACCAAATTATGTCTTCTGGCTTCCTGAATCCAGCGTATGTTATCATAATACTGCTGTTTCACAGATGCATTTGCTAGGCAAGAGAAGATTACACAAAATGGTTCATAAAAGCAGTATCAAAAGACCACTGCCAGTTTACAAATAGATTCTGAAGTATCCACAACACAGTGCAGAAAACACCTGCCTTTAGGAGGAATCCAGTGATAGTATACAAATTATCACAGGAGAAAGGAATAAAATATTTAGTTGTCTTTAGATTTATAGGTAACCTGCATTATCTGGTGGCAAGAAAAGGATAGCACAGCTGTAATCAAGTTTAATATATTATTCAAGAAAAATATAAAATGCACCTATGAATAAATGCTTGATAATGAGATATTTCAAGCCCTGCCTTTCTACAAAATCTGAGTAGAGTACAAAATCCGAATCAGACTACAAAAATTAAAATGTCAACCTTTTAAAAAGAAATAACCAAAGTATTTGATTCTTGCAGCATGACAAATTCTGCAAGAAAAACATACTATATGCAGGTATTTACCGGATATAAATAACACTGATATATATTGATATCTACAGTATTTGTTGAAATATAACATAAATTGTATAACAGGACAGCCTTCCAAAATCGGAGCCTCTCTAAACATATGAGATTATATACATGTAGTCCTTGACTTACAACCATTTGTTTAGCGTCTGTTCAAAGTTACATCAGCACTGAAAACAGTTATTTATAACAAGTGGTCACACTTATGACTGTTGCAGCATCTCCATCATCATGTGATCAAAATTTGGGTGCTTGACAACTTGCATTTATTTACAATGGCTGGGATTATGTGATCACCATTTGAAACCTTTCCTGCTGGCTTCCAATAAACAAAGTCAATGGGGGGGTGGGTGGGATTCACTTAACAACTGCAGTGATTTGCTTAACAACTGTGGTACAAAAGGTAAAATTGGTGATGACTGCCTTCTTTAGCAACAGAAATTCTGGCCACAATTGTGATTGTTAGTTGAGAACTACCTATAATTCCCAACCAGAATGCTGGAAATTTTGAAACTTTCGATCCGATATAATCAAGGTTGGGGAAATAACAGCAATTAATTATTTTTTAAAGTCATCTTGGAAAGCAAATGAAGCAAATCTGATATTCAAAAGCGTTAAGGACCTCAGAACTACCTTCTCAATTGCTCTATAATTTTTCTTCTTTTCTTTAAAGATGCCTCTCATTGCAATGGCGAAATATGTGCCTCCTTAAAATAGTCACAATCAGATGCTTACCACGATGGCATGATGGCTGTCCCACACGATCAGAAAGGTTACATTGTGTAAATACTAACTGGAATTGTCTTTACAATTGTCAGATAAATGCTGATACTATTGCAATTTATAGACATATTTTAGTAGACATGTTGCAATTTATGTTTTTTTAGCATTAACCATTTGACATGCTAATTAAAGCAATTCCCTTATAATATCGGTGTAGATAATATGTACATTCCAGTAAATGAAAAATGAGAGGGGACAATTTGTATTCAATTTGGACTGAATGAATCATAATTAATTTTACATTTGAATCTAATATCTTTGAGGTTTTATTACTTTAAGTACCGGTATTCTCCATTCAGAATTTTCTCTATGAATTAAAAAGGAAAAAAGAAACACATGAAGAAATATGGGGAAAGGGGGGTTTGATTATTCACCAAGGACTGGGGCGACAGGAAATATCCCATCAGCCATTTTCCTGCACACAAATTCCAGTTCAATATATTTGTAATCTAGGTTGACATGAATACAGTTAGTTCTTGGTTGCTTAGTGACCATTTGAAGTTATACCGGACATCTCAAAAACTACTTACCACCCAGTTCCGAAGTTCCAATGTCACCCCCTGCCCTTGGCAACCAGAATGCATTTACAGCTCTTTGCAGCGCCCTGTGGTCACATGGTCACAATTTACTTTTTTTGCCAAAAACTGGCATTTACTTCCAGTTTCCGGCAAAAAAAATGCCTCCTAGTTCACTTAACCATAGCATTCACTTAACAACTGTCACAAGCTAGGCTCCATTACGGTCATAAGTCAAGGAATACCTGTAACAGGAAAAGGGAAAAAAGAAGAAAGACATAAAGGAGGGGGCACATTTATTTATGTATTATATTTCCAAATTACCAAATAAGTGTCATTCTTTGGGCAGTGTAGAAATCAGTACAACTTTTTTTTAAAGCATAAATAAAAAGAATAACAATAATATTTGCAATAGATATTGTGTGTGTGTGTGTGTGTGTGTGTGTGTGTGTGTGTGTGTGTGTGTGTGTTTGTAAGCCTCCTTGAGCCATCATGTGCGAGTAGGTGGCAATATAAATTTTCTATAAATAAATATATATAAAATGACAATAATATTTCTTTCAAAAAAACTTGTGAAATTCTTTAAAAGCCTAAAAGAACAATACCACTAATGAATATGAATTAAGGGTCCTTGACATGGAGAGGTAAGTACTGAATTAAGAATAAAAGGTATTTGCAACACATTATGAAAGAAAACTTTGTGAAAAGATATGGAAACAATGTTAAAATCAGAAAAGCAATTAATATCTCTTATTTTTCAAAGGATTTCTGGATAGTCAACAAATATTCAGACACTATCCAAAGAAGAGCATTTTTGGAAGGTTTTGTAAAATAAAAAATATGGCAGACTTGCTGTTTCTTCATTACTGTTGGGAAATGCAATGTTTTTAAAATGTTTCATGATTTTATCTCTTTTCATGCATCCAAGTATTGCAGTTCATCTGCCCATCATAGACAGATTGATATCCTTCCACTATTTTGGACATCTTTTCTAAAGTACTGAAGTTGTTGGAAAAACCCTGACAGTCTAATTTATATAGTTTTCACACTCCTACAAGAAAATGCACTCTTATGACATGAACTTTAGCCTTGTTTCCTTTCCCCACCTTTCTGCAGCTTAGTGTCTTCTTTATTGAAAAATTCTGGAAACACAAATAGTTGCACACCAACTTTTGATGACTTTAGATTTGCTTAATAAAGAAATCAACAAGCCTGCAATTTGCATCCGTCTTTCACTTCTATAAAAAGTTACTACTTCAGTTTACTTTGTCATCCCTCCTGTTTGTTGATTTTATTAAGAGTATAAAATATACTGAAAGCACACTGTGATCTCATCAACATTGTCTCAGAAAGAAAGTTGACTCCCAACTTCAAAATTTTTTAATTTGTTTTCTATTTCATTTTGTCCTCCATCCAAGCCCATCTAAATATACCCAGAACAGGGAGTACATTCTTCCCTTGAAACTATTTAACATCATTTCACTCCCATTACAGCTATGGTCTACGGCAGGGGTCCCCAACCCCTAGTCCATGGACTGATACCCGTCTGTGGCATGCCAGAAACCAGGCCGTGCAAACAAGCAAAGCCCCATCCATGGTAAGCAGGCAGCATGCGAAACCAGCCCCCTCTGGTCCGTGGAAAAACCTCCCTCCACGGAATCAGTCCCTGGTGCCCAAAAGGTTGGGGGCCACTGGTCTAGGCAAACTGTTTTAGCACATACAGCATTCTGGTTCTTCCAGAGCAACCATTTTGTCCATTAGTAGGGCAGCTTTGACATGCCAGCTAATTTTCAAGCAGCTAATTTTGAATTTTAAAATGTTATCTGAAATTAAAAGGACCACCATGGTCTCTATCTTCCCAGCAACAGCCCTCATGCCAGAGTTTCAGTGGTCACTGAGAAACTGGTAAGAAAAGTCATAGCAAAGGATTAGCTAATGTCTTTCTGTACACCCTGTTATCAATAAAAGGGTTTACGAATACAAAAAAGCCAATTCAGAAGATCTTGACTGAATTGCTAGTGAGTTGTCTAACTTTTTATTTGTTATTCCTATTATATACTTCAAAACTTTGATGTGGCCCAAAATGAAATCGAGTTTGACATCCCTGATAAGGATGGTTGTCTCGTCTCCACTTGAAAACATCCAACCAAGGGGAATACACCATCTCTCTGGATAATCGTAATCTGCTTTCCTATGAATTAAATCTATTATTTCGTGTCCTGAACTAGAGAACAAGTCTTGACTTTCTTCTCTGTAACTTTCTTTCAGGAATGTGAAGAGCATTATAATAAACCCACCAAGGAATCATTTGTAAAGGATAAACATATTCAACACCTCCAATCTCTTTTCAGAGAGGTATGTTCCTAATTCTTTTATCATTTTTGTTGCTGTGGCTGTTGTGTTCAATTTCTCTGGATCTTTTTAAAAATGTGACTAAAAACTGGATACAGTACTTACAATGAAATCTGCTCAATTATTTCCCATGATCTGGAAATTATACTTGTGTTGATGCTATTTAAAGTTGTATTATTGCATTGTTTTCAAAGTGATTACACACAAATTTTTATTTCATAAAACTTTACAAAACTTTATGAACTGTTCTAGAATCTTCTCAGATATTGATGGCAGACTGACTGTCATTTCTGTCATTTCCTGGGTCTATTTTTCCCCTTTTTGAACATACAGACCAGAGGTGGGTTCCTCCCGGTTCGGACCGGATCGCCCGAACCGGTAGTGACCCTCTAGTGATGTCACAATGACGTCACGGATCCGGTTCGGTCGGTGCCGGTCCGTGGGTCCCGCAATCTTTTTTTTAATTTTTTTTTAAAAAAAATTGACATTTTTTTCCTTCTGCGCATGCGCAGAAGCTGAGTTTCCGGCACTGCGCACTATCTTGTTTTCGGCTTTTTTTAAAAAAATGATTTTTATTTTATTTTTTTGCACTGCGCATATGCGTGCACGCGTGAGGCACGTGCGCGCCCACACGGCGCGCCCACACGGCGCACCCACGTGGCGCGGGAGGAAGTGAACCGGCAGTGAGGTAAGTTAGAACCCACCCCTGATACAGACATTTGCTCTGCTACCATTCTCTGGCATTTCACCAGTACTCTGAGATTTCTCAAAGATAATTAGTAAGAGTTTGACCAGAGAATTAGCTAGTTCAAAATCCTAGGATGGATGTTTCCTGATCATGTTTCTATCTACTCCTCCATGATCTCTCAGCAACTTTCAAAATCATCAATCATGAAATTCATCTGGACTGGCTTGGGATGGGTGGCTGGGAATGGAGGCACTGTATTAGGGCTAGTGCTCTTTTGATTCAATCTTCAATAAAAGTTATGGGTTCCATCAGGAAACCAGGGAGGGCAGGTAAATAGGCAGGATATAAGCTGTTCCTGTTACCGTAATATTTTCTTTACTCAGTAATAAACAGTCACCCACAATGAGCATTTAGCAGCTGTCAGGATATACCCTTACAACCAGCAGCTATTCTGGAGATTATCTTTATCCTCACAGCTCAACACATAATCCTTCAAAATACACAGTTTCTCTAGCCACAGTCTTCTCTTCCTCCTGATGGAATACCCTTAGCAAAACTCCTGTTAGTTCTTCCCATTCACTTGCTTGCTCTTGCAATAGACAAAACTTAACTCAAATAATAATTGAAGTTTCAGCCTCTTACCATTAAGGTCATAATAATAAGTCACCCTCTGTTTCCTTGACCACCAGTATAGTTGCTGCCATATTATTATCAATTTCTAATAAATAGGGGGTATACTATAGGCCAGATTGATGGCAAAGCATTATATGTTCTTCAAAGTACCTTACTCTGAATCTGATTTCTCATTACACTACTATGTTTAAAGTAATATTGGTACATGGGAAAGTGAGAAACCACAAGCAGAACACTGAGTAACAAAGAGGTCAGTAGGTATTCTAAGAAAGAATAACAGGCAAGTTTCCACTGAAGTTCAGCAATCATTTCTGTCTAAATTCTGTTGCTCATTTCTCTGCCAACCATAACAGCAAATCCAGTAATTAAATTGCCACCAAATCTGCTTCAGTCAGCTGGAATGTAAAAGGTCATTTTAAATATATGTGTATTTAATTCCAGTAGTTATTTTATTATGAAATGAATATCTTCTCTAAATTTACCATGTATTAAAAATATTTAGGGCTGTTTTCCAGTTTGAACAGTGGGAAATGCAAGGCAACTTTTCCAAAACTGGATAACATAACTTCAGAGATTTTCTGCTCTTTGGGAATAAGAATAGCCCAGCTTTCATAATATTTGACATTATGGAATACTCCGGTCCTCAGTTAGGTGGATGCTGTCTTAATATTATCATCCAACAATATACTGTACATTAAAATAATCAATAATGCAAATTGCTACAGTGCCATACTAGCAGAAAGTTGTCTCTACCTCTCACAAGGCCTGGTTCTCAGACTTTGTGTAAAAAAGGTCCTACATTCAATCTGAACTTCTTCAGGAAGGCCAGGAAGGCCAGGAGGAATTCCTGTCTGGGAAGACTACCAGACGTGGTGCCAAACTCTATGGCTACTGTCTCAAACTGAAAGTAGTTCTTGTCCAAGCATGATTCTCACAGAATTTTTTTAACAAGATTCATGATCAGGATGGAATAACAAGCAAGTGAACTATTTTCAGTTTAGAATCAATATATTTCCATGATTAGATAGAGGCAGGTCTCCTTGTTGATAACAAGAATGCTTGCAAATAGTTCTTTATAGTACATTTTTCTAATCTCTCTGGGAACCAACTTTCCCATCTTTAAATTTATCTTAGCAATCTTTCCTGAAGTCCTTCCTGTAAGACATTGAATACTTGTACAAAATGAAGCTAAGATGTAATATAATGAAAAGCACTTAACAACACTATTGGCTGATAGATTCATCCATTCATGTTCCATGAAGATTTGAAGTTGTGTCTTATAACTCCTAAATATCTTGCTGTAGACCTCAATAGACCTGGTCTTCATGTCTTCTTTGGCCTACATGAACATATCTGGAAATTCTGAAAGTGCTTGTAAATGCTGCACTAAAACAGTGCCCAGATGCTTGTTATAACATGAATGCTATGGGGGCAAGGCCAGCCACAATTTACTGTATTTTTCCAGTTAAAATTCTATCCAAGTTGAGGAAACATCCCAGAAAAAGACAATGGCAAGTTGCTTGCCAAGAAATTTGTAGGGATATGCCTATGCAGTCACCAGGCCTTTTGCATGATTCACTAAATTTGAATGAATGAATGAATGAATGAATGAATGAATGAATGAATGAATGAATGAATGAATGAATGAATGAGATTTTATATATCCCTTGCCCAAAATACTAAAATACATACAGTGCTGAATAAAATATATTCAGGTAATAGCCTGAAGAAGTTCAAGGCCACAGTTATGGTCGCATGCAAGGAAGTTCCATTGGTATTAATAAACATATATGCATGTTACAGTACATACGATGGAGATAATTTAGAGCAAGTGCAATTTCTCCACACAGTACATATGAGAAAAAAAGCTTTTAATTCCTCACAAAGTATAATAATTTGATAGTTATAGTCTAAAATTACAAAGTATAATTAACTGCAAGTTATTTTTCTCATGCTTTATTATTCACCCTCTGTACCTAGAAGACCACACGTCTTACCTCCCTGGTGTATAAGTTCCTCAAGCACTGCTGTGGATATAAAATCAGTGGTTGCCAAGTCTTCTGGGTCACCAGAGGTACAAACCCACCGAAATGGGCCAAATCCCATAGAAAAAATATCTCTGGGAAGAAAACACAGTTAAATATTGAAAAAGATAGCTTAAATTCCTGTTTTATTTATATTTATGGCTCGCAATGCTTTTCTTTCATTAACCGAGCATAGAAGAATTTCAGCTATTTCGAACAGACTAATCCAAACACAAAGCTCTTTGAATCCCTATTTTAGAACTTTAAATAAAGCTTTACTTGCAGACATAAGCAACGTATCTGTGGCCATTTGGCCACTTGAGTTTACTAGTCATTGTTGTGCCAAAGTAACAGGAATTCAGTTGCAATGTACTTTTAATATCAATTATTACAATTGCCTGTATTATTCTACTTGTATTTAACTTTATTTACACCTTTTATCTCTGGTCTTTGGCTGTAATAAAGATTCATTCAATCATGAATTGAAAGGGCCCGCCAGTGCATCCTCCAGGTTAGTCCTGCAGATGCAAAGGTATGGATATCATGGGGAAGAGGGAAGCAAAAGAGCTAGCTTTAGGTATCTAGCAATGCAGAAGTTGGTACCCAGATAAATGTATTGGTCGTATTTCACCAAGCCTGAGTGAAGAAAAACATGTGGGTTTATCACACACACATTTGGATCGTTATTACTATAACTGTCACATTACTTTTCTCTAGTTCAGATTTCTCTCACAACTTCCCAAAATACTTATGATATGCAGCACTCAGAATTCAGTTTATAGCCTTTAGCTCCTACAAGGCAATTGAGCCAATGTGAACATTACTTAAAGTGATTAAAAAAAAAAGAAAGCTGACATCTGGCAGCTCTTTCGGGTCTTCCCTTTTCCCATCCCTGTCCCCAGACACATTCCTTTCTAGATAGAAAAGGATTGATGTTTCGTATTTTCCTCTTGTACATACCCCATAATGTGCTGAACATAGGAAGGGTACCGGAATTCTCCCTTGCTGCCTCCTCTTTTTGCAACATCAGCACCTTCCAAAGAATGTAAAAACAAATGTTCAGTGAGAAGGAAATGCAACACCCAACAAAACAGCAGTTGAATAAAATAGGACTGGATATTGCTGCGCTGACTAAGAACAGGGCTAGTTGGGGAACAGGATTGTACAGGAATTTATAACAATCCTGCAGAGAAGTACTTTCAGTGCATTCAGTGAATTAATGGTTGTTCTGATCATGAAATTATCATATACAATACACAAGAGTAATACAAAATGCCTGCTCCCATGCAGAAATTATGTGATGCATTTTTCATGCCAGAAAAAGGGAAGACAATCTCTCCTTACCCGCTCTCTGGGCTTCTAGAAGGAAAGCATTGCCGTAATCCCAAAAAAACATTCCTTGATCAGACAGCTTGTTGATGGCAGCTACTTGTCTTCTAAGACTGAAAGAACAAAAAAACCCGAAACATTACTTTTGGCACCATTTTATATCATTTAAAAAAAAAAACACCTTCAGTTTGAACTATGGGACACTGTATGAGAGAAAATAGTTTATTAGATAAATATGGAAGATGAGAAATATGGGTTCAAATTTCACTGCTGGAATAAATAATCTTTTGCGATTTTTCTTTTACTAAAAAGAAGAAACTCCAGATTTCAATAGTAATATTGCGATGGGACAAGGAAGCATACAGCAGTCCTCATCCACATTCTTCAACCAAATTCAGAGAATACTAAGGACTCCAGATTTTTCCTTAAATTATCCAGTCCCCTTTAGACAACCAGGGCCCCATTAGTTTTCACAGATATTTCCTTGTTTAACTAGAGAAACAGAATGACAATTGGTGGGCAAAAGTTCAGGGGAGTGGGTTCAATTTCTGACTTCCTATTCGCTTTTCCATTAAGTTTTTTTAATGGGACGCTTGCAGGGAGTGTTGGGAAGTTTCCCTCCCTCCCTCCCTCCCTCCCTCCTATCCCTCTCCCTCCCCTTCCCTCTTCCCTTCCCTCCTCTCTTCTCTTCCCTTCCCAGCAGGTAGCTAAATGGATGCTGCCAGGTGGGGGAGTGTGTGACGAAGTGCACAAGTGGCCAGCATAGTGTGAATACAGAGGGACTGACCATTTCTCCATTGACGTCTTCACTGCAAACTTCCCACAAGCCAAGATTTCATTAATGAGAAGGTAGCAAGAAGTCTAGAATTTATAACTAGATTTTGGCAGACTGATCTTCTGACTCTTATTCAAAAATGAATCTTTTCTGTCCAAAACCTAGCACCCCAAACTTCTAAAAGAACCAGAAGAGAACGAAAATGAACATTTTAAGACTTTGCCAGATAGTTAAAATAAAACATGAAAACAATTGCCATACCTTTCTTTTACAAGAGCCTGGAATTTTATGGGATCACTGGACATGAGTTGGTTGGCATCCCTAAAGCTTAGCTGTACTGGGTAATATCCACCATTAAATGGATTGTGACAAGATGTTTGGTCAGACCCCAAATCTACTAATAGTTCCCCAGTAGTATTGAATTCATCCACCAGTCTCTCCCTACATACAGAAGGAGGAAAACAGGAAACTGAGAAAAAATAAGCAGAAATGAAGAGCATCTTAAGAAAACTTAAACAAAATTATTGATCAATACACATTTGGTAAACATGCATTTTAAGAAATAAATGATTCAGTCAACACATAAAACATGTACACATCCCACTTATTTCAATCATGAGTTTCACTCAAAACTCTTATAAATACTTTCTCAAGGGAAGCAAATTCAGTATCATTTTCTCAAACATATGCACACACCCATCAGTCTGCAATGACAATCACAATCAGATATGAAATACTGTCACTTAACATATTATCAACTTTGTTTCTAAAAATAAATCACTTTTGTTGTACAAGGAAAAACAAAATGTGGCATTGAATCATTCACATTATAAATCAAGGAAATGAATTCAAAATTGCATCAGGGCTTCTAACAGAGTTGTTCTCATGTATAAACAACACTAACATACAGTAGGAAAAATACCACACAAATTTGGGACAAAGGAAAGTGAAATACTCAATTAAAGAGTAAAGATCTATTTCAGTTTATAGCTATTGTAACAACGAAGTTAAAATAACAAATATTAAAAACATATTACTGTCAAGAGGATCACTGATCAACTGCCTACTTACCAAAGATCTACCACATTCCCATGATATCCCAAACTAAGAGTCATCTTGTTCTTCTTTGCTTCTCTGTGTAAATATTTTAAACAGAATTTTAGCATTAAGGATGCAAAACAGTTGTTTATGGGGACAGGGAAATGCCTTCAAGTATGTTTTGACTCCTTACTAACTACCTATACTAGCCCTGCAGCTTTGCTGGCAGTGTTTTGCCATTACCTGCTTCTAAGGATGGAGTGAGTGACCGGCCCAAGGTCACCGAGCTGGCTTTGAGGCTAAAGTGGGACTAATGGTTTCCTAATGTCCAGCCTGGTGCCTTAATGACTACTCCCAACTTCTCTCCACAAAACATTTGCCCAGAATAAAAATGTTACAGGGTTTAACCAAATATGACAATTTGTAGAACATAAATGATACTTATGTGAAAGGATATATTGAATTTATTTCTATTCTTTTCCTTAAGAAGCTTAACCTATATGTTATATTCCTAACAAAGATAATTTGGTTAAAGCACCTAATTGACTTTGGCTGCTCTTAAAAATCTAGGTTGGTTTGGATCTGGTTAGGACTTGGATGATGACCTCTGGGCCAGTTTATAACTAACTGCAAAGTCTTGTATGGATGAGAGCTGATCAAAGGTCTCTGGAACCTGCTTGCTTGTCCAACAGTCGTTTACGAATAGTGCAAAATGTGTCAGGCTTAGAAAGTCAGTCTTTGGGGTGTAGGTTGTTTTTTAATAGCCCTTTTCTCCAAACTCAAAAGACATTCCAAAGTTTTGGGCTGGCACATCATATTAATTAGTGAGACCACAAAGATGATTTGAGGGCTAGAGGCTAAAACATATAATGAATGGTTGCAAGAATTGGGTATGTCTAGTCTAACAAAGAGAAGGACTAGGGGTGACATGATAGCAGTCTTCCAATTTTTGAGGGGCTGTCACAAAGAAGAGGGGGTCTCTCTCTCTTTCTCTATTCTCCGAAGCATCTGAGGCAAGACAAGGAGTAACAGATGGAAATGTACCAAAGAGAGATCCAATCTAGAACTAAGAAGAAATTTCCTGATAGTGAGAACAATTAATCAGTGGAATAGGCTGCTTTCAGAAGTTGTAAGTGCACCAACACTGGAGATTTTAAAGAAGAGATTGGACAACCATTTGTCTAGAATGATATGGGGTTTCCTGCTCAAGCAAGAGGTTGGACTGGAAGACCTCAAGATCCAAGAACATACTTTATAAGCCATACCTAAGTTGAGTAATGCAATCATCCAGACTTCTAGTGATTTTCATCAGCCATCCCTGATGATGACGTTTTAAGAGAGCAGCTTCGTCAACCTGAGAGATTGTATTACAGGAGAAAAAAATCAGGGCCAACTAATCTTTCTGTATTTTATATGCATCGTGAGTAGCAAGTAAAAATTAAAGTTAATCATCATCACAGTATGACAAGTTTAGTTTTGAACAAGCTGTTCATATTCTGAGAAACACAAATTATGAGTGAGATTTCCTGTTAGAACTCATTTAGAAAAAATATTCTCTCCCAATCAATAGTGAAAAATTACACAAGTAAATTGAAAGCTTGTCTTGCTGTATTTAATAGCTCTAAACTTGTAACCCTGAGGCTTGATCTACATGAAACCATTTCATCTCCTTGGGGATTCTTGAATGAATAAGATATTATGACCTATTTGTCAACCTCTTTGCAGCAAAAATTAGGCTCTGCCCAACAACATTTGCATCTTCTCAATAGCAAATCCCCTCCTTACTCTGATTTAAATAGACAGAAGAATTTTCTCACGAAGCAAGTTTGGAATGGCAGGACTGTATGCAGCTTGTATAAGACCATGGGGGAATTAAATTCATGAAATATAACATTCTATACATAAACATCTGGAGGAAGACTCTGCTAAACTTTGTGGGCTTAAGATGCAGTATGTAGAGTTTCTGAATCTGGGCTTCAAACTTTTGGAGAACTACTAATATGATATAGAAAATTTTCTTTGTTGTCATCTAGTGGGTGTCTGGAGATTTGCAACCCACATATGTTTGCCCTGCAATAGATGGCCATACGATCAGACTGTTTAAGCCTACTGAAATCACTGTGGCTAACCTTATCTATGTATATCAGTTTCTAAGAAAACATTGAGAAAATTGAGAAATAAATTAGAGAAACATAAAGGTGTGGGTTTTGCCTATAATCATTAATTTTACTTACCCATTCTCAAGCAGTGAAACATCTCTATTCTTAAACATTAAGATTTTACCAATTATTAGAAAACTCTATATAAGATCTCTCTTATTACAATGTACTTATTCATTAGCCAGCCATAAAAAACTTACAAATGATACAGAATAGAGAAGGGCAGATTAACACTGTTGTTACATATAATTTTTATTTCGAGAAAAAAACTGGCTTCACATCAGTTTTATTAATAATAAGATTCCAACTTTTAAACTTATATGTTCTGTTTGCATATTACTGGTATTACTATTACTATTACTATCAGTCTTCTCATTGTTCCTATCACCCATCTCCTCCCACTTATGACTGCAGGACTGTAACTTGTTGCTTGTATCCTTACGATTTATATTGATACTGATTGTTTCCTGATTGCTTATTGTACCCTATGACCATCATTAGGTGTTGTACCTTATGATTCTTGAGGAATGTATCTTGTCTTTTTATGTACACTGAGAGCATATGCACCAAAGACAAATTCCTTGTGTGTCCAATCACACTTTGCCAATAAAGAATTCTATTCTATTCTATTCTATTCTATTCTATTCTATTCTATTCTATTCTATTCTATTCTATTCTATTCTATTCTTAAAAATAATTACTGGCATCCATAACCCAATATACTGACTTTGAAAACAGTAATAGTATTGTAATTAGGCTGTTGGTTTGAGATCTGAGCTTGGCAATTTGGTTGCAAATGTTTCGTCACCATTCGAGGAGACATCATCAGTGTCAACTCAAATGGTGACAAAATATTTGCAACCAAATTGCCAAGCTCGGATCTCAAACCAACAGCCTAACTAACTACCAATCCAAGCTACTAATATTCAAATACATTTCATAGTATTGTAAGCCAGTTATAAATAAAATGGAGCTGGCATCAGAAAAATAATTTAGGACTGCTGTCATTCTAGACAGAAAAATTAGATTATCTGAAGGAATGCATCTTTTTTTTAGAGAATGACAAAAAGACTGCTTCCTCCATCCATCATATTTTAAATACCAGAGAGACAAAGTTCCACATGGAAGAAGCATGCAAGGGTAGCTGCTGTTTTGACCCTTTTTTTTGTATACTAGCATTGTTTATTGGGCTCTTCTTAGATTGTTAGACAAGGGATAAAATAACTGCAGTACTTAGACATTAAGCATCCTGAATGTGGATATTGATGCATAAAATCTATGCAAGTTGCTTGGATGGTTACAATTATTTAATGTGGTATTTAAAAGAAGAGCAAAATATATAAATAATAATAGTTAATAGTTAAAAAATTCATTATTGGTTAGCCACAAAATCCTTTTATGGAAGATACAATATGTCTCAGGTATCTGAGAGTTTTTAAAGTTTTTTCTTAGCAAAACTCCTGTCTGAAGATGCCTTAGAAGATGTGTACATCTTCTTTTAGGTTGAATTATCTCATTCAGTGGCATCTTGCAAGCTCACTCTGCTTTCATTAGGAAAATGCAAACAGCACTGAAGCATCCTACAAGCTTTGTTCCTATTGGCCTGCACACAGAAAAGGGGCAGGGCTTGCTTTGTGGTATCAGGATGCTGTTTCCATTACTCTGAAACCTTTGCCTACTGTAAGGATCCCATGGAGCACATTGTCTATAGAGATTCTCAATTATCCAGGTCACAGTTGTTCCAAGGGTGCTTTTCAAAAGGCAACTGGGCTTTCTTGGGTGCTTTTTTTCCCATTGAAAATGTTTCGTTTCTCATCCAAGAAGCTTCTTCAGTTCTAGATGAATGGACCACTGCAGTATCCCCGTAGTCATGTGATCAAAATTCAGACGCTTGGTAACTGACTCATATTTATGATGGTTGTAGTGTCCTGGGGTCATGTGATCACCATTTGCGACCTTCTTACAAGCAAAGTCAATGGGGAAGCCAGTGACTTTCACTTAACAACCATGTTACTAACTTAACAACTGCAGTGATTCACTTAACAATTGTGGCACAAAAAGTCATAAAGGGGGACAAAATTCACCGAACAAATGTTTCACTTAGCAACAAAAAATTTGGGCTCAATTGCGGTTGTAAGTCAAGGATTACCTGTACTCTCAGGATCACCTGAATCAGAGGGGAAACGGATATGGAACCTTCTCAGGTCTGCTGACATCTATGGTGACATCTGATGCCAGTTTTTAAACACAGAAAGAATGAATGGATATAACTGGAAGGTGAAGAGTAAGACAACTTGAATGAAAGCAGAAAGGTACAACTAAATACAGAGGTTTACCTCAGCAATAATTCCCACACATCCGGCAATGACTGTAGCTTTTGCTTGGGCACCACTCATTCCTCCAAGGCCAGATGTGACAAAGACTTTGCCAGACAGATTCTCCACCCCCAAGTATCGACGGCCTGCATTGAGCACTGTTAGCTATAATGAGAAATATAGGAACTGTAGCACATTTATAGTCTCATATACTGTACATGTTTATGCGTGTGAAAGGAACCAAAAATAGCAATCCATTTTAAGCAGAATGCTAATCATGTGGAATCCCATGTGGCTAGCATGCATGTATATGTAAAGGTGTTTATCATATGGATTTTTATACATATTTGTGTATTTACAGTTAGTGTGCACAAACACTACAAACACAGCTTCAAGTTACCACTGAACTTCATATTCTCTTTATTTGCATTCCAAACTGGCATGCACTGCCCAATTCAGAAGTGCCAGGTATCTTTTTGTGTGTGACAATAGACCTGGACAAAACTGTGGGGGAAATTGCTTTTTAAGCACTGCTTGGGGAATAATCAGGATACAAATGTCTTAGATAAAGAAAATGGATTTCAAAGCTCTTACTGGCAGGAAAGCTCCATAAGTGCACCAAAACTCCAGTGCCTATAGAAACTAATTTTCTAAATACATGCATCTCTCTATATCAGTGTTTAACGAAGAAAGGCTACCATGTAGGATGTTTTGCCAGGAGAAGTTCCAGTTTTTGACATTGGCATCTCCGGTTAAAATAATCTCCGTTAGGAATTGATGGGAAGGGCTATCTATCTAAAACTCTTTCAATCAGAAAAGATATGATAAACTTGAATAAATAAACTAAACTGGCAGAAAGCAATGTTTCAAAACAGTATTTTCCAAGTTTCTAGATAAGGTTAAAAAAATGTTCTGAATTAGTACTGGAGTCACGGTTAACTTTTATCTGTAGTCCATTTGAGAGCCTGTTCTGACATACACATCCTAAAGTGTAATTTTACTATATCTAGACATTGTTTTTTTTTTACTGCTAGTGACTGATGGCATATTCTACATAGCAGAATAATAACAGCAATAAGATCAACATTTATATCACACACACACACACACACACACACATACACACACACACATATGTTTTTTGAGGTTTTCTCGGGTATTTGTATGTAGGTCTGTGGTTATTCGGGTTTTCTCCCGCGTGAAGTTGGAGATGTCATTGCAACGTTTCGACGAAGTCTCATTCGTCATCTTCAGGCTGATTATCAGGCTTGTGTCTTCAGCCTCGTGCTTCTAGGAGCACGAGGCTGAAGACACAAGCCTGATAATCAGCCTGAAGATGACGAATGAGACTTCGTCGAAACGTT
>QLTV01000597.1:4000965-4034773 GCA_003457575.1 Thermophis baileyi | reverse complement strand
CACACACACACACACACACACACACACACACACACACACTATAGCTGGGTGATGCTATGGAAACTTGGTAAAATCACTAGTGTGAAAAAGGTCATTGTTTATAAGAAAAAGATATATAATATCTGAACTAGAGACATGACAGAGAATTGAAAACCTCTTTAATGGAAAGGGAAAGGAGAAATTATTAAATACATTATTCATTGCAAGCTGAATAGATCAATAGATGAAAAGATGAATAGATGAAAGGCATTTATTGAATCTGAAATTATCCATTAAATCTGGAGGTTCTCATCAGAATGAGAAAATGTGCCCTGTAACATTATAAAGCAAACTCCAGCCCTTGTATATATGCACATCAAAGTACTGTATATGTTTTGTCCTTTGTCTCTCTTCATCTGTGTGAGGACACCAATAGGTTTACACTAATCTTTATGATTTAATTCAAGGAATTCAATTTAATTCAAGATATTTTAGTGAATAGCTCTAATCAGCCTGAGCCAGCATACTATGTCAATAGGAACCATAAGAGTGTTACCCTCAAAATATCTAACAAACACCAGCTTGTGTATCTTGATCTAATTTATTTAGGGGTACAATAGTCTTTCTTTTATGGCACAGAGTTTGGGGAATTACTGCTTTATGTTTGTTACAATAAAATCTCTCAAGCATTATAAAATGGAGGCTTAAGCCCTATGTTCAACAAAGCAGTAAAGACAGTCTAAATAAATACATAAAGAAACATGCATAATATATACATATATCTATATATTGTGTCTTTGAGTCAGTGTTGATGCCTGGTGATTATCTTGACAAAAACCTGCAGTTTTTTTGGTGAAACTTTGGAAATGGTTCATCATTACCTCTTTATTAGGGCTGAGAGAATATGACTGGCCTAAGGTTATTTTCCTGGACTCCAAGATCTCCGCAGATGGGGACTGCAGCCAAGAAATTAAAAGATGCTTGCTCCTGGGGAGGAAAGCTATGACAAATCTAGAAAGCATACTAAAAAGCAGAGACATCACCCTGCCAACAAAAGTGCGTAGAGTCAAGGCGATGGTTTTCCCAGTTGCAATGTATGGCTGTGAAAGTTGGACCATAAGGAAGGCTGAGCGCCAAAGAATTGAGGCCTTTGAACTATGGTGCTGGAGAAGACTCCTGCGAGTCCCTTGGACTGCAAGGCGATCAAACCGGTCAGTCCTAGAGGAGATCAACCCTGACTGCTCTTTAGAAGGCCAGATCCTGAAGATGAAACTCAAATACTTTGGCCACCTAATGAGAAGGGAGGACGCACTGGAGAAGAGCCTAATGCTGGGAATGATCGAGGGCAAAAGAAGAAGGGGACGACAGAGAATGAGGTGGCTGGATGGAGTCACTGAAGCAGTAGGCGTCAGCTTAAATGGACTCCGGGGGATGGTAGAGAACAGGAAGGCCTGGAGGAACGTTGTCCATGGGGTTGTGATGGGTCAGACACGACTTCGCAACTAACAACAACAACAACAACAAAGGTTACCCAGCTGCTTTTGTGCTCAAGGTGGGACTAGAACTCACAGTCTCCTGCTATCTAACTTGGCGCATTAATCACTACATCAAACTGGCTGTCTAGTGTAAATATATTGTGACAAAAAAACAACAGCAACAATGAATTGTTTCAAAAAGTATTCTTCTATATTGGCCCAGTTCTTACCACAGTTCCATGGACTATCCCTTGTGGTCCAATGTAGCAATAGCTTCCAGCTGTCATCTGTCCATACCTGTAAAAAAAAAAGATGTTATTTTCTCAAACAGTTCTGAATGATACTATGAGAGCAAATAACAACAATGATAACAACAAATATGCAGCTGTAGTGGTTCATCAGCCTAATGATATAGATCAGGGGTGTCAAACTCCCGGTTTAGCGAAGGGGAAAGAAGTTGTGATACGTCGTCACATGACAACAACGTGTGGTCACGAGTTTGACACCCCTGATATAGATTGTCCAGTTAATCATCAATACTTTTTCATGAAACTGAAGTGTGGTATCAAATGATATCCGACAAATTAAGCCTTGTGCCCACTGATCTTCAATATTTATATTAATGGCTTGAGTAAAGAGATAGAGAAAATGTAAATAACGCTATTAAAAGGGCAAAAGAAAATCCAAAGCTATCTTTACAAATTAGAGAAGAAAGCTACACATAATGAAATTTGAGTGACAGAACCAAAGTTATAGGATGGAGAATACTTGGTTTGAAGATGTTAAAAGGTTGATCACAAACTGAGTATGAATCAACACTGCAATATGTCTGTTGAAAAGGAAATGAAATTTTGGGCTGCATTATTAGAAGCATAAAATCATATTAATTATTACTTGAACTGAAATCTGCACGAGTCACAGCATTCTGCAGTACTGTAATCAATTTTAAAATGGATTCACAGAAACTGGTATAGAGCAGTGAGAATTATCAGTGGAATAGAAAATTAAGTCCTACGAGGAGAGGTTTAAAGAACTGGAAATGTTTGGAAGAGAAATATGAAGATGGGGAAAATTTAATAGAACTCTTCAAACACCTGAAAAATATGTCATCAGAGAAGAAAGTCAAATTTTATAATCTACCCTTCCACAGTGCAAGAAACAGAGCAATGAATTTAAGTATAGGAAAGCAGATGCCAATTGGATATTAAAAGATAAAGTTTAATGATAAGATAAATAAATCCAATCAGTCAGAGAGACTATCAGCTCTCCTTCACTAGAGCTATTCAAGTGGAGCCTAGACAGATTTCTACTGAAAATGCTCTAATTTGCATATCAGCATTGTGTCTTTCCAACTCTATGATTTTATAGAAGAGATTAGAAAAAGAAATTTGGGAATGATACTTACATTGTAACTCCTTTTGCAAACATAGATTCATATTCCTCTCTAGAGGAATAATTAGGGATTACCTAAGTAAAGAAAAAAAGCAAAATTAGTAGGAATGAAGAATTAAAGAAATAGTCTCTGAACTAGATTTTGTTAACATATTCCATTAAATCCCATACTTACAGTGTGTGGGGGCTCATATGCTCATTCTTATGGGACATATTGGATTAATTTGATTTAATAAAGTCCTTAAAGCAGGAATAATTTTTTCAGGTTTACAGAATAACACAGTTGGAAGGGACCTTGGAGGTCTTCTAGTCCAACCGCCATTCAAGCAGGAAACCCTGAACCATTTCAGACGAATGATTGTCCAATCTCTTCTTTAAAAAAAACTCCAGTGTTGGACCACCCACAACTTCAAAGCATGCTCAATCTTAATAAATTTTCACAACGACCAGAAGGATTGTTCAATGGAAACAAATAATCCTTACTAATGGTTGGATGATCTGGCTCTCCATGGAACAAGAAGAGAGAGCTATAAAATGCCAAATGTGAGCTGGAAAATTAAAGTAAAGAAAAGGAAAGGAAATTAAATGGCTTTATACTTTGTAGTGAGGGGAGAATCTTTTTTCAGCCAATGGTTATACTGACTAGCATGCTGTTGGCCACCCTCTAAAATGAGGGGGAAATCAGGAGAAAGAAAGGAGAGACCAGAACAAAAGTAAAGTTATTTTATTGTATGTAGTAGATTGGATTCTGTCAATTAAATATAGTTAACAGACATATATCCGATGTATAATAATCTTGTCGCTTACCGTATATAGTTTGGTAGCATTTTGTGAGAAGACTCTGCGAAGAGCACATACAGCCTTAAAACTAGAGATGTTGTAGCCTTGTCACATGATATCTTTGAGGTCACTATAGCTGACTGACAGCTGAATAGGAACTTTCCATTAGAAAATGATGGGATTCTCATTCGATAAATCCTGTGTACATCAGCATAGGAATGGGGTTTTTTTTGGTAACTGAATCTACTTGTTCTGGATATCCCATCTTTGAAAATCCTGAACCCTCAATCTCCATCTTGGATGGTGGACCTTCCATCCACTTTGAAAATAAGAAGACACTATGGTGGCCTACCGTTGGTCTAGTAGTTAAGATGCTTGTTGACTGGAAGGTTGTAGTTCGAGAGCCAAGAATCACGTGACAGGGTGAGCTCCTGTACTTGCCCCAGCTCCTGCCAGTTCAAAAGCATGCAAATGCAAGTAGATAAATAGGTACCACTTTGGTGGGAAGGTAATAGCATTCCATGCGCTTCAGCATATAGTCATGCCGGCCACATGTCTACGGAAGCTTCTTCAGACAATACTGGATCCCTCAGCTAGGAAACGGAGATGAGCACCTTTAACTTTTATACAAGCTACTAGTGAAAGGCCCAATCTCTCCAGAAGAGAGGTGGCTTCATGCTTAGTATAAATAACTATAGGTCTGAAAGGTCAAAACTAGAGGTGTCACAATGATAAAGAAACAGTGAAGAGGAGATATTGTTGCCTTTATTTACCATGCCATTAGTGATAACTAATCGAGGTGCATTGCAATGGCTTGGGAAGAGTCCTAAGGGATGTCCACTGTACATAACTAATGTCTGTTCTTCAGTCATCTCAGATAAATAGTGCATCACCAGCCAGAACTACAGAAAGGAAAGAAGTAGTAGATTAGCTTCTTGTCTTAAAAGGATCATTGTTCTACAGATTTTTAATAGCTAGACTAGACAGAATGGCGAATTCTCACTTGATGAGAATTTCTGAAAAGTGGTAAGGCTGATTAAAAATGCATTATCAGGTGGGAATAGACGATGAGCTCCTAATCTAGTATTTTCACACAGAAACTGTTTCTCCCCTATTGTTTTTATTCATAGCGGGAATTAAAAAGTAAACTTTTTCCTACTAGTGGGGGAAAACAGCTAAACTGATGGGTGGGGTAAAAATATGGACTGGTTAACAGCCTTTTCTATGATGGCACAGTAGAAATTAGAATTATATAGAAATGTATAGCTCTGTTCATAGTACAATTCAATATTTGAAGCTGTAAAATCAACCAAAACTTTTCATTCAAGACATTAAAACTATTTTGGCAATATATAGTCCCAGCACAATTTCAGGTTTTTGGATTTCCTGTCCAATCCTATTTTTACTGGTCCATTGATTTCAATGAACCCCAGACAAAAGAAAATCCAGGGGGGAAAAAATAGTGACTTGGGATGCCAGGAATGAGAAGAGAGGGCAGATGGGGCAAGGGGCTGGATAAGGATGCTATTTCCCATGTTCTGTGAACAATAATTTAGCTCCCCTCTCACCTTTCCATACTGCATTTTTTAGTTTTTCCTTTTATCAATGAACTTTGGAATGAGGATTTCCTATTACAAAGGTTTACATTAGCAGAAGCTTGGATTTCTGCCAGGAGCTCTAAAGAAACTTGGTTGATTGGTAGGTTTGATTGATTGGTTCTTTGTATACTTTGCCTGCAAAAGAACAAAGTCTCCTTGCCCTCTTCTCAATTACTTTTTGGAAGGGAGCTGTCATTAGGACTAATAGCAATTTTGATCCTAATTCTGATCCCATCTCCTACTCTGGTATTAGCCATTTTCCAAATCATCATAGGTATTTTATGATAGCATAAGTCTTAGCCATCAAAGCCTTGATGGAAATCTGACTGCCTCTGGAGATCATTGGTTGGGTGACAATTAGACTTCCTTGTGCACTTGGTTGGCCACTGTGGAAATAGACTACTGGCCAGGGATCCAAACCAGCAGGGCACTACTTATATTCTTATGTAGTATTCATTACAAGTATCATCCAGCCATTCTTAATCAAATGTTTTCCAAGTGTATTGGATTTCCCTGTTGAGACATTTAGGCATTCAGTAGAAAAAATTACTGGAGCGTTTTGGGTCAATTGCTATCACTGTGACCTAACTTACTTCAGTAGGTTGTTATAAGGATTAAGGGAGGAAGGGAAGGTTAATCTCAGCTCCTGGAGAAAGAGAAAGATGCCAATACACTAACTAAATAAATAAATAATGAGAAAATGTGGGTCAGGCATCTGTAAAAAAGGGATATTCCAGGGCAAACATGGCAAACTACAAATGAGTTTTTGTAACTCATTTAAAAGGGGAGAAAAAGGCAGCATTGATAACATGCAGCAGGAACAACATTTTGAGGTGCAGTTTTGCTACAATCACACATCTTTAAAAACAGTCTCTTTTTCACAATACCAAGCAGGGAGAGCAAGCTGGCTTTATCGCAACGAAATAAAATCATTCACCCAATAGCTATTCTTAAGTAACCAGAATGACAAAGAAGTATTGTTTGTTCTGCTGTGAAACTCTTTTGAGGTATCACACTCCTATCAGAACAGGAGCAAAAGTACAGACAGAAGGCGTCCATAGATTGTGTTGTCTCGGTTGCACAGTGCAACTCAAGATGTATGCCCTAAAGTACACCAAGGCACACTAGATACAAAATCATGCTCATCATATATTTTTAGGAAGCATAGTTGCTATTTTGAGAACAAAAACTCAGAAGGCTCCACTCTGCCTGGGAATCTGGGAAATCCTAATTCTCAAAAAAACCAAAAAAAAAAAAGTCAGCAGAACTGGACAGTCTGCATAGGGCCTTCCTGCACGTCCATCTATCTCCTTATTGAGAAAATGTGAAAGCAATGCATGAAATTAGTGCTGAACTAACTGGCTTGGTTTATGTAGTCATATAGGTCCTCCTGCACATTTCTGTTCAAGCTGGGGTAGTTCTGGGTGCAATCTCCTTTGAACTTTGCTTTATGGGAGCACAAAATTGTGGAGTCCTTGGTGATTTCTGAGTTTGGTTTCTTTCTTGCAGACGTTTCATTATCCAACTAGGTAACATCATCAATTACCTAATTAGGTAGTGAAATGCCTAGAAAAAAACAACAACCAAGCTCAGAGAGCACCAAGGACTCCAGAGTTCAACCCAGAGATACAAATATTCTCTTCTATTGGAGCATAGGATTGTGCTGGCTGTCAGGGGCATCACACAAGCCAAACTACTCCCATGAAAAGTACTACAAATTGTTCCTTCCATTCATCTGTTTGGTTCTTGTCTCATAAGGGGGACTATAACCCCTTCCAGGGGTGGGTTCTAACTTACCTCGCTGCCGGCTCGCTTCCTCCCGCGCCACATGGCCACGTGCACATTGTGCACTGCATGACCACCCACACATTGCGCACCATGTGGCTGCACCGCAGAGGCACGCGCACTTTGCACGCACGCACACATGCGCAGTGGCAAAAATTCGCAAAAAATTCCAAAAAAAAAAGAGCCAAAAACAAGATGGCGGCGCATGTGCAGTGCCGGGGACTCAGCTTCTGCACATGCGCAGAAGAAGAAAAAATAGCAAAAAATTCCCCCAAATTTTTTTTTAACCACCCCCCCCCCAAAAAGATGGCGGCGTCCATGGACCAGCACCGACAGAACCGTATCCGTGATGTCACCAGCGGTTTGCTACCGGTTCTATAGAACCAGTGCAAACCGGGAGGAACCCATCTCTGACCCCTTCCTCCTAAGCTACTTGTTTTTCCAGGACCCGGAAGCATTCAAAGTATAGTTGTACTTTGCAACTATACACCAGTGCAGAATCTTGAAAAATGAAGATTCCACATAACAAGGACCTCCATGGAGATAAAAGTCCCTTTCCTTCAGATCTTTGTCTTGGAAGGACAATAACAATCTAAGGCCCCATAAACAAGGCCTTGCAAAGAACCACTGTGGGGGGGGGGGGCAGATGACTGTTAGTATGTGGGCTTACCTACTTATTCCAGCCTTTTCTTTTGTCTTCTTAAAACAAAATCATATAATCAGGGAAGGCTGATGGTTGGATTATATAGTAGTCGAGAAGAGCCGAGGTGGCGCAGTGGTTAGAGTGCAGTACTGCAGGCTACTTCAGCTGACTGCTAGCTGCAGTTCAGCGGTTCAAATCTCACCGGCTCAAGGTTGACTCAGCCTTCCATCCTTCTGAGGTGGGTAAAGTGAGGACCCAGATTGTTGGGCGCAATATGCTGACTCTGTGAACCGCTTAGAGAGGGCTGTAAAGCACTATAAAGCGGTATATAAGTCTAAGTGCTATTGCTATTGCTATTGCTATAGTAGAAAACAGAGAGCCAGATTTTATTTATTTATTAAATTTATTTGCTGCCCATCTCACTATTCAAAGTGACTCTGGGCAGCATATAAATTTAATAAACAAACAAACAAATAAGATTATTTATTATTTGTATTTCTATGCCGCCCAACTCCCAAGGGACTGGTGTGGTAGTTAAGACATCAGGCTGAAACCCAGGAAAATATGAGTTCTAGTTTGTTTTAAGTGAAAACTCAGCTAGGTGACCTTTGGCCAGTCATTCTCTCTCAGCCCTTGAAAGAAGGCAATGGCAAATCACTTCTGAAATCTTGCCAAGGAAACTGCAGGGACCTGTCTAGCTATGCTGATTTGAAGGTATCAACACCCCCCCATCTATATTTATATATATTAAATGGTGACTGAGTTCGTGTCAGACTTGTGAATGAGCAAATCTCACGCTTATTACCTCTGAAGGTATTACCTCATTGGGTAATGAAATATCTACAAGCAAACAATCTAGCACTAAGAGAACACCAAGAATTCCACAGTTCAACCCTGAGCTACAAATATTCTCTTCTATTGGAACGAAAAGAATGATAAGATAAGGGTAACAAGCAGATTCATTCTCACTTTTTCTCCTCCTGCATAAAATACCGTATTTTTTGGAGTATAAGACGCACCTTTTTCCCCCCTAAAAGAGGCTGAAAATTTGGGTGCGTCTTATACTCCAAATGTAGCTTTTTTGAAGCTTTTTTTTTCAGCCCTAAAGAGGCGCTAACGATCTTCCCGGGTCTTCCCGGCTTGCAGACTATTTTCATTGCTACTCGCTCCAAAGATTTTTCCAGCCCTAAGTCTTTGCAGGGTTTTTTTCATTGCTAACTCCCTCCGAAGAAGGCTTTTTTCCAGCCCTAACCAGGGGATAAAATGATGTGCTGAAGCTGACCAGACTAAGGACGCTAGCCAGATGAATACCTGGTAGGCAGATTTTTTTTCCTATTTTCCTCCCCAAAAACTAAGGTGCGTCTTATACTCCGAAAAATACGGTAAGTAAAAGTTAGAATAGATCTTATTTTATGGTCAGCTGCTCATCAAACTTTGCTTAAACAGAATGAGAATCATTTTTAAAAAAACCATTTTTCACTGAAAATATATCTACAGTATCATACCTGCGCCCAGTTGCTGAACACTTGTCCATTTCCTCCATATGTTACAAGTTCCTGGGGAAACTGCAAAAGGTACATTTTAAATCCATACAAGATTTCAAAACAACTCCTATACAATGATATTAAGTTCTCTTATGTCTGCCTCCAGAACACGATCTTCATCTTGAGGACAGCTGTTTAGTATCCTTAATATCTTACCATAAAAATGAAATAAAAATGATTGCCCACACGACGTACAATTTCTTTTTATGAATAATGATTTTTCCCTCCTTTTTAATTGCTATGAATGAATGCAATCCAAGGAAAAATAATTATATTAGGCAACATGAATGAAAAGACGGAAAAGAAAGTACAATTTTGTATGAAATAAAATAAGAATTTAATTTCCAAACAAAATGAATGGAAAGTGAACATAAGGAAAGTGGATGTGGATGTTAATTAAAACAGAGTGAAAACAATTATGTTACCAGGAGCCAAAGAAATATGTATGAAAAGGAATATCTAGTGGAATGAATGCATGAAAGAGGTTAATAATGTGGAAAAATGCCTATAAATGAGGCAAGCAAGATGAAAGGTTTAATTATAATATAGGTACAAAAAGTTAAAATCCAGTTGCCTTTTGAAAAGCATCTTTGGGATAAAAATAATTACAATAATAAAAAACTTAGAATATAAAGAAACAGAATAACCCTTTAGTTTACAATTTCTTCCTGCACTTTGATAATAATGCTTGCCTGAAAGAAAATAGGAAGGTGATTATATATGTATGAACAGTGAGAGCTGGATATTGTGGTTTGTAACAATGGTCTATAACTTACCAAGTTTTTCCAACCTAGCTAATTGTAGGTTTATTCAACAAAGTATTCTTAAAACAACCATCACTTAATGTAATACATGTTCCTAATCCCTGTCTCCAAGTTACAAGGGAAACTGAAATTTACCTCATAAAAGGCAGTACATTCTCATGAACATGCAAGGAGATTTCTTTCCTAGACCATGTTTTCATCAAATATTCACTACCTGTGCTACTGCAGGATCAAGGTTATTCGTAATCATGTGCATTATTGCAGCAGCTTGCTTGGTTTTGCAAGGATATTCCTGAATGGGATAAGCTCTGAAATTAAAACAGATAAAGGCAGAGATGAATTAATTATTCTCTGTTTTTACCATTGAATTCTTGATCTGATGGATAAATTAAAGGAAAAACCAATATAGAAAACAATTAATGGAAAGATAAAGTCAATTAGGATGCAGGACACCTATTATGAATAAGACTATCTGAACTCAATTAAGATTAGGTCCCCCCCCAAAAAAGGGATTGGTGTATTAAGAGCTTCTTTCTACATAGTGCCCTCTGGATATGTCAGATAGTTCTTATTTAAAGATTTGTAGGCAAGTGTTCTGTTCACATTCCTGAGTGAATCCAACCATGTTTTCCAAATTAATTCTGAACTGCTGCACAGCCCTGACATATATACATGCACATACAGAGATAAGAAATAATTATCAACATTAGAATAGAAATAGACAAAATGCCATTCACAAACAGTTTGGTTAGCAAATACATCTACCTGCAAAAGAAATAAATATCAGAGTGGGTTTTTTTTTTTCCAGTTTCTCTTGTTCTATGTCTATTTTGGAAGGATTCCGTGCTAAATGAAGAAAATATATTGTTTATTCTGACTTTGTTACCTGATCTTATTTATTTAGAATCTGAATTCAGAAAATCTGTATCAGCTCAGCTGCATGCTTATAGAATATGAGCTTTGTGCCCTTGGGCACTCATTTTTTTAACTGCTACGCATATTTGGAATATGGGCAGAATTTGAGCTGTTCATTTGAGAATCCAAATATAAAATCCAATTGGAACAAACAGATCCTGAGCAATTGCTAACAAAAAATGCTTCAAAATGGAACACTACATTTGAGGAATGTAATTGCCTTTTATCAGATTTTCAAAACTACAGCTCAGAACAATTACAAAAGCAAGCTTTTTTCAGCCTAGAGTCAATGCAGGATCTGTGCAGTGCATTACAGTCAATTCAAAGTAAGTTCAAAATAATTTGCACTTTTACAACTGGCAGAACACGGCTGCCAAAAAACATTAAAAGAAGTAAACAAGATCAGTTAATGAGGACAAATGAATTTTGCATCTAATGATCAAAGATATTTGAGATCAATGCCACATTTGGCTGCAGCACTTTTTCCTCTTCTCTTCTCTCCTATTTGCAATCCTGTGAAGTGGGTGGGCTGAGAAAGAGAGATTGGCCCAAGGTTCCACAGCTAAGAGACAACTTGTACTTGGGCCTCTCAGCCCTAACTCAACAGCTTAATCAAAACCTCACACAATGCCAATCTACAGTCTGAGGCCATGTCTAGATCCGTACCCTGGTTTTGTTCGATATGTTTAGGAATGCACTATGGATGATGACTACCAGTAGTGGGTTCTAAAACCCGTTGCTACTGGTTTGTGCAGTGCGCGTGCGTGCGATGCTTCTGCGTATGCGCAGAAGCGTCCCGGGTGGGTGGGCGGAGCCTCCCGCCGCCACCACTACTGGTTCTAAGAACCGGGCCGAACCGGGAGCAACCCACCGCTGATGACTACTAGATGGCAGACAAGAGACACATAAAACTAATTCTTTGCTACTATCTGTCGGCTGTCTACATTTTCCAGCCCAGATAATAGCCCTAAACATGCTTAAACTAAGCTTAAAATGGCATGGAGTGTTTTATAGTTCACTAACAATGCATATATATTTATCATCACATAGAACATATTACAAATTTGCACCAGATATTGCGACATAATTATATTAGTTACGTGATGATGTCATGACATAGGTGTTACTATTTTTACATTATAGTTACTTTTTTATGGATGGTGCTATGAAAAAGGCTTGACATTAGAAAAGCTTATGGGCTGTCAGAGAAATACAGCTCTGGAATTTGTTCTTATATAGGCTTCATTGGAATCTAATAAGGCACTTGGGAGTCTCTGCCTTGGTATTTTGATGGTCAGGATCAGAGGTGGGATTCAGCCAGTTCGGACCGGTTCGGGCGAACCGGTAGTGGCAACCTGTGGGTGGGCCCCGCCCCCCGCCCACCCACCCGGGCGCAATTCTGTCCTATATCGCTGTGTTTTTTGACACCGCATGCATGCGCGGACAGCGCGCACGAGCGAATTGCCGAGGTTTTTGATGCAGCACGCATGTGTGCAAGGCGCTTGCTCACATTTTCGATTCTGGGCAAACCGGTTGTTAAATTATGTGAAGCCCACCTCTGGTCAGGATCAAGCCAAGTTTTGACACACAGTTTTCTGCGTATCTTACTTTTTGTAGAATAAATTTGTCATATGCTGTACTTCCCATAAGAAGTTGGCCACAGAGAAGAACTGCATTACAAACATACAGATTATAAAGAGCAAATGGATGGAAATTTGCTCTTTATAATCTGTATGTTTTTAATGCTGATGAGTAACAGTCCCCAATGATTTCAAACACAAGTGCTATGAAGATGCTGGAAGTAGACATTCATTAGAAACAAAAGTCTACTGTTCTCCACCCTGTTATAAAGCTGTTAATATTGGCTCTAAACCAAGTCAAAGGTTGAATTCACACTTTCAGGTTGTTGTTTTTTTTACCATGGTTTGTTTTCTAATCCACAATTAACAGGCTTGGTATATTGTCCTAAGTCATAGTTTATGCCACCAGAAGCAAAGTAATTACATTACACTTTATTACGATGCTTGAATCCAGTTCAAAGTTCCCAGATGTTCAGCAGCTGCATACATTGACCAATAAATCAACTTGCTTATTTATCAGCCTTGTTTTATCTCATCTTACTGGTTAAGAGCCGAGGTGGCGCAGTGGTTAGAGTGCAGTACTGCAGGCTACTTCAGCTGACTGCTAGCTGCAGTTCAGCGGTTCAAATCTCACCGGCTCAAGGTTGACTCAGCCTTCCATCCTTCTGAGGTGGGTAAAATGAGGACCCAGATTGTTGGGGGCAATATGCTGACTCTGTAAACCGCTTAGAGAGGGCTGTAAAGCACTATAAAGCGGTATATAAGTCTAAGTGCTATTGCTATTGCTATTAATGAGCAAGTGATCTTCTGCTAGCTCAGTTTACAGGTGGGCTTTGAAGCAGACACACTGACAAACGTTTGCTAACTTTATAACTGGATTCACTTATGGCACTTACTCACTTTATTGTTTTTGACTTAGAGTAGAACACAGCCATTTTAGTTTTTTAAATAACATTTGATGACTTAGGGTACTGTATGAATTCAAAAAATGGCAGTTAAAAAAAAAGATGGCTCTGCTTTATATCAGCGGTCACCAACCGATGGTCCGCGGACAAATTATTTGCATTATTTATATACTATGTAAATACTATTTATCTTTTTACAAAATTCATATTAGTGGTCCACGGGATTTAAAATTATGAATTTAGTGGTCCGAGGTCCGAAATGTTGGTGACCCTTGCTTTATATGAGATTGGTTAGCATCCAGTACATGCTCCAATGACATCATTTGAAACATGATGTCATCACTTGATTTGCATTGTGGGCATTTCCCACACACGCAGATGCCCACGATGCCCAAGCTACTGAGTAAGGAATTTCAATCCCAACCTGGAATTCCCAATCTTTTGGAAAATCCTAATCCTTACCTCATTTCGATTTGGGGACAGAACCTGTACATGTAGATATGCCCATAGAGCCTCAATTCTTTAGCAAATTCTGGTGCCAGGATTCCATGCAAGTTAGGCGGCAAATACCGCAGAGAGTTTTTTAAAGCCAACTGCCAAAACAAGGGAGAAAAAAAGCAAACGTAACTAAAGTTTAAAAATGACTAAGTGGGTGGCTATCACAATTAATTAAGCACATGCATTTTATTAGGCTGAGTGGGAAACATGCCCAGCTCTTATGAAAGGATTCAAGGAGATTGATCCTGAATAAAAATGAGGGTCTATCCACTAAGGTAGTAGCACGTTTTCAATGGAATCTTTTCATTCAGCCCTTTGTATGAATAAGATAATGCCCGGTGCCCATTTTCCAGAGAAGAAATGAAAGAACATTAATGTACGCCTTTACATTAAACACAAAACAAAGCAGAAAGCTCTGCTGGCTCTTTGGCAGCAGAGATGGGCCATGCCAAATCTGCTATTTCATCGCCATCCTGAGATGACAGAATATACACAGTGCATGTAAAATTTCCTAGTAAATTAAGATCGTCTTTCCCCGTGCAAAGAAACTGTGAACTCCAGTGCTTAATATGCAATGTGCTAGGAGTACCAAATATCCAGGTGTTTCCCTACTGCTTTTTGGGTTATTTCCCCATTAGTGCTTTACAGCATCTCCTACACTCATTTAACCACTGATGTGCCCGCATAACAGATAAGGACAGACTTAATGCCACTTTAGCAAGCGTTTGGTGATGCTGTCAGGTTGCTCTAAATCACTAGTGAGGAAATGGCTGTGGACGTTTGCTGAAAGGGAGATGATGAAGTGAAACTAGGGAGAGAAAATTCAAATTTATAGTTTCTCCTGCTAGTCTGCATGGATCGACTGCTGCAGCAGGTATGTGTTTTTAGTTTTCCATGTTACACAATCCCAGCAAATTATGATTTAATCAATGTGGTGAAACAAACCATAGTTTAGCATAGTATGAACCCATCTTAAGTATATAAAAAATACAGATTTGCAATTTTCCCAAAATCTTCACACACTGGCTACACATATCCAGGGAGAATCCCTCTCTTACAAAGAGAAGTGGCATGCATTCAGGAATAGTTTGTGACATGCTCTGTGAGCGCCACTCCTCTTGGAAGAAATAAGATCTCTGCTGATTTTGATGTACTCCAAAATGTGTACCAAAAATTATGAGTTAAAACAAAGAAAAATGCTGACATCTGAAATGCATACTTTCATAATTTATTCCATTATTTTTTGTTTATTTTTTAAATGTTTTAATTTTTTTAAAAAAATCCCTTTATTCTGCTGCAATGTTCACACAGAGTTTGAAATTCATGGGCAGAAATTAAATCAATAGAGAACCCAAACAAAAAAGACCATTAACAGAAGAAGCAGGACATAAAAATTAAAGTCTAAGAAAGGGGGGGGGGGCAGGAAAAGCACTACCACTTTAAGGTTTGCAGTAGTTTTTTTCAATGATGTAACCACCTGGGGCATTAGAATAAATTGCTTATCTTCAGGGAACCAAATGCAGGAGTGTCACAATACGTACACTGAAACTTGATTTGTTCGCACAGTGCATTTCTCTATATGGTTGCTGCTTGTGAACATGTGAGTATCTGTGCAAAAGCATGCATGAGGAAGTAAAGGGTAGGCTACATAAGCTCCACTCTGTCTGATGTATCAGGAAGGAAGGAAGGAAGGAAGGAAGGGAGGGAGAGAAGGAAGGAAGGAAGGAAGGAAGGAAGGAAGGAAGGAAGGAAGGAAGGAAGGGAGCTTAGAATGCATTGGTCAGTACCATTCAAAGCTTCTCCCAGACCAAGGATGCATTGAGGGGATCTTTCTCTGAATGCTAAGAATGAAAGCTGAATGAATTGGACTGAGTAGCACAGGCTACATGTACCAGGGTGTTGAAAATGCATTGCCCTATGGAAACTATTGCATGAGACTTGCAGCACAACTAAGGTTATTGAACTATGTCAATATGCTCAGGGATTAAGTTTTTTTAAAAAAAAAAGCCAACCCAATTGTTGGGTGACAGAGGGATTGAGAATGAGACTGCATGCATTCCTATTGAATTTAGGAGTTACTGTTGTATAAAGTCACTGTGATCTCTGGGGGAAGACAGAGGAGATCCAATTTCAAGTCCAGGCCAGTAGTGGGTTCTAAATCCCGTCGTTACTGGTTCGCGTGCACGCTTGCGTGATGCTTCTGCGCTTGCGTGATGCTTCTGCGCATGCGCAGAAGCTTCTGCGCATGTGCAGAAGCGTCCCGAGCAGGTGGGCGGAGCCTCCCGCCGCCACTGCTACCGGTTTGCCGAACCGGGAGCAACCCACCGCTGGTCCAGGCTCACTGAATGATGTTGGGCCAGTTATTCTTTCAACCCAACCTCACACAGGAGTTATTGTGAGCATCAAATGAGGGACATCTCCCAGTAAGCCACCTTTAGCTCCTGGAGAAACAAACTGGAAATAAATCTAACAAATAAACAAATGGTGTACCAAAGAGAGAGGATGACTTCCAACCAGAGATAAGATGATTTCCAACATCAAATGTTGGGATATCAAAATAAATGCATACGAAGATATATACATCAAATACTAAGCCAATGCTTAGAGACATTTTTTTTTGTTTGTCAAATGTACTGTAGATGACACTCATCTCACTCTTAGAGTGGATTCTGGGTGGTGTCCAGGAATAAGATCAATACAGAAGAATAGTTTAACGAGCTGGCCACAATTTAAAGAACATTGCTTGGATTTTTGTTTAAATTGAATAAAAAAATACAGTTAAGTGCAAGGAAACAAGATCTTTATTGTGGCAGGAAGAGCCTTCTCACTGTATATGTGAGAAAGTAAATATACGGTATATGTGTGCTTGTGAGAGACACATAGAATGTACTGTATGTGATTACTGCAATCTCAACCAGGTAGGCTACCCAACTTGGATTTTTCAAACACGTTGGCAATGCAGCTCCCAGTTTTCTAGGACTTAGTCCTCACACCTCAGGAGGACATCCAGCTCAGAATAGCTGACCTTACCAAAAAATTGTTGTCACTTAAAAGGCAAAAGAACATATTTCAAAGCAGTAGCAATTGTCTACATCTATAAGAGTGGAACCTCACATTTTTGCCAGAAGATTTGGTTTACAACCAAGAGCCAATAGAGAGCTTCTCCTGAAGCCAAGCCCTAAGAATAATGTGATAAAGCCACAGTAGACACAATATTATTCACACAGTTTACACTATCTTAAAAATATAGGAACAAATACAGATGAGACAAAGCTACCCTTATCAGGAGGTGAGCTAGATACAATAAGCTTTCGTTTTTATTAGGAGAGCTGTGTTAGTCTCTGATGGCAAACAATTTAGCACCTTTTCCAACTAACCAATGCTATTAAGGCAGCAGCTTTTTAATATGCCTTTAAATAAAATCTGTTAGATGGAAAAGATGCTTCTGACCAGACTTCTGACTTTTTGTTAAAAGGGTCCAATTTTTTTTAAGGAAAGTATTTTCAGTTGCTGAACCACTGCTGGTTGTTGAAAATGGGTAAAATCACACACTTTTTGGGAGTAAAGTTGTTCTCTCTCAGCATATTTTTATCATATATATTTATTTATATCCTGGATCAACTCAGGAGACAGAGGTCATCCCTAATGTTAGGCAGAACAATTCCCTCAGATGGCAATGCTAGGAGACAGCACTAACGTTGCAATAGACAAAGGTGTGTAACCAGGCCTATAACATTCCCCCCACCATCACTACACAAGTTGATCTCCTGCTTTCATATGCAGTACAGAACAAGGTGACCACAGAGTGCTGATGGGGGGGGGGAGAGATAAAAAAGTCAAGATAATGCTTGTGATCATATAATCGGAGTCCCATCTTTCTAACATGCACCGGAGGAGGAGGAGGATGAGGATGATGATGAGGAGGAGGAGGATGAGGAGGATGAGGAGGAGGAGGAGGAGGAGGAGGAGGAGGAGGAAGACGTTTCAAACATGCTGCCACAAGTGTTATCAAGACTTTGTCACACAAATCCCTGCAGACACTCCTAGCGCAGAATGAATCTTATTGCCAATGCTATTCCAAACTTGTGGGTGCTCCATCACTGGCAGTTTTCAAAAATAGACTGGACAACCATTTGACTAGGATGATGTAAGTCTCCTGCCTTGACCAGGGGGTTGGAGTAGAAGACCCTCAAGGTCCCTTCCAGCCTTATGATTCTATGCTCATGCAAACAAACACGACCACTTCTGCTAGCTTATCCAGTGAAGTACTGAAATGGATATATTTTGCACTGTAGGCAAAAGCACCTATTCAGCAAAACCTTTAGGCAACCTGTTCCCTCACCTGTCACTTGCCTCTACCATTAGTATCTCAGTCTCCCTTTTGGCTTCTGTTCATTGCTGAAAGGCTGTTTTCTATGTTTTGAGGGTGAAAAGCAGGAAGACAATCCCAAGCTGACCTTAAGGGAATGGGCAGTGAAAACAGAGGCAAAGTATTAATCTGCTTAGGCTTCAGAGAAAGAAAAAGAACATGAAGGATGTTACTGTCACATCTTTCAATCAACAAAGCAGTTTGGAAGCAAGAGAATTCAGGAAATAACTGGAAGAAAATTCCTGCAAATATGTTTTGATTTATTCAAGGATATTAAAATCAACTAATGAGAGGTTCCTATGGATATTGGCCTTTACACAGTCTTATAATAAAACAAAGCTACATATTATTCACAGAAACCAAGGGACATGACATAAAACCCTGGAACAAAAAAAAGTATTACTACAAATTCAGACTGAAAATAGACACAATATATAGGCCTGATCCTCAGGTTATGTTTGCTATCATTGTTCCTTGAATTAAGATAAGTGTGATAATTCATTATTTCTATTAATACTACTACTCCCATATCAAAAGGGCCTTATCTATGCAGAATGGCCTCTCACATTTTACTGAACAGAACCATAAAGAAAGATACACTCAGAAATCTTAAAAGTCCCAGCAACAGGACTTCATAATGCTGAAAAATTGGAAATTCCTGAACAAGACAATGTTGTTAAGGGTGTGATGAGCAGAGATATGCATTGGAACTCAACAGACCTGATAGACATTAAGGGCAATATATAATAGAACTGTGCAGTGTTTATTTTCACAACTGGTAGCTATCAATAATATAGCTGGGCAGAGACCACCAGACCTGCTTTAAGAAGCAGATCTAACTTTATCAGGGGTGATCCGCCCAACTCAGTTTTAGGAAACATTTTAGGAATGTAGAACTTGTAGCTCTAACTAATGGGGAGATTTTTTTCGTGGAAAATAGGGGTAATGTCCAAAGAGAAGAATTGTACAAGCTCTTACTTTTTCTTCACTTGCAGTGAGATTTGGGCTTCTCACAGGAGCATGAGGGATCCCACTCTTTCGGCCTCTGTTCTCTGGAAGAGGTTGGAGGGGGAGCCCAGCACAAATTGCTTTCAGAGTAGACATGGCTTGTAAAGGAAGGATGGTGCCTGATGGACAGCCGTGGCTGAAGGACAAGACTTAGAAGAGGGCTGAAGTTCTATTGCAGCTAAGGTGACCTTTGACAAAAGCAGGTCAATATTTGGCTTTTCCTCCAATCCTCTGGAGGAAAACGTCCTATTTGACACCCCTCATCATCCTATTGGTTTGTCCTGCTGCCTCCTCCTGAGGAATCATTGACAGGTCTACTGTTTATTCTCCAATCTGGTTCTCCACATATGGTTGCTCTGTTGCACTGAATCACAGTTGATTTGCTCCTGTACTTTGTACACAGACATGGGAAAGATCTTTATTCAATACAGAACAAACCCAAAGATTTTGCAGGCTTTGAATTGGAAATTTGGCAAAACACATCCATCTGACTATATATATATAAGCAAATGTTCAAATATTCAGATATTTTTATTTGTGAGCATGACATTATCGTGAGTCTCTTCCACTTTTCTCTCCATGACTTTTAATGAAATATTTATGCTTCCCTCTTTCATTCCAGAAATCCCAAAGCGTTTTAATGACATTTAACGTATAATCAACAATGGAATTATTAAACAATATTCTAAAACAACAATACAGCAATAAATATTTATATGCTGAAACTATAAGTAGAATCAATAATGTGTCATGCAATCTCAGGGCCTTTTCAGTAAATTTAAAACCTGTTTTAGGCATTTGGAGGCCACCATAAAAGTCCATGCTGGCTAGGAAAGAAATGTGCTGAATTCCAGTGCACCTACTTGAGAAGTTGATTTTTAAATGTTGTAATAATTAAGTAGGTCTATCCAGAAAAGTTATTCTTCATACTAATATTGGTGAGGATATCCAAACTCTCATGGATGACTCTCTCCAGAAGACACAACACATTCAAGTGACTGATAAAAATATACTGCAGAGGTCCAGTTGTGGACTGCTCTGGGAGCTGTCTGGGGCAGTCAAACTGGATGCTTCAAAAGGATATTGAACAACCTCCTGGAGGGTATGGATATCTAAGGCTACTAAAATAACTGTGAGAGGGGTCAAGGAGTCCTAGTGGACAAGTACTTGAACATGAGCCAGCAGTGTGCTGCAGCTGCCAAAAAGGCCAATACAGTCCTAGGGATAGTATCAAAATCACATGAAAGTGTTAGTATTGCTTTATATTGCTTTCGTAGGACTACACTTGGAATACTACAACCGGTTTTGGGCACCACGATATAAAAAGGTGTTGAGACTCTGGAAAGAGTGCAGGTAAGAGCAACGAAGACGATTGGCGAGATGGAGGCTAAAACATAGGATGAATGGTTGCAGGAAGTGGGTATGTCTAGTCCAGTGGTTCCCAAAGTGGGCGGTACCGCCCCCTGGGGGGGGTGGGATGACTTAGGGGGGCGGTAAGAGGCAAGGGTGGCGGCAGGGGGGCGCTAAGAGGGGCAAGGGGGGGCGGCAGGTGGTTCGCCATACCGGTAGCACCATTCCCCACAGCCCTGCCATGCCTGGTGGCCTTCCACGCAGCCTTCCTGGCAGTCCCCCACGCCCGCTTGCCTTCCGAGGTCGGCGTCCAGCGCAGCCCGGCCTGGCCAGTGGGTGGGCGGGCGGTCCTTGGAGATGCAGACGCTGAGAGGGGCTGCTGCATATGCGCCTGCCCCATTTCTGCAAAGGCAGACCCCCCCATTCCAAAGATCCAAAGAGGTGAGGGGGATGCTGCCCCCGCCAGCCCGGAGACCGCGCTCCTGGACGGCACATGACAGGGGACGCGACGCTGCCGGAGCGTGGTTGCTGCTGCCCCCGCAGGGGACGCGACGCTGCCGGAGCGTGGTTGCCGCCGCCCCCGCCCCTCTCGCTTTCCCGGCTTCAGCTCCAGGACCTTTGCGGGCCGGGAAGCATCCATAGGTACGCGCCCCGACGCTTCCCGGCCCGCAAAGGTCCTGGAGCCGAAGCCGGGAAAGCGAGAGGGGCGGGGGTGGCGGCAACCGCGCTCCGGCAGCGTTGCATCCCTTGTCATTTGCCATCCGGAAGCGCGGTCTCCGGGCTGGCGGGGGCTTTCGCGGCGCCGGCCGGGCCCACGCGCTCCCGCGAAAGAAAGATGTTAGGAAGGAAGAAAGACAGACAGACAGAAAGAAAAGAAAGAAAGAAAGAAAGATGGAAGGAAGGAAGAAAGACAGACAGACAGAAAGAAAGAAAGATGGTAGGAAGGAAGGAAGAGAGAAAGAGAAAGAAAGAAAGAAAGAAAGAAAGAAAGTAAAGGATGGAAACTCATCAAGGGGTGATCCAAGCTAGAATTAAGGAGAATTTCCAGGCAGTGAGAACAATTATTCAGTGGAATGGCTTGTCTTCAGAAATTTGGGGTGTTCCAAAACTGGAGGTTTTTAAGAAGAGATTGGACGGCCTTTTATCCAGAATGGTATATGGTCTCTTGTTTGGGCAGGAGGGGTGGACTAAAAAACCTCCAAGGTCCCTTCCAACTCTGTTATTCTGTTAAAATTGATGGCAGTTTTACTAAGTATCCTTGAATGATAGGCAGAATACCTTGAATCCTAGTTATATTAGGAAATATAACCGCATGGAAATTACTGCTCTCTAGGTGCATTCAGCTCATGGTGGTTAGAGTATGAAACTAAAACTGCAAAATCTGGAATTAGAAGGGCCTCTGTTCTGATTCAGGTGTTACGGATTCAAGGCCATGTGGGGCTTGCAAAAACTCAAAATGAAGTTCAGAAGTAAACTTAAAACCAGTGAAGTTGTGGAAGAATTGGCATTTAACTTTCAAAAGATCTTGCCATGATCACTATGGACATCTGCATTCTGTAGTAGTTGCCCTTTTGAACATATAGAATAAAATCTTTGGCCTTTACTAAATTTCAATTATTATTTATAACATTAAAACTGTTACTGTACTACTAAATGCTTTGTAAGTAGAAAAGCAAATTTAAAAATATTTTTAAAAAATATATAATAGATCTCAATCGCTTAAGGATGATGCTAATTAAAGGGAAACCAAGGGACACCAACTGGAAGTGAAATGCCCAACGAACTGCTAGGGGGGAAAAAAACCCTTATCAGGAAATGAGTTATAGTTGAATCAGAGAAAGAAAACGCTTGGAATTTTTCACCTTGTATTTTTGCAGGCCATCTGAGGCCCCAAACCAGTATTCCCTCTATTCTGTACTGATGCCCATCTTGAACAACGGACAAGAGTTGGAAATCTACCGTTTTCTCTCCTTGCAACTTGCCCTTTAACCAGCGCCATCCTTAAGTGATCGAAGTCCCTACACGGGACGGTCCATAATTCTAGCAACGCAATAAAGAGCTCGCGATTGGGAGTGATGGGCCGTGTGGTCCGAGAGAGGGCGCTGCAGAGACAGGCGAAGAAATGCATCTCATCAGCGGCGGGCAAGAGACACCCGGGCAGCCAGCGCAAGGGTGCGGTGCCGTCCAGCCTCCCTCTCCCTCTCCCTCCGGTCGACAATCAACTCTAACCAGAGGGATAGATTCTTGGGCCAGGGGGAATCCTTGCCCGACTCTCTGTAGAAACAACCGAGTTTAAACACACCCGAACACGCGTCCATAAGCGACGGGAAGGAGGTTCGACGGGGTTGAGAGGAGAGCAGCCTTTCCCGTCGCCGTTGCGTTTGGGTGGGCTCGTTCCTCCTCCTCCTCCTCGGCCCCCCTCCCCGGATCAGACGAAAGACTCCAAGAGTGAAGGCGGGAAATATGTCCCCCAACCCCACTCCACACACCCCACACACCCCACACACCCGATGCCCGTCTTTAAAGAACGTGCGACTGTTGCACGAGGCCCACGATCAGCCCCGATTGTGGAGGGACAGGGCGAGGAAGGGGATCTAAACCGCACGCTTGGTCGAATCGGGTCCCACCGAGGGGCTGAGAGGTGAATGGAGCGTGGGGTGACGCGATCGCGGATTTCTGCTCCGTCTATGAAGCAGAAAGCGAGGAGGAAGAGGGGGGGGAGAGACCACGAAGGGTGGCGACGAGGTTGCCGTGGTGGTGGTCGGATTTTGCTCGAGACGAGCGCCTGACCTCGCACGTCGGATCGTCCAGCAAACTATCGTCCTGGGGTTCCCCTCTGAGCAACCACCTCGCCTCCCCTCCCCTCCCCCGGCCTGTTGCCTCGGAGTGAAGGAGCCAGGAGAGTCGGTGTAGTGGTGCCCAACACGAAGGCAGCTTTGCCCCGGAATGCACTCTCGCTAGGAGATCCGAGGTAGGTGGGGGAGGGGAGGGGACGGGGAGACGAAAGAACCAGCCTAGGATTAAGAGATTCCCGGGGTGGAATCGAGAACTCCGGACCGGGAGACCGATTGACGGCGCCTCGTGTTTTTGACCCAAAAGGTCTGCGAAGGAGGAGAAGCAGCAGCAACAGCAGCGATTTTGGCGCCTGCTCGCTGCACGGCTGCCTTTGCCAATCCCGCGCGACTTTCGCCGAGTCTCCGGAGGGGCGAGCCGGGGAGAGAGAGGGGGGGGGTTGTCTCCCCCTCTAAGCCCGCCAGCGGGGCTTGAGCTACTTGGCGGCGATGGACGGCCGGGACTGACACGCAGCGAGAGAGCGCGGCGGCTTGGGAAACGCGACCCCTTGGGGGAAAGGAAGGGGGAGCTTAAAGAGAAATGACAGGGCGAAAACCCGGCAGTCCCAGAATCATCCGAATAAATTACGAGGGGTTGGAGTTTTGTTTTCTTTTTCCTGCCAAAGGTTGAGTGGGCACCAGACATGTAAAATAGCCTTAATTACTGTTTTCGACCTCGCCTCGGTGGCGAAGATGGATTTCCTAGACGGAGTCACGCAACATAAAAGCTTAACGCTGATCGTATTCCTGGAGTATATTATTTTTGCCCAGCTTGGAGCAGGTAAGCAGAAATAAGGAGTAAGGGCGTTTAAACTGCAGATACTTCAGACGAGTCTTTAAAAGCTTTTCGTATTCAATTTGAGTTTAGTAAATCAGTAGATTAGTAAGTCTTCACCCTCATTTAGATCTATACATTTACAAACTGTTGGAATTTGCTTATTATAATAGCTCTTGTCCTCATTTTAAAACCAGAAAAGTGAGTCAGAAATTTCCCGTTCTTACAATTTAATATAAAGTGTCAGGGAAGAAGAATGTTTAGTTTTGCCTAATTTTCAAGAGAGGTTGGGGGGGGGGGAGAGCGAATGTATGATGGCAATTCCAGTTTGGATGTTAAGATTTCCTATTCTGCAAACGAGTTACTTTATTTCATGCACTGAATATGAATGTAATTTTGGAGTGATTTATGTTGCATGCAATGTGTGCTCAAAATTTCTGCACAGCAAGCACCTGACACAAAGTTTAAGCAGAATAAGGCATGATAAGAAACATAGATAGAAGAATGGGATGGATGTACCAAATCTGAATCAAGTTGTTCACTTATGTAAAAGTGGCCCCTTGGTTTTTCAACAAAAATACCTTTAGAAAGACATTTAGAAGAACAGTTTTATATTCTAAAAACTATCCCCCCCCATAAGGATTAGAGATGTGTTTGTAACTAGTTTGAGGCAAAGCCTTCTGTGTTTAGACAGCCCCCTAGTGTCGCTGAAGCATAAGGCTTCATTTCTTGAGACAGAAGTTCCCCTTAGAAGACACTGATTTAGAAGGCTTAAAAAGACATTGTTGGGCCATGGGTTACCTAACAATTCAGTTAATCATCATTGCCTAGGTTCATACAACATGCTAAGCCGCAAATTATGGTTTACAAGGCATAATAGCTGGATTCACACATTGCATCAAGCCAAACCAAACAAGTGAACCTATGCCTTAGCAGCTGACTGGCAAAGTCTTTCCCAGGTTTTGCATAGGAATCTTTCCCAAGTGTAGCTTGCAACATTGGGGCTGAATGGGAGGCTGCCTGCATGGAAAAGATGTACCTAAGGAAACCGTTCATATGGAAAACCCGTTCCATTTCTCTGCTGGCTGGCAGCAGTTTTGATAACAGACTTTTCCAAACTTACCAGTCATGCTATCCATTGAAACTGAGGTGGGTGGGAACCAATGATAGGTCATCTCCATAGACAGAGAACCTTTTCCCCCTGCAATCTGCACATGGGTGTGCTTTCATTGGGCTGTGGGTTGGCTTCAGCCATTCCCAATGATGTAACACATCATCCAGTGACATGTCCCTCTTAGAACTCCATCCTGCAACATTCTTCCTGTTTGGGAAGGGATGGGAGCTGGATACCTAAATCAGCAACTTTTTCCAGCCTTAGGGATTGTTGTGGAATGACTGCAATGGCCCAAGGGCTTCCACGTGGCCAAAATCTTGCGAGACCTCACGCAAGATTGTTAAACTTTTGCAAAAAAACAAAACCCAAACCCTAAACTTGTGATCCCTTGAGATTACAAGAAAACCATTTTGTAAGGCCAGATTGTTGAGGAATGCTATGGAGGCTGATGAGCTGCCATCTGGCAGAGCAAAACCCCTTCTCAGGATAAACCTTCACGTAATAATAGCTGGATAGTGCCACAGATTTCAGACCAGGATTTTCTGGCTCTGTTGAAAAAAAATGTCCAAGTACAATGTACTAGTTCCTTTGAATGGCAGCCAAAGATCTGTCACCCCAGAAAGCCATAGAGCCTGCCTAATGATTTAAATATGATTTGCTAAGATTCCCTACTAATCAAATAATAATGAAAGCATTGAAAAAATGGCTGGAGGGAACTGTTGACTCTCAGATCCAAAAGTCTACATAGGCATCTAAAAGCCTACATAGCACACTGCAAATATGTAATATGCAAGTTCCATTTCAGTTCAACAGTTTAATCCAGATTTGTGTCTTGTTCTTTGTTCTTTCCAGCACGATAGCTCTCAATAAGATTCAATAAAGATTTTGGTCCAATAGCTATAGAAAATCATAGTCTCTGGCTATCCCTTACATTTGTTCAATAAAACAACAGATATCCGGTATAATGCAGTCTGGACATTACTGTAATAGAAAAACCTAGCAATATTTAGCTTGATTTCTTACAGGCATGACAAAATTAAGATGTTGTTGTTTCTTCTTTATTTTAATTCCTCTTCCTGCTGCCAATCCAGATGTTCACAAATTCTTGTTAAAGCATTGCAAAATGCCAAGCAAGGAAGGAGGAATCTTGTTTTGTCTCTGCCCTATCTATGTTCAACTATCCCACACCGATATGAAAAACCGGAAGGCTATAATTGGTTGAATGTAGCTTTATTGTTTGGCATGACTAAGAACCCCACGGACATGACTTCCCATTTTGTGATGGGAAGCAAATTAAAAGTTTGATCATTTGGCTTTTGCTTTGGAGATCATGTAAAATCATCTTGCGATGAATTACAACATACAGCTGACCTGGAAGACCTGGCATCTAAGGTAGGAAGGAGGGAATCTACCTTTGATTCTTTCCTTTCTCCTTCTCCCTCTTAGTACCTGATTCTGAGGTGTCACAAAAGCAAAATATTGTGGATGAAGGGGCAATGGAGGCAGTCCATGCTTTGACAGCACAGGTGCCCTTCATAGCCCCTTGCCTCATTCAAGGTCCTCTTGGAGCAAAGGTCAGTGTTTAGTCTGCATGCACTCTAGATAGCTTCTGCAAAAATAAAGCAGACCTCGTTCTCCTTGATGCCTTCAGTCTGAAGAATCCTTAAGAATTGTTCATGTTGCCCATCAATCTTACTTGGTAATGATGAATGGTTTGAAAAAAGCAGGAAGCCCAAGTTATATTGACCCGCTCTATTAGTTTGCAATCTTTCCCTATCATCTCATAACAAAGACTGGGACTCTTGCTAGATATCTACATGATATGCAGAGAAGATTTCCAACTTGTATTTGTTTAAATAAAACACCACCACTCCTCACTATTTTACATCGCTCAAAAGTTCAGAATAACCTATATGGGTATTTGTATGAAGGAAACACAAGCTCTGTTCAGGTCTGTAATTCAAAACAAATTGTGGACACAGGAGTCCTTACTGGTGTGTGTATGTGTGTGTGTTTCACAAGATCCTCAGACTTGTACAATAAGAACAAAATAACAAGTGGATCCCACTGTACCATTCCTGCAAAACTCATGCAAAATTAAGCTGTAATTTGTTTAATAGCAAATATAAAGATGGGATTGCATGGGTACAGCAGGGGCACTTTGCTAGACAAAGCTGGTGGACAGTTTTTATCCTGGGTTAAAATTTAGGGGGATAGAATTCTGTGGGGTCTCTGGTGACCCCAGTAACATCACCCATTAGCTGGATTTACATACAGAACAATGTTGTATTTTGAATGAAGCTGTGGTCGACTGGTTTCTATATGACGCTAAGCCATAAACCACATTCAGTGGAGCTCCACATCATACTGATCCAGAAAATTATTGCTGAAATTATTATTGCTTTAATAGAAAGGACAGCATTTTTCATTGGGGTTCTGTTTCCTGATCTCACTAATTGTCAGTTCAAGAACTTGGTTTGTTTATTTGTTGATAATAGAGAGGAATAATAATACTAAAGCACTGATAGTTTGCTTGACAGAAGTTGATTAAATTCAGTTGGGTGATGTTAATGGGGCCCCACTATAACATTGCAACTTTTCACAGAAAGCTAAGTCACATTGCTGTCTCAGGGTAGTCAAAATAGTTTCATTACAGTGATTTATATTCTCCCTCCCATCCCAATTAGGAACACAGAAGGGGGCCAATGAGATATATGAAAAGTTCTGCTGGACACAGTTGAAAACCAAAGGGCAAATTAGATTGCAGCAGAGAGTGTGATTTAATCAGAGTACATAAGAAAATAAGCAAAGCAGTGCAGGTTCAGGCCAACAATTTTGTTTTCTGTAAAGCTCTGCCAATCAGAAGCTCATAGATAGGACATGAGGGACATAATTGTCCCTCACGTTTTCCCACCAACATCGCTACACAATAAAAAACCATCACGATGAGAAGCCCCTGATAACCTTATTCTCTAGGAAGTTTTCCAGTCCCCTTTTATTACAAGTGCTTTTATACCATTTCAATAAAAAAAATAGAAGCTGCTTACATAAGTGGTATGCAGTAAGCTACACCCTACATAAAATCTAATTAACATAATGAAGAAAATAACAATAAATGTGACCATTTCATGAATAGCACCCCTGTACTTCCTAAGTACATACATCTTCCACATCTCAATCCCGAATGCCTCTTTAAATAATAAAAAGTTTTCACTCATTTTCTAAACATTAACAAGTGCTGCTTATTTCTGAGGAGAGCCAGTTCTACAGGGGAAAAGCTCCATAAAATAATGCTTACCTCTGTGGGAGGGGTGTTTATTTGCCAAATTTTATGTATGGCACATCCAGGGCAAGCAATTTCTACTTGGATAAGTGGTCCTGGAGTTCTCTGTACCCCAAGTAGCTATAATTATACATAGGAACTGAAATTCCATACAAGCAGTTTTGAAGTATCACATTTATTTTCTCAGACATTCGTCTTCAGTGGATAAGAATTAAAAAGTTGGCATTCTAGCTATATGTCACATCTGTCTCTGCTCTTCTCCCAAACCAGATCTGTGTCATTGTGATTCTACACTGTTACATGCTTCTTCCCATCCTGGACTGTTTCCCTCACTGGCAATTCCAGCTTCATCACTGGAAGCTTTCAAGAAGAGACTGGACTGCCATCTGTCAGAAATGGTGTAGGGTCTCCTGCTTGGGTGTGGGGGGGGGGGTTGGACTAGATGACCTACAAAGTCCCTTCCAACTCTGTTAATCTGTTAATCTTAATCTGTCCACCTCTCACCTGTGCATTCTAGATGGACAAGTGAGTGAGAGAGAGAGACAATGTAGCCTTTCCATTTGCCTGATTGGATCCCGCTGACATTTTTTCTCCTTTACAAGAACTGGTTTACACACAGTACCTATCATAACTACAATACCTTCATATTCTACCCACTTTTCCTTCTGATGTGGTTCCCTTTAGGTTATTCTTTTAAATTTTAAATTAACTTCAGTGCATTGATACAGTTGCAATATATTACATTCCAAATAGCAAGGATAGGACAGTCTAGGAAGCACATCTAAAATACAACAGTACTCATAAGTGGGCTTACTTTTTAATATAAATGTTATTGCTTTTAAGAGTAATAACAAAGAAAAAAGATACAAAGCAAAAGTACAGACATAATAGAAAATGCATAACAGGTGCTTAAAAAGTAACAGGAAAGAAAGCAAAATATAACATTTGCTACATATTGTAACATTATTAATTATATACAGAATTATACACTTACAATTCTATATATCATTAATTCAAACTTTCTGCAAGTATATATAGATATACAACACACACACTTCTGGTACACTTATGTAACTATCATGCTTTTTTAAACCTACTGTATTTTGTATAAATGAATCCTATATTTCATTACATTTATCCATACAAAGTCAACCTCTAGGCCCGTGATGGCGAACCTATGGCACACGTGCCACAGGTGGCACATGGAGGCTTGTCTGCCGGCACGTGAGCCGTCGCCCAGCTGAGCTCCACCACGCATGCCGCCGGCCAGCTGATTTTCGGGTCTCTGCAGCACTGTTTAATCAAAATGCAGTTAAAACACTATACAAGCCATCGAGAATATAACTATATCCAACAGGAACAGGAAGTGCCTCACAGGAGCAGATACAGGTAAATCCTAGAGAGGCAGGAAATGCATCACCGAACAATAGAGATGAATGCTAGAGAGGAATAAAGCTGCATACAAGGCCGACATAACACCTGTGGCATAACACCTGTAACAGCGTAGGCATGCGTGGGGGGAGTGCGGGGGGGTGTGCGGCTCCCCCCATGCCCCTTTTTTTTGTCCCAGGAGGCTTCAGGGAGGCCTGCTAGGTCCAAAATGGGGCGCGGGGGGGTTGCACGCACATGCGCAGGGGCTGGGACATGCATTGTATTATGGGTGTGGACACGCGCACACACGCTGTCCTGCGCGCACCCGCCCTTTTGGCATGCGAGGACAAAAAGTTTCGCCATCACTGCTGTAGGCAATCCGCTTATAAGGAGCAAGCGAAATCAAGTTTTCAATCCATTGAGTAAATGGGGACATATATTTATCTTTCTAATGTTGTAATATCAGTCTTTTAGTTACAGTAATAGTTCAGAGAAACCATTTATATTGTCCAGTTATCAAATTCCATGTACTAGATATATAATTCAAGAGAATATTATCCTCTGAAATGTTTAACTTTGTGTTATCATACCTATATGTGGTGGCACAGTGGTTAGAATGCAGTATTGCAGGCTAGCTCACTGCCAGCAGTTCGATCCTGACCGGCTCAAGGTTGACTCAGCCTTCCATCCTTCTGAGCTCGGTAAAATGAGGAGCCAGATTGTTGGGGGAAACATGCTGACTCTGTAAACCACTCAGAGAGTGCTGTAAAGCATTATGTAGTGGTATATAAGTCTAAGTGCTATTGCTGTATATAGTCTAATAGTTTCTCCAAAACCTAGCAAGTGTAAAAGTTAAAGGTAAAGGTTCCCCCACACATGCGTGCTAGTCGTTTCCGGCTCTATGGGCGGTGCTCATCTCCGTTTCTAAGCCAAGGAGCCAGCGCTGTCCAAAGACGTCTCCGTGATCATGTGGCCAGCATGACTAAATGCCGAAGGCGCACAGAGCGCTGTTACCTTCCCACCGAAGTGGTCCCTACTTGCATTTTTTACATGCTTTCGAACTGCTAGGTTGGCAGAAGCTGGGACAAGTAACGGGAGCTCACTCCGTTACGCGGCGCTAGGGATTCGAACCGCTGAACTGCCGACCTTCTGATCGACAAGCTCAGTGTCTTAGCCACTGAGCCACCGCAAGTGTAGAACATTATAAAGGCAGGATTTTTAAAACAACACCCAAATTGTAAACCTACATTGCAAACCCAACTTGAGTCATCTGGAAGATTTTTTTTTTATAAATTTAAAACACACTGTCAATAGAAATTCTCATGAAAACCAACACAAAAGAACACAAACCATACAATAATAGCAGGCCACCCTTTGTTTTGTTTTTTTAAAAATAATTTTCTTACATGACAACAGCATCATCTGGAGAAATGTACCTAACAACGGAAAAACCCTACAAAACTAAATGGATTTTCATTGAAGAAAAAGAAAGTGTTGCAAAGCACACTTGATGACTGCTGAAAATCTGTAGGGTCCTACACCAGTGATGATTGCATACATCTTTCCTCCTGAATGTACATATAGGCAGCTGAATTTAGTATGAACATTTCAGTTTTCCTTTCTAATTGTTTGAGTTCTACATATGATTTCAAAAAAAGATAACGAATCACCTATTTACTAGTTAACACTTTAATGTCCATTGGAATTGTCTGTTTCAGCCATCACCCATGGAAGAGGTTGCCCAGTTTTGCTTTTCCAGCTGTGTGACTCGCCCTCAGTGGAGCCACTCTTTAATCAAGCCACCTCCAGCAAGCAGCCACCCCTCTGAACAGCCCCCTGGGGACTGTGGAATAAATACATAAATAGCCAAGGACCAGGGATTATTGAACAAGCCATCAATCAAGAGCCAAATTCTCAATGACATGCAGCACCTGGGGCCCAGAGAAGAAAAATGCACTACAATCTTGATTGTTTATCCTTTCTATGAATTATTCAGAGACCCATTTGGTATTCAGGCTAGGTCCCAAGTTGCTTCTGTCCCTTCATCCATACTGCCCCATGACTGTGACCCCACATTTCAGGGAATAAGTGAGTGATGGATGGGCTGCCTGATTGGGAAGCCAAGCAATCACATTGATTTTTTCCAATGTGAGGCTCTTAACCCCATCATTTGAACCAACCCTTCCCCCACAACCAACTTTTCCCTGTGTTCATTTGCCTTGTGTTCTACTGCTGTTCTTAGCCACACAACAGTTCAACAGGAACTTTCCTTTTTTTTTTTTTTTTTTTGTCCTGTCCTGTGTCTTTAAGTCAGTTTTCGACTCCTGGTGATGCTTGGACTAGTCCTTGCAGTTTTCTTGACACCTTTGTTCAGAAGTCATTTGCCCCTTGCCTTCTTGAGTGACTGGTTCAGGATCAACCAGCTGCAGGGGTGAAATTCAAAATTTTTCCCTTCCGGTTCTGTGGGCATGGCTTGGTGGGCGTGGCAGGGGAAGGATACTGCAAAATCTCCATTCCCGCCCCACTCTGGGGCCAGCCAGAGGTGGTATTTGCCGGTTCTCCAAATTACTCAAAATTTCCGCTACCAGAACCTGTCAGGACCTGCTGAATTTCACCCCTGCCCAGCTGGCTTTTCATGGCTAAAGTGGGACCTGAATTCAGAGTTTCCTGATTTCTAGCCTGATGCCTTAACTAAACCAAACTGACTCTGACTCTGTTCTACAAGGTAAAAGCTAGGAAACTTAAGAGAGAGGGGAAAGGTTTTCTGATCTCATCTATAAGAACTGAAAAAAAGTTGGCTTGCTTGCTGGCTGGTTTGCTGGTTTTAAGTGGTGAAACATGTACCTTCATCACTTTCACCTCCATTCATCTCTTGCCCCTGATCATTCTTATTAATACGTAGGCAGGTTTCCTTGTGAAACGAAGTTGGTGCAAAGGTTTCTGTTGGGTTAGAACCTTATGCATATGGAATGCATCTTACTCACCCATAGTGGCTTTACACCTTAACTCAGAGGATCACAAAGATGATTTCCATTTGCACAAGCCAAAGTATAGAATCTGCTCTTCTCCATGTACATTTTCCCCCAACCTTCTACTCTTAAGGTGCTTCTTTAATGCTTTCTCAAGCAATCTTCTGTAAATACAATATGCTCATTGATTTCTGGAAATGAGTAGATTTAAATCAGAGATCTTTGGTGCTCTCTGAGCTTTGTTGCTTTCTTGCAGACATTTCATTACCCAAACCAGGTAACATCAGTGCTAGTCTAAGGTAGTCTAGTCTAGCACTATTTAGTCTAATTGCTAGCACTGATGACGTTACCTAGTTTGGGTAATAAAATATCTGCAAGAAAACAACCAAGCTCAGAGAACACCAAGGATCCCTTCTTTCAAACCTGAACTACAAATATTCTCCTTTATTGGAATCAGTAACATGTCCTAATTTCCTACCTCCTCTTCTCTTTCTCCACTCCTCCATATAAGAAATAAGAAACATCAGAGAACTGTCTGGTGTTTCATGCTCAACACAATTTAACAGAAGTAATCTGAATTAAAATCAACACATTGCTGCCAATTTTGATTGGCCTCCAGGTTAAACATTTTACACACACACACACACACACACACACACACACACGTTTGCAGAAATGATAGATAGATGATAGATAGATAGATGATAGATAGATAGATAGATAGATAGATAGATAGATAGATAGATGATAGATAGAAGATAGAATATAGATAGATAGATAGATAGATAGATAGATAGATAGATAGATATATAGATAGATAGATAGATAGATAGATAGATAGATATAGATGATAGATAGATAGATAGATAGATAGATGATA
>QLTV01000597.1:3957543-3993943 GCA_003457575.1 Thermophis baileyi | reverse complement strand
TAGTTCGCTGATTCCTATGATGTCGATGTTCAGTCTTGTCATCTCTTGTTTGACCATGTCCAGCTTGCCTTGATTCATGGATCTTACATTCCAGGTTCCTATGGAGTGTAGATCTTTACATTGGACTTTCCTTTCACCACCAGATACATCCACAGCTGAGCGTCCTTTCGGCTTTGGCCCAGTCGCTTCATTCTTTCTGGTGCTACTAGTACTAGCCCTCTGCTCTTCCCCAGTAACATATTGGACACCTTCCGACCTGAGGGGCTCATCTTCCAGCATCATATCTTTTTGCCTTTTAGTACTGTCCATGGGGTTTTCATGGCAAAGATACTGGAGTGGGTTGCCATTTCCTTCTCCAGTGGATCACATTTTGTCAGAGCTCTCTGCTATGACCTGTCCATCTTGGGTGGCCCTGCATGGCATAGCTCATAGCTTCATTGAGCTACGCAAGCCCCTTCGCCATGACAACCATAAATCTATGCCAAGCATGGCCAAAGTAGTTGAAGAAGAAAGGAGTCATCATGCAACATAACTATAGGGTACCGTATTGGGAAATAAAGACACTGTGCTTGTCAACTGGAAAGCTGACAGTCCAGGTTCGAGACCAAGTGCCACACAACAGGGTGAGCTCCCATTACTTGCCCCAGCTCCTGCCAACCTAGCAGTTCAAAAGCATGCAAATGAGAATAGATAAGTAGGTACCACTTTGGTGGGAAGGTAACAGTGTTCCATATTTTCATGCTGACCACATGATGATGGAAAGTCTTCAGGCTCCCTCGACTGAAAATCGGAGATGAGCACTGCCCCCTTGAGTTGGTCACAACTTAATCTTTATCTTAAACAGAGGTGGGTTCCTACCGGTTCTAACCGGTTCTTTAAAACCATTAGTAACTCGGCGATGACATCACAGAGCCGGTTGTGTCGGTGTCTCCGTGGGCGCCGCCATCTTGGATTTTTTTTGCTTTTTTTTGCGCAGAAGCTATTTTTTGATTGCTGCAGGCGCGAGGGAGCTGCTCCAGATGAGCCATTCCCCCCTCACCCTGCCCGAACATACAGCTGCCATGCCCGCCTCTCGCCTGCCCCGCTCCCTTGTACCCGGGGGCAGCAGGGACAAGCTGCGGACTCAGCTGCAGGGGAGCAGCTCCAGACGAGCCATTCCCCCCCTCGCCCTGCCTGAACATACAGCCGCTGCGCCCACCTCTCGCCTGTCACAGCTCCAACGGCGGCAGCTTCAGGAGATGCGGGCTTGTCTGGAGCTGCTCCCCTGCAGCTGAGCCTGCGGCTTGTCCCTGCTTCCCCCGGGTGCGGGGGAGTGGGGCGGGCGCGAGGCGGCTGTATGTTCAGGCAGGGCGAGGGGGGGAATGGCTCGTCTGGAGCAGCTCCCCTGCAGCCCGCGGCTTGTCCCTGCTGCCCCCGGATGCGAGGGAGCTGCTCCAGAGCCCGAACATACAGCTGCCATGCCCGCCTCTCGCCTGCCCCGCTCCCTTGTACCCGGGGGCAGCAGGGACAAGCTGCGGACTCAGCTGCAGGGGAGCAGCTCCAGACGAGCCATTCCCCCCCTCGCCCTGCCTGAACATACAGCCGCTGCGCCCACCTCTCGCCTGTCACAGCTCCAACGGCGGCAGCTTCAGGAGATGCGGGCTTGTCTGGAGCTGCTCCCCTGCAGCTGAGCCTGCGGCTTGTCCCTGCTTCCCCCGGGTGCGAGGGAGTGGGGCAGGCGAGAGGCGGCTGTATGTTCAGGCAGGGCGAGGGGGGGAATGGCTCGTCTGGAGCAGCTCCCCTGCAGCCCGCGGCTTGTCCCTGCTGCCCCCGGATGCGAGGGAGCTGCTCCAGATGAGCCATTCCCCCCCTCACCCTGCCCAAACATACAGCCGCTGCGCCCACCTCTCGCCTGCTCCACTCCCTCGCACCCGGGAGCAGCAGGGACAAGCCGCGGGCTCAGCTGCAAATGAGCCCGCATCTCCCAAAGCCGCCGCCATTGGAGCCGCGACAGGCGAGAGGCAGGCGCGGCAGCTGTATGTTCAGGCAGGGTGAGGGGGGAATGGCCCCGGCCCCCTCAACCGCGCCAGCAAAGAAGCACAGAAGTTCCAGCCCATCCGCCCCACGAGCGAAGTGGGCGGCGTGAAGGAGACCGCTCGGCAGCAGCAGGTTGCACGAAGGAGGAGCGCCGGGGTGGGGAACCCCCTGCCCTCCCCTCGCCTGCCCTCCATGCACGAAGACAAACCGCCACCTGCCCTGAACTCCTCGCCACTCCCGCACTAACGCCCCAGCCCCGCTCAACCGCGCTTCTTTGCTGGTCCCAGAGCCGAAGCCAGGGAGGCGAGAGGGGCGGTGGGGGCGGCAACAGCGCTCCAGGACGGCACATGAGAGGGGACATGCCGCTGCCGGGCCAGGCCGCCCACCCTTCCAGTCCCAGAGTACTTTCTTCCTTCTCCCGCTGCCGAGAAGAGAGAAAGAGAAAGAATGAAAGAAAGAAAGAAAGAAAGAAAGAAAGAGGAAGGGAGAGAGAGACAAGAAAGAAAGAAGGAAGGAAGGGAAGGAAGGGAAGGGAAGGGAGGGAGGGAGGGAGGGAAGGAGGAAGGAAGGAAGGAAGGAGGAAGGAAGGAAAGAAGGAAGAAAGAAAGAAAGAAGAAAGAAGGAAAGAGAAAGAAAGAAGAAAGAAAAGAAAGAAAGAAAGAAAGAAAGAAAGAGAAAAAAAGAGAAAGAAAGAAAGAAAAAGAAAGAAAAAGAAAGAAAGAAAAGAAGGAAAGGAAAGAAGGAAAGGAAAGGAAAGAAAGAAAGAAGGAAAAAAGGAAAGGAGGAAAAAGAAAGGAAAGGAAAGGAAAGAAGGAGGAAAAAAAGGAAAGGAAAGAAGGACAGGAAAGGAGGAAAAAAGGAAAGGAAAGGAAAGAAGGAAAGGAAAGGAGAAAGGAAAGGAAAAAGAAAGAAGGAAAGAAAGAAAGAAAGAAAGAAAGAAAGAAAAGGAAGAAGGAAAGGAAGAGAAAAGAAAGGAAAGCAACCAAATCTTTATTTTTATTAATCTCCGAACTGTAGCATGTAAATAAAAGAACAAACTCATCCCTGCTGATAAGGGCATAGCTGACTGTCAGCCATGCTTTATTCTGAAAGAAAGAAAGAAAGAAAGAAAGATGGTAGGAAGGAAGGAAGACAGAAAGAAAGAAAAATGGTAGGAAGGAAGGAAGACAGAAAGAAAGAAAAAGAAAGAAAGAAAGACTTATGACAACAATTGAGCCCAAAATTTTGGTTGCTAAGCAAGAGCGTTGTTAAGTGAGTTTTACCACATTTTACAAGTTGGCCACGCCCACCCGGTCACCTGACCACCAAGCCATGCCCACCTGAAGCCACGCCCATGTGACCTCCAAGCCACGCCCACAAAATAAGCCATGCCCACAGAACCGGTAGTGAAAAAATTAAGATATGAAAAACGCGAGAAATTACATCATAATGCAGTTTGTAGAGGATGATTTTCCCAGGACATCTAATACAGCAAGTACTGCTGGTGGATGGTGGTGCTGATAAAAACATTCATATTTAACTTCTGTAGCTTGCTTCATTTTTGCTAGTATGTTGATATAATACAAGCCATCCTCTAACTTCACCTACATTGAACAGAAGTTATGATCAAAAGCAGAAGCTGATGCATTCAGCTTAAGGTCCCAAATGAGATAGAAATAGTTATAGAAATGAAGTTTCTTTTTTCATCCTGTCCACCTGTACAGTCAAGGGATCTGGGAAATGAGAAGCACATTTTTTAATAAAGCAGAGCATGCGGAAATGAAGATAAGAGTCTCTTTGGAAGGAGGATCTTGGAGCAATGAAAACCAGCTCATTACAACTTTCTACTTTAATGTCACGAGCTATATGTCAAACTACTCTTCTAACAAAGAGTACAAACACTTGCTTGTTTCCTTGCTTGTTTATTTACACTTCCATTAGAATGTAGAGAAAGTTAAACTATCAAAAGGCTATTCATTTTAGACAAGAGCCTGTGTGACAGATGACACCAATGAAGTGTGCTAGAATGAGCCCATTACTGGAATTCACTAGGAAAAGAAAAATTGTGTCTGGTTGAATAAGATAACCTGTTGCTATGGAAGCATGTTAAACATGCCTTGCTTGGCAGAGTAGTTTAAGCTCTACAGTTCAAGCCATATCCTGCCCAACCTGGGAGGAGGGGGGGGATTAGTTAAAATAAAACGCAACCAAATATGTTTTTAGAATGTTTGAAATATATTTCAAAACAGAAAGAGGATCAGATCTATTCTGTTCATCTTGTTCCTGAACTAGTAAACATGATTCTGATAGAAATTGTCCTTGGAAAAAGTCCCAAATTTAGGACTGGCAACACCTAATTTGGACTAGCCCTGGACTGTGCTTTTTAAAATGGCATCATAAAAAAAAATGTCTAGAAGTTGCGTTCTTCTCCCAGCATCAAAGCCACAGTGAGGGACTTCTGTCAAAACTGAATGTGGACTCCCCTAAATCTATAACTGCATGAATGTAAACACACACCTTCCATATATTTATAAAAAAGTAACAAAAATGAGTTTTGTAAAAGAAAAAAAACCCTAAGTCAAACTTCCATTCACTGTTCTCATCATAAGCTGGAGCAGGCACCTGGTCTTCAGGATACAGCAAACAGGTAAGTCCAGAAATGACTTCAGGGGAGGATGTTGGCTCAAGGGGGTCATGTCTATAAGGAAGAACAAAAATGTATATACTAAAAGGACAAATATACTGAGAGCTAGAAGGAAGGGCCTGCAAGGCTACAATATCATTTTTCTCTGCTTATGAAGCTCCTGAAATACTGATCTGAGATGGTGACTTGTGACAAAGTGAGATGGCCAATTAGATTGCATATTTTGGGATTCTGACTGGATCACTGGGTATAGGGTCATATAGAGGAGGATTAAAAAAAGGATAAAGGATGTTTTCAGCCCTTGGAGGTCCATTGGATTGGTGGGAAAGAAGAAGTTAAAACTTCTTGTGGAAATCGCATCTCCTACAGATCAAACCTGACTCCTGGTGACTTTAGGAACAAATCCATCCAGGTTTGGGGTTTTTTGGCAATAATATGGCAGCGATTTCTGATTTTTCACCCCCAACTTTCCAGTTTAGCCATAGCCTAAGTCAGAGGTCTTCAAACTTGGCAACTTTAAGACTTGTGGACTTCAACTCCCAGAATTCTCCAGCCAGCATAGCTGGAGTTGCCAAGTTTGGGGACCCCTGGCCTAAGTATTTCCCGGTGGACTCCCTTTGAAAAGATAACCAAGCTTGACTCTGCTTAGCTTCCGAGCCCAGACAGGTCATCCAGCTGCTGCCACATGCTGATATATATATGCACAGGGCAGGGCAGCATATTTTTCCATTGAAAAGCAGGACTAGGAAAAACTCAACAGGTTAAGCCAGACCCCACGACGGCCAAGTTGCAACTTCAGGGTCACCTCTTGAATAATAAGTCTTTGACTCAGCATTTCCGCTTTGGCCCTCGTGCCAAAGAAAGCTCATTGCAATTCTGTAGTTATTTCAGCTTCCAGCTGGAAAAGATCAATCCAGGGATTAGTGACTGCGAAAGGCAAGTGCCCAAATGTTATGACTAGGGTTGTCTGTTCAGTATGTCACTGAACTTGAGCTGCAGAAGAGATAAAATACAGAGGCAGAGGTGGGGGAAGCAGTTAATCTCTGCAGAATAAACACACAGCCAGCACAGCCAGGTTTTGCTTCCCCAGAGGAAAGGCTTAGAGTGTGCCTTATGTGCTTTGGAGTGGTAGTAAGGAATGAGAGTGTAAACAGAGAATATGGTCTTGTGCAGAAAAGACAGAACAGAGGCTCAATTTATTGCTGCTCCAATGCAAAAAAGAATCATATCCTTTCAACCAGCATTTTAATGAGCCACATCAACAGCAGGCTGGCTTTTTTCTTTTTCTCCCCCCCCCCTTTCCTTTTGACTTGAAATCAGCCAGGAACAAGTCCTAGTTTTCCCTAGCATAATTTCTGCACTTTCTGACATGCAGATATTCAATTAGATTCCTCATCCGTGCATTGTGATAGAAATGCCTGGTGCTACTGCCGTTTTTATTTATTTAAAGCATTTATATAGCTGAGCTAACACTGGGCAGCGTTTGTTGAACCCTAACAGAAAAAGGACCATGGAGATGTTCTTAACTGAACTTGAACTTTCTCCATCTCCTCCTCCTTCCTCCTCCTTCTTTTTCTTCCACAACTTATTGTTGCTAGGCTTATGGCTCCATCTGCTTTTGAAAAGCTGGGGGAGGCTATTCATAGGGACCTCAATGATCTCCCATGCAAACATTAATCAGAAGGGCTTCTACTTAGAATGCACAGTATTATGGTACCAGAGGTTTGCAAAGCCATTTCAGGACTCTATTTTAGGGTATCTCTTAGACCATTGGTGTACTGTATAAGCTTTCTCTCCCTGCCCAGCTAAGTTCGTTTGAGTTAACTAGTTCAAATCTCAGCGCAGCTGGCAAGCAATGAAGGTAATGAATTACTCTGCAGTGGCAATGTGTGCGTGCACGTGTTTGTGTGTGAAGTGACCTTGATAATTTACTGTCCCAGCTATTCACGCCACATGATTAGTACAGTGACCTTCAGAAGATACACTCGCTACTGTGCGAAAGCAAATTTGCAGAGCAATTAGTTGTTTACATACTGCCATTTTATGTTGGATTTTATGTCCATTGGAGAAATCCATTCTCCAAAGAATGGTTAAATATATCTGAAAAATATGTAAATATGTCTAAAAACAGTCCAGGCAGGTGCTAATTTGCCATAGCACATTTGTTAAGATGTAGTGGAAATATTTAGACAGACACAAAGATCGATACTAGTGCATTTTAAAAACTTCAGAAAGTAAATGCACGGTGATCAGCATTAACTTTAAAAAAACCTTACAAGCAAAGATATTAAAAGGACATTAGAACAAACATGAACATCCCACTTAGTTTGTGTGGTGCAGCGGTGAAGGTGTTGAGCTGGCCCCAGAATGATTTAAATTCTAATCCCTCTGCAGCCGTGGAACCTCACTGTGTGGCTTTGGGCCAGTCATCCTCTTTTACTCCAATCCATTTCAATGGGTAAAATAGGAGGAGAGACCACCTTGAACTCCTGTACAATGGGTGGGATAAAAATCTAGAAATGCATTTTAAAAATGCACATGTAATCTAAGGAGAAATTAAAAAAAACCTGTATACATTTGCATTTGAAATGCCATTTGTATGTATGTATGTGTATACACACACACACACACACACACACACACACACACACACACACACACACACACACACACCTGTAGATGTAGTCAAATATCTCCACCAAAGTTTAGAAGGCAAAATAGAAAGGTGTCTCTGTGTGTGTGTATGTCTGTGTTTGTGTGTGTGTGTGTGTGAGAGAGAGATTTTAGAACAACAACTGTTGAGCTAGAAACAAATTGCTGCTGCTGACCTCAGATAATGGTGTGAGAACAAACGTCCTGAGGTGATTCTGGAATGCTCAAAGAACTTGTGTAGAATTAGGGTTATATAGTGAACATTTCCAGTAATTCCTCTAGAACAGGGGTGTCAAACGTGATTTCATTGAGGGCCGCATCAGGGTTCTGTTTCACCTCGGGGAAGGGGGCGGGGGAGCATGGCTAGGGTGGGCATGGCCAGCTCGACATAACTCACCGAGGCTCTGTTTTCAGCTGCAGTGGCCTCCTGCAGCCCTCTGCCAGCAAAAAGGGAACTTGGGGGGCCATGCACAGCCTGCCCGGGCCCCATTTTTGGCTGCGATGGCCTCCTGTAGCCCTCTGCTAGCGAAAATGGAGCTCGGGGTGGGGCACACAGGGCTGCAGGAGGCCATTGCGGCCAAAAATGGGGCCCACATGGCCCCCCTGAGCTCCGTTTTCGCTGGCAGAGGGCTGCAGGAGGCCATTTCGGCTGAAAACAGAGCCTGGGAGGGCTGCAGGAGGCCCTCCTGAGCTCCGTTTTTGCTAGCAGAGGCACCATAGGCTGGTCCTTTGCTGTTACAAAGTCGGCCCTGCGGGCCAGTTCTAAGCACCCCGCGTTTGACACCTCTGCTCTAGAAGAATCTGCTAGAGACATCAATTAGTCTAAAACCATTCAATAATGAGTTGTTCTGGAGAGACGATTGTCTATATTCATTCAGAAGCTTATTACTAGTTTATGGTTTGTTTTTGAATCTAGTATTTTCAATAATTAAAAGAGAGTGAAAGAATAACCACAATGGATCATTTTGAATTAAATTACTATTAAACATAAACATATAACACATGTTTATTATTCAATGTGCTATTGTTTTGAGAAACGGTTACTGAAACAGTACATTATGGTCTGGTGGAATTAATAATATAAGCAGACCATCACAATTTGCTAACTCAAACATGTATTTTATAAACATTAGGAGTTTAAGTTGGCTTTCACCATCTCATGAGCATGTGTCTGTTCTTTTTCCAAAAAAAGAGAGCCAGTTTGATGTGGTGAAAGTGCTGGCCTAGAAACCGGAAGACCGTGAATTCTAGTCCTGCCTTAGGCATGAAAAGCTGGCTGGGTGACTGAGGGCCGGTCACTCTTTCTCAGCCCAACTTACCTCATGGTTTTACAGTTGTGGGGAAAATAGGAGGAGGAAGAAACATTATGTATGTTCACCGTCTTGAGTTATTTATAAAAAATAATAAAAACATGATTAAAAAATATCTAAAATCTAACAATATGCTATGTGTCCATTTCTTGCCTGCCTTTTAGGGACACTGGTCCCACTCAGGGAACAGCTGGAGAAAAAGATTAGGTTTTCAGATTCTGCCTTTGACTTTCGCACATTCAGATGGTGTAATGATAAGACATATGGAGTGGTCTTTCTGGTATAAAGAAAAAAAATTATGTTCATATATGTATATAATGGACACATAGTCCATTTACAGTTTAGTGCAATTGGGATTGGCAGATCTAATAATTAGAATGCCATCCATCTTTTACATGCCCAGTGAAAACAATGGGAAAATACTAGAAAGGGAAAAAATGATTCTGTTTTAAAGAATTTTGATTTCCATTAATCACTAAGGACATGCTGATAGAAAAATGGGGGGGGAATATAAGAAACACCTCAGTTCATATAGGACACATTTCCCCTCCATTAATCTTATGCCTGAGTAATGTCTTAAGAAAGCTGCAGTTTTCCTGTTGCATATGACCTATAGGAGGTGATGAGTAAAATATCTCAGACTTCAGACTGAGATATCGGATTGTAAGAACAGAATTCTTGGCATTCAGGTTAAAGAATCACAACCTGGAGCCATAGATGGCAGGGAATACAAAATCAGAGACATTGTCTCTAGGATAAAGCTGACCTCTCTGAGAAAGATAAAATAAGAACAAGATGAAAAAAAATGTCAGTTGCTGGAAATAAATTTGGGAGAGAGAGAGAGAACATTCTTTTCTTGATTGTAGTCAGCTTCAACTTTTATGTAGCTTCGGGGCACACCCAGATTTCTCTAAGTTTGTTAAAGGTCAGGGACAGAGATACCAATATTCTATTTTATTATGAATTGCAGCCATGAGTTTGGAAACAAAAGCTTTTGGGAGATAAGAATGAAAATTCCAGCAACATAACCCACCCTCCCCCCCCCCAGCATCATTCTGATTATAACAGACAGGGTTTAGATGGCCTTTTTTTATGCAAGTCTGGGAATGTCCACAATAATGTAAAAAGATGCTTTTGTTCTATTAATCATGAAGAGAGGCAACCAATAAATGTTATAGTTAGAATGGAACTGAAGCTGCAAAGGACTCCTAACTGCATCCAAGGCTAAGCTTTTAGCTTGTCTGGATTGGGCTCTTTACCTGGCCCACCTGTTCTGGAGGAAACTTGGAAGTTCACATATTATTAATAGGTGAGGGAAAGTTAAAATGTGGTGAGTCTAGCTGCCTCAAACACAAGAGAAACCACCTTGATGGACTACAAAACCAAAAGCGGCCATGTACATTATAAGTGAGCAGGCTGAGAAACCAAATCATAGCAAATTAGTCTGCCTTGAATGGTATTCCCCTGGGCGCTTGCCCAATTCCTCTGGTTGTTATGAGTCACTGACATTCCTGCCTTTCCTTTCAGGACTCATTTTTACAGTTGACCACTGCTCCTTTCCAGCCAGAAACATTCAGCATATTTTTGCTCTCAATGAAGGTTGGTTCTCTTTCAGGAAGATGCCACAAATGAATCAGCAAACCCCACTTTAATACAGAAGACTGAACTGTAAAGAACGAAAGGAAGATCTCATTGGAATAAGGCCAACTTTGCTATTAGGGAGGATAAAGTAGCTGCTAAAAGTGATGTGAGAGTTAATTCTCAGCCTGATAAGACCAGCAGTTGCAAAAAACAGTCAACAGCTGCATGTTCCCCCCTTTAGCAAAAGACACTGCTTTCCACCATGTGTATGTGAGAGAATTTGAGTGAGTGACTTTGTTTCTTTCAACAATAAGGTGCTTGATGGAATTCTTTTGTTGTATCCTTAACCTTCCTTCTAGTAAATGTCACCAGTCAGAGAGCTCTTGGACGTGTATTTCCTGCTAAGCTGTGAGGTATTCATGGGAGGCCAAGGGGTGAATGACAAAATGTGCAGATGCAAATATGAATGGTTGGTTTGCATTGCCACATGGCAATGGATGCTTCCCTATTTTTTCATCTTCCCAGTTTATACTGGATGCCTGTGGCTATGATGAGGAGAGAAAGTGGTATATAAGAAATGGCAGGAAGGTCAGGAGATCAGGATGAAGATTTTCTGGTCTCACCTCATCCCTTCTGTGCTTATTTTCCCTCCATTTCTTTCTGGTAAATTACTTTCAGAGAGAGGCCTTTGAAATAAGATGGGAAGAAAGACGGATGAAGTTCACTGGTGCTCTGGCTGCTGTCAAAAAGGAAACCAGTCACGTGTGCAAGCCAGTTGGAAATAGGTTTGGTTTGATGTAAGAGATTGAATAATATGCAGGCAGGATGGTTTGATGCCAGTGGACAAATATACAGTGATAGATATCTATCTGCTAATAGCAGATATGCATTGTACTTAAAGGCATGACAGAAAACAAAAATATTTGGAAAAAATCCCTTCATGAGATAGTGTCCAGGTGTTACCTCTTGTGCATCTTCAATATCTTTCCCCCTTAAGATTATTTTTAAGATAGATTATTTTTAAACTGGACATCATTCCAACAGAGGATGCCTTCAGAGCAAGTTTGTCCATTCAGGGATTTGTCTTCTGTACAGGAGATATATTGCCACTCACGTGACCTCTAAATTCACCATCAGCATCAACAGAAAAAGATGTTATGCAGAAACACACCATTCAGCAGTCAATTCAGATCTTTGGACCTCAGAATATTGGACTTCAGTGAAATGAAACAGTCACAAATAAAGTCATTTAGAGGTTTTGAATTCATGTTTTAAATATACTTCTTTTTTTTTAATCAACAGTGAATTGGTGTGATCTGAACTGAATAAGCTGGTCTGTGAGTCTTTGTTTCCATTACCCAAACCAAGGCAGGCATGTGCATTGAGTAAACTTGGTCACTGGCTCTTAATTCCCTGGGTGGAAGGAATGCTGGGCACCTGTGCTAAACAGAATGGGCTATTTGCGCAGGGTTTCATTCATTAGGGGAATGCAGGCAGCTGGCCGGAAAGAGGCTGGGTTGTTTTCTCATACTTTCATTGATCAGGGAAAGTGCAAGCACCTGCACTGCTTACACGGGCTGGGCAAGTTGCCCATTGCTCCCATGAGCAAGAGATATCTCTGGTTTGAACCCTAGGCCATCTGCATCCGTGTCCCCTAAAGAAAGAAATGGAAAGAAAGTGGAAGGGAGCAAGGCTAAACTCAGAGTAGCAGAAGAAACACGTGCACTGTTGGCTTCTCTGTCATTTCTTTGTCAGGCATGGATGCTTCTGCAGTTCTTAAGTTAGACAGCTCACTTGTGTTTCCTTGACAAGGTTCATCTCCTAGGATCCTATTGCTGCATCCTGGAAATATACCCCAAGTATAATTCCAGAATGTTTTCCCTTAATCTGTAAAACAAGAAATAGGGAGACAATTTTAAACAGAGCATATTTGGGAAGGAAGATTGTTTATAAAATATATATAAGTCCATAAAAACGGCTTGAGTAAGTTGCAGTGTTTATAGAAATATTCCAACCTCACTGCTCAAGCAGAAATAGCTGCTACACAAAATACAGAGCAAGTGAGAGAGCTCACAGTACTTTCGCTGGCATCCCAAATTGTAATTCATGAAATTTGTCACTCTGAAACGAATTTCTTCAGCGAGCTGTGTTCAGTCTGGAGACTCTGGTTCGATTATCTTGAATATTGGGATAAAGCCCCAGTGAATTTACTGGAATATCCTCTGAAACCATATCGCCTGAACAGCTATAAAAACACTGGCTGTGTTTTCATAATCCACAATTGTACTTACGTGTGGGCAGGGTGATGGATGGAAGCCCTGCAAATTACATGCCTACATCTAACATCAAGATCCGAGTATGAAAAGGTGGCTTTGAGATGTGATTTCATGACATACAATACGTTATATCATTCTTTCATCATCATGGTTTGTGGTAAATGTCTGAAGCACAAGTTATGCATTTTAAATTTCTACGGAAGTAGCCCATTTTTCTGGGTTTGTCACTTTACCCAACCCATTGAGGTGAACTATGCTTGGTTGATTTCTATCAGGTGTGTGTGTGTATATTGTGTGTGTATGTATGTATATATATGTATATATATATGTATGTATATATATGTGTGTGTGTGTGTATGTGTGTGTCTGTATATGTATATATATGTGTATATACACACACACACACACATATAGGATGCGGTGGCTCAGTGGCTGAGCTTGTCGATCAGAAAGGTCGGCAGTTCGGCGGTTTGAATCTCTAGCGCCACATAACGGAGTGAGCTCCTGTTACTTGCCCCAGCTTCTGCCAACCTAGCAGTTCAAAAGCACGTAAAAATGCAAGTAGAAAAATAGGTACCACCTTGGGAAGGTAACAGCGTTCCGTGCGCCTTCGGCGTTTAGTCATGCCGGCCACATGACTACGGAATCGTCATCAGACAGCGCTGGCTCTTCGGCTTAGAAATGGAGATGAGCACCACCCCGGGAACGACTAGCACATATGTGCGAGGGGACACACACACACACACACACACACACACACGCACACGTATGTATATTTAACACTATTCTCTTTCCCTTTTTAGGTGATCTTCCGTGCTTTAACGCCTACTAACAAGATTGAAGATCCATACAGTCCCGAAGCACAAGCTGTCTTGAAGCTCACCAATTTGCGGCTCCTTTTATTAAAGAGGCAAGATTGTCCTTGCCAAGGCTCGGGACTGCTGGAGAAACCGCACAGATTTGCCCATTATGCCATCTATGACCTAATTGTCTGCGGCAGTTGCTTCTGTAATGGCCATGCAGAAGAATGTCAGTTTGCCAATGGGCCAGGTGTTGGCAGCAATATGGTGAGTATCAATGCTACCCTTTCTTACATTAAGCAAGAAAAAAAATGAATGCTTCTGAATCACCAATGTCTTCACGGTAGCATTAATTTTATCCATGTAGCTAATGTTATGTAGTTTTTATATCTTTCAATGTAATTTTAATTCAATTTTGGAGGCCAAAAGGCTTTGCTTAATGGTGTTTAATTAATGCTATTTGTGTGAGAGAACAGCTACTGTATGAGCATGATCTTATATTCTACCTATCACTTTTGCCCATTTGAATCTAAGAGGGCCAGTACAAAGTTTATTCATTCCTATTATTCAGCACACAATGAATAGAATAGAATAGAATTCTTTATTGACCAAGTGTGATAAGACACACAAGGAATTTGTCTCCGGTGCATAAGCTCTCAGTGTACATAAAAGCTATAGTGATAAATCATGATCATAGTCGTCATAAAAATACATTCATCATAAAAATATATAAAAAATACAAAAAATATGTACTGAATAATGTCCTGAGTATGGTAAGTCTTCCTTCCTTAAACTATTTTAATAGTTAAGTCTGCTACTGATTAATCATCATTTTTAATTCTAACTTTAGTTTGACTTCTGAAAAATCCATATTTGCAAGTAATCTGATAATTCCTTGGAGTTTTTGCAGGGAGAAGTATAACTAGAACAAATTCATGATTACATACTTATGGGTCCTCATAAGAAATAAATAAAAATATATCTAAAATAGAATTACAGAATGGGAGCAAAACTGCAAAGCACATTTTAATTTTGTGATTCATACGTAGACAAAACCATGTGCACATTTTTTTCTTCGCTTTTATCTTTCCCAGTGGAATAAACTGAGATTTAATACAAAGAGACTGGCACATGTTGACAGGATTTGGAAAATGCTGATTATAAAATAGAAGGGAAAACAGTGGTCCTTATAGGAACTCTCCTGACACCCCCACACATTCTTTGTGTTCAGTTTCTTTTCCCAAGATCATAAAATTATAAATCCATTTTATATAGTTGGATCCAAGGGAGCAAACTTTACTATTCATGAACTTTTTGAAGGTATAGACCAGTACTTGGAAACCTCTGAGCCAATTTTCAAGTGACCCCACAACTACTTTTTTCCTAAATTTTGGTATTATGATTGCAGACATTCAATAGCATGATTTCTAGTCAACGGGGGACAGAAAAGATATGAGAGCACTAGTGTACACATTAACATTGGCTTAGCATCCTTCAAAATGGAAGGACATTCTTCCCCGACTTTGGAAAAACATAATTCTAGGTCTAGCACATGCATGATAGGATCCCATACATTTTGTATTATTACAGAAAGCAAGAACTGAAAGGTATATGGATCTCTTCCACTCCAAACAGTGCAGTCATTACACAGTTGAAGAGGATACTACCATAATATAATATAACCCTCATTCTGTCAAGGATCTTGGAGTACTCATATCTAATGATCTAAGTGCCAAAGCCCACTGTAACAACATTGCCAAAAAGGCACTAAGAGTAGTCAACTTAATCCTGCGTAGCTTCTTCTCTGGCAACATTACACTGCTAACTAGAGCATACAAAACGTTTGCTAGACCAATTCTCGAATACAGCTCACCTGTCTGGAACCCGCACTGCATATCGGATATTAATACAATTGAGAGAGTCCAAAAATATTTCACGAGAAGAGTCCTCCACTCCTAGAACCGATCTAAATGTAGTTCATAAAATTATCTGCCACAATGTCCTACCTGTCAATGACTACTTCAGCTTCAACCACAACAATACACGAGCACACAATAGATACAAACTTAATGTAAAGCACTCCAAACTCGACTGCAGAAAATATGACTTCAGCAACAGAGTGATCAATGCCTGGAATTCACTACCTGACTCTGTGGTTTCTTCCCCAAACCCAAAAAACTTTAACCTTAGACTGTCTACTGTCGACCTCACCCCATTCCTAGAGGTCTGTAAGGGGCGTGCATAAGCGCACCAGTGTGCCTACCGTCCCTGTCCTACTGTCCTATTGTCTTCATCTATCTGTATTCACTTTGATTATGTTTATGATTATACCTATACCTGCTATCTTGTACATGTTTGACAAATAAATAAATAAATAAATAAATAAATAAAATATTACCCTCGAGCTTCTGTTTAAGAATCTCCATCAAAGTCCATCATCTTCCTAAAATATTTTTGAATATATTTTTTATTGATTGAACATATTTTTCCTGATGACCAGCTGCTTTTTGTGTGTGTGTGTCTTTGAGTCAGTTTTGACTCCTGGCAACTGCATGAACTCTTGACACAACATTTTTTCAGAAATGATTTGCCATTGCTACCCACTTCTTAGGGCTAAAAATTACCCAGTTGGCTTGGTGTCTAAGGCATTGTAACTTAGTTTTCCTGTTTCTAGCATAATACCTTTAATTCAACACCAAACTAGGTTTTCAACTTAGATCTAATTCTTTGTATTTTAAGCCCATTACTTCTTCTCATTTTTTCTCAAACAACTCTGAACAATTGTGTTCTATCTTTTAGATAACAGTCCTTCAGATATTTAAAAATAATACTGTGTTTTTTTCCTAATTCTCCACTTCTCCAACCTAAAGAAAAAAAGATAGATTAACTACTGTATATTTATTTAGCCTTGTATGCCAATTTTAACAAATTGACTTGACATACAACACCTCCAACTATTCTCCTTATTTTTCTTTTTCTTCTAGGATTTTTTTAAAAATCTTAGTTGTCTTCCTCCAGACACACTGCACTTTGTCAGTATCCTTCCTAAAATGTGGTGACAAGATCTAGACACAATATTCTATATCTGGGTTGACCAATGCAAAACAGAGAGAAATTATGACAGATATTGATTTTGATATAATTCTCCCTAAAAACTCCTTTAACTGATTTTCTTCTTTTACAACAGATGTATTAATTTTACAAGGATTTATAAGGGATTTCCCTGAGACAGGTCCAGAGGTGGGTTCCTCCTGGTTCGGACCAGTTCGCCCGAACCGGTAGCGACCTGCCGGTGACATCACGATGATGTCCCGGATCCGGTTCGGTCGGTGCCGGTCCATGGGCGCCGCCATATTTTTTAATTTTTTTTAATTTATTTTTTTTTAAATTTCTTCTGCGCATGTGTAGAAGCTGAGTTTCCGGCACTGCACATGCATCACCATCTTGTTTTCAGCTTCTTCTTCTTTTGGAATTTTTTTTGGATTTTTCGGCAGTGCGCAGGAGGAAGCGAACCGACAGCGAGGTAAGTTAGAACCCACCCCTGGACAGGTCCTTATTTCTTCCAATTGCTTGAGAGAGTTGCATGTGTAGTTTGGGGGCATGACCAATTTTGGAATTCTCCTGTGTAAGAGAGAAGTTTCCCATGTAGAGAGGATGGGGGGGAGAAAGGCTTTTGAAAGTAGAGAACTTCCATTTTAGAGAGCAGTTAGTGACAGACTTTTCGTTCCAATGACAAATCTAAATGGATTTGGCTGTTTTTGTCTTAAAGCTCAGTAATCTTATTCTGGAACAATGTCTTCTATTTAGAAAAAAAGTAAGGAGGTTCAAGGGTTTTTTTTTTTTTTGCTCTTTACTTTCAGAAACAAGTGTTTTGTGTGATTCCACTATAATAAGGTTCCTGATGAGTATATTGAATATTTGGCTACATAAAACCAAAGATGCAAAAAGTCTTTGAATCATTGCATAGGGGTGGGAGGGAATTGAATAAAATTGCCCTCTGTGAAGAAGTTTCCATATTGGGGATGTTTGTGGAGTCCAGATTCAGGACTAAAAACAGAATTTGACTCTTTCAATTCTAAACAAGCAACACCAGTCAACTACTGAATGCAGCCAATATCTTTGTTTGGTTATTTGGCTCGCTAAAGAAATACAAAAGCCAGAGCAGTTTGAAATGCTCTAATCTTGGCAGAGCTTGACATTAAAAAGTCAAAGGCTCTTTTCATAAACTAATTTCACATCTCTCTAGATTTTTGTCATTTTGATTTGTTTCCCTCTGAAAGGAAATTCCTGACTTCCCTTTCATTGATAGCTTGACAGACTCAACAACTGCACTCAGTTCATGAAATTGTTAACTGAAATTCTAGGCTACCATATCTTAATAACTGGTTAAAAAAATAATAAATTACTGTAGAATCATAGTATCCCAGCAACAAAGGATGTTGTTATACTCCACCTAGGACAAATATGGATCCACTTAAGAAACAGCACAAGAAGAAAATAAACTGCTAAATATTCTAGTGGTCTCATCAGATGAATAATACATTAAATTAATACAGCTGGTAGAAGAATAAACAAACTGCCCATCACAAGAGAAAAAAAAACATAATACGCCCCACACTATTGGCATAGGGAGTGTAAACCATCACTAGATTTCTTTTTTTTTTGGATTTTATTTATTTTCCACTGCCTTTTTGTGCCATTAAATGACTTCATCTAGCAGCAGAAAATTAAATTGTTTTGTTTAACCAAAATTCATAAGTTACTTATTTCTCAGACTTCAATGGAAAGAAGAATGCATCCTGGAATGTGTACTGACACATTAACAAGAGTTTTATTCTTCTGAGAATAAACTTGATGGACTGTTCCTCCTTTTCACATTAGATGTTTGTTTTATGACCGTGGAAAAGTACATTCCATTTTGAGTAATTTAATTTAGGTTGCTTCCTCTCCTCGTCCTCCTTTATTATCAAGTCTCATCTGCAAACATTAAACATGGTAAATTAATGTTTTAGTAACTGATTTGATTTTGTGGGTGATGCTGTGGCTTTGCAGATGACATGATGATGCCACAGGCACGTAAATACAATCTTGGAAGCAATCACAGCCAACAGGACTGAATTAGCAGTGAAAGCAAATGAGATTCAGGAAACTGATAGACAAGATGACAAAGCAGTAGCTGTGGGAATAAAATAAAATCGAAGAACAAAGTTATACTGCCATGGTGTGCATCTGTTAATGAACTGTATCAATTAGGAACTGAGGGAGAACAACATTGTACAGGACCAATCAAGCTGTAACTTAGCTGCTTGATAGATACACTAATTGTTCACAGTCAATATTCATCCATTGTGGGACCTTAAGATTGTAAATACCCAAACTTCCTTCAGTTCTAGTAATATTGGATTAAAATGTCAATGCGACATTTCTTCATGAAACAGTAGCCATCATTGCCATTCTGGAAACTTTTTCTTTCTACAACAAATTTCTGACATCTGTATATAATACTTCCAGCTTATCAAATTTATTGTCTCTTATTTGTTGTTCCTCTCTTAGGTTTACACTTGCTGAGTGTTCAATCCTTTCCCCTAGACCAGGGTTCTATGGGAATCTTGTTCCTACAACTCTCTTTTTAATCTCATTGCTGATATGTATAGCCATGTACCTTTAAGCCACCATTCCTTTCTGCATTTTTCTGTTATTCTTGTTATTGATGTACTTGCAAACTTTCTGCTCTGGTGCACTTTCAAAGGCAGCTAACAAATGTTTTGCTTTTTTTTTCCTAAAAAAGTTAAAAGTTAAAAATATAGAGTTTGGTAATAGTAATAATGGCAATAATAAAATCAATGCTAAAATCAGCTAATAGATTGGTAGGAGAAATGTAGGCTTTAAAGATTTTCTAAACAACAAGAAAATGAGACCCAAACACAGTTTTTCATGAGATCACATCACATAGGCTGAGCAGAGAGCAGGAGAAGACCTTCTTTTGACGGCCAGAAGATAAGTCTTGGAGTGCAGGGCCATCCAGGGATTGGCCTGGGATGGGCGTGATAAAATGTGCATCATGATAATCATGTTAAAAAAACCCACAAGGTTAAGGGATAAGTATGTGAGAGTGGTGTTTCTGTCATGACATCATCACCACAGGCATATTTTGATTTAAACCATGTGAGTTTGCTCTGGATGTCTTGAGAAAGGAACCTTTAAGAAGGAATCTCCTGTTGTCAACAAGACAGGATTGTTGATTGTGTATTCAGATTTTAATGAAGGCACTAATGGCTTGCTGGGAATAATAGTTTCTTCAAAACATTGTATTGCAGTTTGAGCACCAGGAAAATATATCCATAGGATAGATATCTGAACCTTATAGTAATAAGTAACAATCAAGTATGTATTATGCATTTGCTAAGTTGGGTTCTCAGTGCAGGGTCTCCCAATGGAGCCTGGGAACTAGGGACAGCACAAAAAGGAAAGGGATTCATATCCCAAGTCCTAAAGAACACTATCACATTTCATATAATCAGTTTTTATTACAAAACTGTACTGTTTTCTCACTATTTCTCACTTTGTTTTGTTGACATCAAAGAGAAATGAGAAAAGGAAGTCAAATAAAGATATTTCGTATCATTTAATTCCATTCCATTTCTTACCACGGTTATACGCTGCACTAATCATCAATTGATTCCCAAGCAGGGCATCATTTATTAAGCCAAGAAGTCTAATGCCTCTTTTAAAATATTTCAACAATCTGCAAGAATGCTAGTTTGTAATAGCAATGCTCTGGGGAAATGGTCTTTCTTGTGATAGATGAAATAATCCTTCCTGGTGCTTTGGGATCAGGTTTCAGACTTGTGGATCCTCCTGGACTCTATTTTATCCTGTCCAGGAGCACAATTTATCAACAGTCTTCAGGAAGACAGTTTATCAGCTCCATCTGTTGCATCAGTCTTGCCCTGGTCTGAATTCTGCCAGTCGTTTCATGCTGTTATATAGCATTCAGGACAAAGTCCTGTGATCTCCTTTACCTTGAAGCTTGCTCAGCAGGCTCTCCTACAGGAGGCACAGAAGGCTCCCTGGTTGCATTTGGGAAGTAGGACCAGAACAATCTTGAGCTTCTGAGCCCAATTGGTGCCAGGTTCTAACTTTGTAACCTTCTCAGAAAATGGGGAATGGGAACAGTGGGAGCATAAGCAATCTCATGCGTCTATAAACCAGCACAGAAATCTGGATGATGTAGGCTAAAGTCTGCTATTATAATAACAGATTAATTCACAGAGTTGGAAGGGACCTTGTAGGTCACCTAGTCCAACCCCCCCCCACCCAAGCAGGAGACACTACACCGTTTCTGACAGATGGCAGTCCAGTCTCTTCTTGAGAGCTTCCAATGAAGCTATTATGGTGTAAACTTTTTCCTAGAACATTTATCTTTTCCTAAGTACTTTTGCACTATATTACTTCTACTTTCCAACTGTGTGCTGGAGAGATCACACAGTAAGTAAGATTACATACTGTGGTTAGTAGTAGCAGCTGTGGCAGCAGTAGCAGCAGCTATAGCAGTATTAATATTCAATTTGTTAGGATTTTATTTTCAGAAGAATGATCTTAGTCACAAAGCCGCTTAACCTACAAAAACATCGAAGAGTTATTTGCTGTAGCCTGGAGGAACCACACAGATCAGTTTTTGCTAAGGAGAATTAGTTCATAGGGAGACGACTTTGTGTTGAAAGAAAAATTAGTGTGAAATATCCCAGTGAAGTTTTGATTGTCTGGAAAAGCTACTTCAGACGGCAGAAATTAGGCTGCAGATGTGCTAGTTGGGGAGAGAAAGCACATCTTCCCTATTTGCTATTCTTCCCGTCTAACCCATCTTTGTCTGCAAAATGTTTTTCCTCCCGCAGGAAGTTAGATTTATGTTTAACTTTGTACATGTGCAGTGCATCTGGAATTCCACACTGGAGTGGGGTGGGGAGAGAAGCAGCAGCTGGAAAGTGTTCTCAATAGGAACCTGCTAATCTCATGCTAGATTTGGGGTAACACCTGGTGGTGTTCCTAATTGCCAAAGCAGGCATCCCATCCGAGTTCTCCCTCAGTTGCTTTGGACTTCAACTCCCTCAGCCTTTTGCTATTGAGTCAATGAAAATCAAAATAACCTGAGAGACTCAGTTGCCTACCTTAGATGTGAATAAATCCAGAATGGTTTGAGGTTAGATCTGCAACAATTAATAGATCAGTGCTGTGATAGAGATGAATTTATAATGTGGTATGTTAGGCTACAAATGGTCATAAATTAGTAATCCAGCTGCAAACCAAAGCTAACATCTGTATCCTATTTGGACTGTGATACTTCATATTTTTGGAAGCTATAATGCTAGAACCCTTAAGGCATTATTTCAAATATAAAGAAGGCAATGTGATGAGGAAAATTATTTGCTCCTGGACCACACAAAATAGAAAGAGCTATTTCAGCACTTTGGTGTATCATTGGAAGTATCCCAGCCTTGCAAAAGGAACCCGATAGATGCAGAGATCTTTGTAGGGAGCAGCAGAAAGTCCCTGCATCACATTTCCCCCAAGCACAGAAACCCCATGGATGACTCTGGTAAAACGTCCGAGGACCTGCCAGTCAGGATTTTTGGTCAAGTAAAAAGGCAGGCTGAAGAATAGAGAAATAGACACATATCATATAGATGTATATCAGCAGTGAAATCTACTTACCTTCCCTACCGGTTCGGAAGTGCGCGCTCTGCACACACGCTTTTTCACCCTTTGCGCATGCGCAGAGGGTTAAAAACAGGAAAATGGTGACATCCGGGTGGGTGGGCGGAGCCTCGTGCTGCCGCCGCTACCGGTTCTCCGAACCACTGGTGGCTGCTGCTACCGGTACAACTGGACCGGGCCGAACCAATAGCATTTCACCCCTGATGTATATGCTTCAAGAGAAAAAATGAAGGCACACACTTTATTATGTTTCATAACTGCTGGGGTATATTTGTGTGTGTGTTTTGTATTGTTGAAAGCTAGAGAAATCAACTCACAAAGTTAGACTTGTATTGTTTAATAAAGTCCAGGGAAATCTGTTGTTATCCAAATATTGGTGAATTATAGCTTCCAACAGAATCTAGCTAGAAAGGCCAGTAGTGAAGAATGCTGGTAGTTGTAGTTTAGCAACATACTTATAGAATGAATTCATCACTACTTATAGAATATTCAGATTTTAACATCCTTGTCAGCTTTGTCATCTTTGGTCTTTATTTTTGTTTCTTATTGCATATTTAATTTTTGTTCTTTAATGGTTTTCCTTGTGAATGCCCAGGGTTGTTGGGAGTTGGGCAGAATAACATTTTAATATGATTTATTCAATTTCAGTTTCTTTTCTACTTAACTTTAGGAGCATATGGATTAAAATAAATTTCTTAGAAGGAAAGCTTACAGACATTTAAAAGGAGACTGATTTGTTTAGCCACTTGTTCAATTAATTTTATTTTAATTGTGGTAGGTATGTCAAATCTGAGCTGCAAAATTCAAGACATTAGATGGCAGCAAATTTAGACTTCTAATTCTTTTTGCTGTCATCTAGTGCTTGCCTGGATTTTTGCAGATTAGATATCACAACTGTAGCTAGTAGTTTTCTTTTACTAACTATTCCTATGGGGAAAATATAATGCCAACTGAGCCTTTTGATTAAATATATATATAAAAGTGCTAAAGATTAGTATTCAGTAACTCCTCAAAGCGACACTACATTTCCCCAAAATAATATTTTGCTATTAAGTACATGCTACTGGATTCCTTTTTAAAGGAACCATCAACTTGATTAACTGCAAACGAGAATTGTTCTAAAGTATGTTCCTTCTCTTTTTGTCCAATGACAACTAATGGTTGGTTCTGTCTATCATTTGTCAAATTTAATTCAAACATTATGTTCTGCCAATGTCTGAATGAATAGCCTCTTTTCTTCACAGCTGGTAAATGTCAAAAGTAAGCAGAAAAATTCACCTAATGTATTCTCTAGACTGATATAGTACCTGTGATGAAAAGATACAAAGGTGGGGGAGCTTTGGGATTAATTCATGCCCTGTTTTCATTTAAGGAAGATGTAAATAAATTGCCTGCTGTCCTTTCTGAAAATAATGCCAGAAAAAGGCATGGCTTAGCTTCTTCTCTGTTCAAGCAATCTCAGGAAGTTGTACAATTTAGGTTCACAGGAGTCAGTTGCCATTTAAAGGGGATGAAAACAGACATACATGGTTAAGATCAAGTGGGTATGTGTGTACACATGAAAAAAACAACACTGCATTGTCACATATACATTCTGAGCAGTGGTGGGATTCAATTTTTTTTACTACAGGTTCTGTGGGTGTGGCTTGGTGGGTGTGGCATGGCTTGATGGGCGTGGCTTGGTGGGCGTGGCAGGGGAAGGATACTGTAAAATCTCCATTCCCTCCCCACCCCACTAACCTGCTTTCCAGCTCCGTTCTCCTGTGCAGGGCAACAAAAGAAGACCCAGCAGATCACTGGGACTCAGGAGGCAACGAATAGATGGGGGTGGGGCCAATCAGAGGTGGTATTTGCCGGTTCTCCAAACTACTCAAAATTTCCACTACCGGTTCTCCAGAACTGGTTAGAACCTGCTGAAACCCACCTCTGATTCTGAGAGCTCGTATTATAGCATTCCAACACTACTTTCATGTTTTTGACAAAAGCTTCAGATCCTGTAGACACTTTCGCATCAGAATAACTTTGGCGATGTATAGAGAAACCTTTCTTAACATACCTCGATAATCTCATAGCCAAACATTTTTAATTATCAGACCTTCATAGTTTCATTAATGTAAGTTATTACAGTGCCTAAGTTCCTATCCATGAAAACCTTGGGTTTTCTCATTCTCATTCCTCATTCTTAGAACACCTTAAGCTTTCTCTAGAACTTCTTTTGATGGGGATTTAAAATGTTTATGGAGGTTGGTGCATGCTTCCATGGCTGCCCACTTCCTGATCTGAAAAAGCCTCAGGGAGATTTGTGTACGTTTAAAATGAAAGGTTAGTTACTGAACGAAGAGTGGTACATGATGAAGGTAAAGCATGCAAAAGAATAAAGCAATGTTAATGAATGATTCAACAAGGGAGTAAGACAAGGATGTGTGATGTCCCTTAGCTCTTTAAAGTGTTTGTCTATCAGGAGTGCTTTGCATGTGGCAGTCTGTTGTGTGAAATGATTGTGAGAATTGGAGAAATACAAATTGAATAAGATAGCAACGGGTTACTTAAGTGCATGTTGTAAAAGGGCCAAGAATGAGTGTCTGTTGAATGAATGTGCTTCGAATACAAAAGTGACTGATCTGTAGAACAAAAGAACATTAAAGTTTAAAAGAATGAATGAGGAAGTAAAAGAATGAATGAGGAACTGATTGCAGAACAAACATGAAGGAGGACTGAATTAGTTGAAAGGAGAGGAGAGATCAAGGAAGTTAAGGCTGAAATCCTCAAAACAGAGAGAAATTTGAGATAACAAAAATAGTGAATGCACGTAGTAAAAACAGAGCAAGGATAGAAAGATTTGCAAGGATAGAAAGCTAAGGAGAGAGATATAATGAGTGGAATTGTTATAAATGTGTATAACATTTGATGACTATACTGTTTATCTCCTTGTGATTGTGAAACTTTCAAGTAGAAGACACTATCATGCTTATAAACCAATGTTTCTGAGGACAGGTGCCTCCTGCCTCAAAATTTTAGGAAACTTAGGCCATTGGCTTTTTGACATTTGTGATCTGAGAGGGCTGTAGGATCTGAGGGGGAAAAAAACCTTTGGGGGAGGTTTGTCACTGAGGTTTCAGGTTGCTGACCTTCTCGTTAGTTTCAAATCAAATTACATAGACCGATGTAGGTACAATTTAGTAACAATATTGTAGGAGGGAAAGGGACTGGGATAAAGGTAGCAGACCAATTTACATGAAAGACAAGAGAAAGAAGAGGAAAAGTAGAAATAGCAGAGAAGAACTGGAGTGCCAGCTCATGTTTAAAGACAGTGTGAACAGCAAGAAATGCTTCAATGTAAGTACAAAGCTATATTGCTGTACAGCAGTGTAGTAGAGTATTAAAATATAAAGGGAGAAGCTTCGGGTTTAATTCATCCCCTGTTTTTACTTAAGTAGATAAATTGCCTGTTGTCCTTTTCTGAAAATAATGCCAGAAAAAGATATGTCCTAGCTTCTTCTCTGTTCAATATATTAAAACATTTAGATGTGGTGATACAATGCAGAAGTATAAACTAAAATAATAATGTTATACCTGGAATTGACAATGAACATAAATTACAATGTTCACTTAATTATTGATTATAATCATAATTTAGAGTTATATAAGAAGAGAGGAGAGAGAGAGAAGGGAAAGAAAAAAAATGGTCCAAAGATGTTGAGTTGTGTAGGTGATGTCAAGATCTGAATTTGAAAGGAGCTAGATGGTATAGAAATTGTTGTTCTTCCCAAAACTCAACAATAAAAGGAGAGGTATAATCTTGTTTCAAAGATCCTTGAAGAAATTCCAATAAAGGAGGCTTTAGTTTGTATAAGGACAGGAACACAGAAAACAGAAGAAATTTCTATTCTGCTCCCAGTCCCACCATTCCCTGAATGCTTACATATTTTTAGTTAATCTTTGAATCCTGAATATGCATTCCTGTTATCTTGTACATGTTTGACAAAATTAATAATAATAATAATAATAATAATAATAATAATAATAATAATAATAATAATAATAATAATAATAATAATAATAATAATAATAAGAACAACAACAACAACAACAACAACAACAACAACAATAATATGTATTTTTCAGGGATGCATTTTGCAACAAACCCAGAAGGAAGACTTTTCCCTTCCTAGGGCAAGCAAGTTTTGCTGATTACAGGCAAATCTCTCTGAAGCCAAATTGGATTTGGCATCACTACAAAGTGAACATGCACCCCAAAGAGAAATAATTTTGGTAAATGAGTGACTGTTGTCCAGTTCTGGAACAATTCCAAAATCCTCATTCGAACGGGGTGAGCAGGAGGTTGGGGGGAGAGACTGGTTCCCCAAATATACTGATGACAGCCAGGAAGTCACAGCCAATACTATCGTCAGCAGTAACTACCAGCAAGAGGATGAAAGGGGATAAGTGGAGTAAACAAATAGGAAGGAAGGATGAAGTGAAATTCAAATGGTGGTACAAAGCTGGGTCACAATAGGAAAGAAAGCCATAGCCTCTTCCCTGTGAGAACTTTTGAAGGCTGTCTCCCCTTAGCCTTCTCTTACTTACGCTGTTTGAATTTCATGGGTTAGTATTAGGACTGACCTTTCCTTGGGAAAAGAGAGCTGGCAGTCTTGAATAGTAGCAGCACAGCCAACTTCACAATCTTTTCCACTAGCTTTTCCCTTCTTCTGACACTGACCTGTGGTATGATGACATGTAAGTTCTGAATAGCAATAGCAATGGCACTTAGACTTATATACCGCTTCACAGTGCTTTACAGCCCTCTCTAAGCGGTTTACAGAGTCAGCATATTGCCCCCAACAATCTGGGTCCTCATTTTACCAACCTCGGAAGGATGGAAGGCTGAGTCAACCTTGAGCCTGGTGAGATTTGAACTGCCAAATTGCAGGCAGCCGGCAGTCAGCAGAAATAGCCTGCAGTACTGCACTCTAACCACTGCGTCACCGCGACTCATGGATGTCCATCTTCTTTTTGAGCTTTCCTTCACATAGATCTAATTGAAGCATAAATGTGCCAGCAGCTTTTTTTGCTCTGTCCTCACGGCCCATCTTGCCCCAATCCATAAGTGTGACAGATTTCAGTCACCTTCAGCTATACCAGTGTTAAGATAGGCTTAAAGTGGATAAAGTCTGTTAGGCTTTACTTCAGATGGAAGTTACTGTAGATGATTGGCAGTGACTGGGAAGAAAGGCAGTAGAGGCAGGAAAGAGATTGGCAGTGGGGGCAGCAACTTTTCATGCTGGCATACTTTTCCGCCAACTCAAGGATAAGTGGAGAGAAGAACTTCAACTCAGTAGAGGAAAAAGGCAGTATGTGAGATGGAAAGAAGTCTCCATCCTTTCCCGCAGGCAGCAACTTTTCATGGGTCAGTTTTGAAGGCAGAGTATTGCTGTCCCTGCTATGTTTCTTTCAGTCCTGCACTTGTCTATATACCCTTTGTGAGTTAAATAGGAAGTCTGAAATGCTAAAGGCTGAAGCCAGAATATTCCATTGTTTTCTAATCCCATCCCTATAAAAGGTCATTCTTCTTTCATTCTAATCAGTTCAAATTTTTGCATGACCGGGTTCCTAGAGAGAATACCTAGAGATGCTCTTTATCATGTACCATATAGAGATCCAGAAAAGCAAAGCAAACATCAACTAGGCTTTTAAAGTGAAGGGAATCCTCCAGCAATTCTTGGTAGCTGTGGAACCGTTTTACAGTCTGCACCAATTAAAGTAAGGCTGGTCTAACATCTCTCTGCCAGTTTTCATCAGAAAATCTGCTCTGCTTCTGGTATTTGATGTTGCTACTCAGAAGGAGCTACAAGCCCAAAATTCTTAGAGCCCATCATCTCCATATTTAAGCCTTTCCCAATGCAACTAATTGGGTTGTTGTCAAAACAAACCCTTGCCATAAATCTTGGAATTGCTGAAAAGGAGACTAGAAAGTAGGATATAAGTTCTGGGGAGACAGGAAAGAGAAGGCAGAGTTCCTCCTTGCCTTTCCTTGTGAGGCATATCAAAGCAAAGAATCCAACTGAACAATTCTTTGGAATGCAGTGAACATATGCCCAAGCCTTATAAGACCCTTTCTTTTAAAGTTCTTGCCTGCCTGCAGCTTTTGTTCAGATCACTCCGGTCCTATTTGTGCTTGCAGCCACTGTTTACAACTATTACTTTTTAAAATGATTCTTTTTCCTTTGATAGATTCATGGGAAGTGCATGTGCAGACATAACACTGCAGGACACCATTGTGAGAAGTGTGCGCCATTATACAATGACCAGCCATGGGAGCCGGGCAATGGAAAAACTGGGGCAGCAAATGAATGCAGAAGTATGTGGGTCTCGGGGAGAGAGGGAAGGAGGGGGCAATACAATAATGAATCTTTCCAACCCAGGAGCAACGCCCTGGTGACTAAATCTGGATTTATGATGCTTTAGCAGCAGATGGGGAATGGTCTAAGGAAATGTATGAAAATGCTTTCAAGACCTCCTCTCTTTTGCTCTTTGCATACAGAGAGATATCAGCCATGTTCCGTACCTCAGCAAAATTCAGCTAATATCAAAAGAATAAATTGACTGGAATTATGGACAAGGCAGAAATATTAACATTTAAAAGCAGAATCGTTTTTGACTCCCTCAGCTGCTGTTATATAAATCCTACATTCATTAGCAAGTGTGTTTCCATGTAGAACATTGAATCATATATTCATGAATACAAATATAAATAAATAATATTTGGCCTACTTGCTATATTGTACATTTATATATATATTATACAATAAAATAACTTTCCAGTTTTAAAGAGACTTATCTTTTTGCCATTTTCTAATAAAGCCGGTGACAATACGCAGTAGGATTTTTAAAATGTATCAGTTCTTAGCATTATATGGAAGAAAACATTTATTTTCATTGAAAAATAAATTAAGAATAAAAAAAATGGCAACACACTGTTTGCTGTTGTTTATTGTTATTAGGCAAAATATGGTAGGGATATCAAACTGGAATAATCTTTAGTAAGAATAAGCTGGATACAACAAAACTTTAGCCATAGTGAAGTTCTTCACATTTGGGTAAATGATTTCTCTTTATAAAATTTCCAACTATCAGAATCCTTTGGTCTTAGAGGTATGTTACAACCCACCTCTGCTTTCACCTTGTTTTGCTGGCAATTTTTTATAAACAGGTGGTTGGTACTCCAAAGAGAATCAATTTGAAACTAGTCAGAAGAGGAACAGTCTAAGATTGGACAATGGTTATTAAGGTCAAGTGCAGCAATAAAACAAATTGTATTTATATCCCAGTGGTTTTATAAGAATTAAAGGAGAATGAATTTTGTATCTTTCATTTTTGTTTAATAGTTAAAAAACAACAACAAGGCAGCCAACTCAATCACAGATCATATTAATAGCTTAATTAAGAACATAAAAGAATCAACTGAAATGTTACATTATTCAATTATTATTTTTTCTGCAAACTTGGCTACTCTTAGAACAGATACCAAAATCAATCTTACATTCCTTTACTCAAGGTATAATTTTTTTCAGATAGATGGATGACAGACAGACAGACAGACACATGCATGCATAGGCAGACTCACTTTTCTTCAACTGTAAGAAAGAGCCATACTTTTCTTTCCCTGAACCTCAACTTGTGCTTTGCCTTCTTTTTCTCTTTATTCTCCCTCTCTCAATTTCCCGCCTCCCCACTACAGAGTGCCGCTGTCACCATCATGCAGATAGCTGTCATTTCGACCAGAGGATCTGGCTGGCCTCTGGGAAGAAGAGTGGGGGGATCTGCGATAACTGCAAGCACAACACTGAGGGTTTCCGGTGTCAAAGGTGTAAGCCTGGTTTTTACCGAGACAGAACCAAATCTATGACTTCCCCAGACATTTGCAAATGTAAGTCGGTTTTTTTTGCTAAATGTAATACTGAGAAATGCACAAGGGACTTGTTTATCGATAAAATACTTGTAGCTCAGGATTGAACTGTTGGTGCTCTCTGAGCTTGGTTATTTTCTTGCAGACGTTTCATTACTCAAACTAGGTAACATCATAGTGCTAATGGTGAAAATGTACCTATATACATATTTCTCCCATTTGCATGTTTTCTGAAGCACTTGATACCCATATGTCAGGGGTGTCAAACTCAAGGCCCGCGGGCCGCATCCGGCCCATGGGGTGCTTAGATCTGGCCCGCGGGGATGCCCTGGAAACAGTGAAGGACCGGCCCGCGGTGCCTCTGCCAGTGAAAACGGAGCTTGGGAGAGCCGCACGCAACCCTCACGGGCTCCATTTTCGCTGGCAGAGGGCTGCAGGAGGCCGTCGCAGTTGAAAAGAGCCCTGGAGGGCTGCACGTGGCCCTCACAAGCTCCGTTTTCACTGGCAGAGTGCTAGCAAAACAAACTACTAGCAAAAGTGACATTTGATCACATGAGTGATGTCGAGCTGGCCACACCCACTCTGCCCCCCCCCCGAGGTCAAACACAACCTTGATTCAGCCCTCAATGAAATTGAGTTTGACACTCCTGCCATATGTGGTACAGATAGAAGAGAATATTTGTTACGCAGGGTTGAACTGTGAGTTCCTTGGTGCTCTCTGAGCTTGGTTGTTTTCTTGGATATATTTCATTATCAAACTAGTTAGCAGTGATAATCTTACCTCGTTTGGTAATAAAATGTCTGCAAGAAAACAACCACACTCGAAGAACGCCAAGGAACCCACAGAACATGTTTGTAGCTATCAAAAGGAAAATGTCTTTATTCATTTATTTAAAGGTGCCGATTCACTGCTTTTATTTTGGGAGGTTTCTATCCTTAGAAATACAGATATTTATTTAGTTAGCAGTTGAATGCAAACACATTTTATACTTTTTACTCATCCATGAACTAACATTCAAAGATTTTTCAGTTTCTCTGAATTTTGCAATGTAATTTGCCAATAATAAAAGGCATATTAGCACAAAATGAAATACCCTTCAGATTTATCTATTTAATCCCTTTACCAATGAAATCAGGATAACTATGCATGTATTTGTGAAAATAATGTAGAAAAGTGTATTCCATAAGAGAAATTTATTTTAGAAAATGATGCAAAATTGCAAAGCAAAATGCATGCTTAGAGAAATGTCCATCAAACTGCATATGTATTTTAATATGTATATGTATTTTCAAAAATTAATTAAGAAATCAAATTTGAACTTGACATTGTTACAAAAATGGGTTGCTGAAGAAATCAGCATTGATTGATTAGTCTATCCATACTGAAGACTTGCAAGCAACCTGAATCTACTACATGCTGCACAATTGATTTCCTTAGCCAAGAACAATTTGCTAATTTTACTATTGTAGGGCTTTGCATCTCATGAGATCATAATACTTTAATACCAATTTCAGATTTCGAAACCTGGAGACAAAATATTTCCATTGAAAATGCCTCCCTTAATTAAAGCACAAATTTACATTCTGGAAGCTTAGAGTTCAGGTTAGTGGGATGAAATTATATCCTGAAATTATTATAGTTGTGGCTGTGGTGTGAAAACTGCTGCAGATCAGCTTTTTATCATGCAGAATGAATCACACAAGAAGTCCTGTGGGAAGAGAAAAGGGTGTCCAGAGCACTTAGGGCTTTTAAATAAGACCAGATCACAACTGACATTCAAAGAATCCTGGATTGCATTAGTCTCAGAGATGTAGCTTTTCATCTTTGTTTCTTATATTTACAACCTGCATTTCCTCTAAGGCATTAATGTTCATTTCATATGTAATTGTCTATGGAGATTCTCAGTCATCCAGGTCATGGTTGTCCCAAAGGTGCTTTTCTGAGAGCTGAAGAAGCTTCTTGGATGAGAAGTAAAACGTCTTCAAAGAAAAACCAGAAAGTCCAGTTGCCTCTTGAAAAAGCACCTTTCATACGTAATACTATCATGGGGAGATAGTCCTAAAGTCTGGCTTGTTATTAGAAGAAGGCTTTTCAATGGCAAAGCCAGGATCTCTTTTTCCTATTACACCTGCTTTCCCGCCAACTTTTCTTGAATCAAGTTACTGACTGACTTCTGGGGTTTCTCCTGCTGCTTTGATAGACTAGATCAAGGTTGCCTTTAAACTCAGGTTACATATGCTTTTCACACTGGGATTGCCAGGCCTCTGATGTTGCTCAAGTGACCTCCAGTTCACAACACTTCCTCTGTTTGTGCTCTTTTGTGTTGGCCTTTCTTGAATGCTAGTGCTGGCTCAGCCTTCATACCGTTGCCCCCCTCCTCCGCCTTCACCTATTTGTAACCTTTTGTGAAAGCACATGGATCAAGGATCTACATAACCTACTGGTATGCCCAGCCGTAGTGCACGACACTAAAGGACTTCTCCTGTGGCTCTTTCTCCCATTCTCAGAAGTTTTGCTAAAAAGGAAGCTTTGTAAAGTCCTTGTTGCACCAGATTAAATTTCAAGACTTAGGGTAGTTGAAAGAGTTTGCATCCTTGTTCTAAAGCCCAGTCGTGCTGCCAACACTCCCTAATCAAAAAGAAGTATTATTAGATAGTCACTTGGATGGGAACAGCTTGGAAGTAAAACTATTATAAGCTGTGGAAACTTTACTAAAGACTGCATGAATGAAACTGCATCTCAGTTTTCTCCAGGGCTTTTTGATCTGATCTGACTAGCAACTGCCCAATACGGGGGAAGGCAATTCCCCCCCGCCCCACTAAGTCTGTGTTTTAAATTCACCTCTGTATTAGCAGCTCACCAAATTATTCTCATCAAATAAGCCTCTTTGAAAATTACAAGCTATATTGGATGTTGTATTTGACAGCATTGGTTACCTGTGTATTCAGTGATATTTTTGTCTTTTGAATCCTTGTCATTTGCCACCCATAGTATTGGCCATATGATATGGAAATTAATAGTAAACAGGTTATGAGATATCGTAATTCCCAACTGTAAATGGCAAAACAGATTAGATGCGAAAAGGTGTAAAGCATGTTAAAAGAGACAAATACGTTTGAAATTATATTTCATATTCTCTCTTTAATTTTTAATTACCTTATCTTTTTAAAGGATCAATCCTGCCCTTCTATTGCATATACATCACATACTGTCATCATCATGCCTCATTTGTAACAATCAGAAACTTCATCACGTTTAACATTTTTTTTTCTGGTTTTGCCAAAATCTGGCCAAAAAGAAAGACCAAAGAAGGGTTGGGAGGCTACCTGAAAGATGCAAAAGCAACTTAAGTGCAGCTAGATTTATAGTCATGTGCCTCTTGTAGTGTTTTCTTTCTTTTATGGACCTACATTTGCACTGCCCATCTCCTGAAGGAGGATACATAACTATGATAGATGTCATTCAGGTATGAGATGAGGTCCTTGCATCACAAAGATACACATTTGCAAATTAACCTGCATTGCATAAGGAGAGATGCTTGTTTCCCACTGATAGTAACATAAGATGAATTGAATATGCTTATGTAGAGTGACAATCAATATTCATTCCTATGTCACTGGGAATGGTTACCTGTATGTGGGAATGGGCAGATTGGGAGATTGGGCAAAGAGATGCAGCCAAGGCACCTTAACCTGCCCTGGGAATATGCACAGGGCCAGAGGCTCAGAAGAGACGCTCCCTAGTTTCTGGCTAAGGGATGTGGGAGGAGACATATTTAGTTTTATCCCACCTTTATTTTTATAAGCAACTCAAGGTGGCAAACATACTTAATACCTCTTCCTCCTCCTCCTCCTCCTCCTCCCATTTTCCCCACAACAACCCTGTGAGGTGGGCTGGGCTGAGAGAGAGAGAGAGAGAGAGAGAAAGTGACTGGCTCAAAGTCACCCAGCTGGTTTTTCATGCCTAAGGTGGACTAGAACTCATGATCTCCTGGTTCCTAGGCCAGCACCTTAACCACTAGACCAAATTGGCTTTATTGATATCCTTTCAGACTTGCAAGATTCTCTTAGTGCAGTGATGGCGAATCTATGGCACGCGTGCCACAGGTGGCACGCGGAGCCATATTGGAGGGCACACGAGGCGTTGCCCTATGTCAGCTCCAGCGCGCATGGGTGTGCAGGCCAGCTGATTTTCGCTCTTGGGGAAGGCCGTTTTCACCCTCCGGAGGCTTCAGGAGGCTTCCCTGAAGCCTCCGGAGTGCGAAAAACAGCCCAACGGGCAAACCGGAAGTCCGTTTTTCCAAACTTCCGGTTTGCCTGTTGGGCCGTTTTTCGCACTCTGGAGGCTTCAGCGGGAATGGGTGTGGGCACGTGCGTGCGCGCTAGCACGCGCGCACACACCCTTTTGGCACATGAACCAAAAAAAGGTTCGCCATCACTGTTTAGTGTAATGTTACAGTAAAGTAGAATTAGCTTATCTGGCCATGTTTCCCATCTGGTCTACCTTGCAAGGCTGACATCAGGATGCTGAAACTATTATTACCAAGTATTATATGGAGCTCCTTCAGTACAAGTGTGCTTCCCAATCCAATCATTCATAGGGTTTTGTTTTGTTTTTTAATTTGACATTAGTCACGTACAAAAGGCAGAGATTCATTACCCCAATCACAGTAAACTTTGAAGATGCAGCAGCTGTGCCTTCTTGAGAAATTCTGGCAACTTTTTGGCTCATTTACCAAGGCTAATGACATTTGTGGATCCTTGTCACTTTGCTTTTATTCTCCTGAAACCATGCATATACCATATGCATAAAGAAGTCACTAGTAATGTTTAGTTATGTTATGAGTCATTTGGGTGATGCTAAGAAAATATCTACATGAGGCTAAAAACACCTGATGTTTCTTTCTAGCAATGTTTGCATATGCTTGGTATGAATGTTGATTAGAAAATGGAACAGAATGCATGATCTCTCTTTTGGTATTTATTCTAAAAAAATTACTGGGAAAACATACCATGTGTTGCCAGTGTTGTGTCTGTAAAATTGCTTTAAATATCTGTCTAGCATCAATAGAAGTTTTAAATTAGTGTTTCATGCTTCTTGGTTTCCCCATTGGTAGGTGATTTCACAAAAGCCCCATTGCCCAATTAGTTTGAGGACTAGCAAAAACATTTTACTGCCTGAAAAACATGTATTATTCATACATGCATATAGTAAGTTTGTGTGTGTTTGTCTGTGTATCTTTTTTCTTATCTGCAATACAGCTACTTATCCAGTCATGTTAAGTCTATGAAGTTTCTGCTGTTACTGAATGCAGATTTGTATTTCTGGAGACTTGATACTTATTTTCATGTTTATTGTGAAGTCTGTTAGCTAGGGACTTCTAGAGAAGGCATGGTAAACTAAAGAAATATCTGTGGAAGCAGAGCTGGTAACCGTGGCAAAGACCAAAGAGCCAATGGGCAGACTGGTTCTTCAGAACTGTCTTGATAAGGAGAGGTTGGGAGATCATCCACATGTGCTCTAGTTGTCTGCTCCTCATGGGGACACCATAGGACTGCATTCTTCTGCAGGTTTGAGCACTAGGAGACAAAGGTATTAGCCATCTTGTTTGCAAATGTAGTAGAGCCTTTTAAACAACACTGTTCACAAGCCCCACTTTCTAATGTCTTTTGGAAATTGTCTATTAACCATCTAGAAGCTATTCGAGACCTTTAGAGTTTAGCCTCAACTGAACAAAAAAAAAAATTATCACAAGCTTAAGAACTTAAAGAGTTTGAAATCAAATTCAAATCAAAAAGCTGAACAAGAGTTCGATCTAAGAAAGTTATAAACAGATTAAGGTTCCAAATATAGTGATTTTACTATCAGATTTTGGAATTAATGATAAAAAGTTTTATGATTAGTTTCTCAGTTCCTCATGGGAAACAGGCTTATTTATTATTGGCTCATAATAAAAATAAGCAACTTTATAATTTTAGAAACTGGACTCTAGGTAGGATTAAAGATTCTTAATAGAAATGAAAAAATGCAAACAAGCTTCCAGCTTCTGGTATTGATTAATTGAGACTTGCAAAATGACACAAAATGTCATAATTTGGAAATATTAAAGAAGATCTTTGAAGAATCGGCTAGAAATTAGTAATATCAGCGTTTTTCAGTAATGTCTGATTCTATGGGTTAGATTCTGTCCAAAATATGGACAGAATAAAGGAATGACAGAAGTAGAGCAAATTTTGTCTAGTAAGACAGAGAAAGTTTTGAAAGTTTCAGCGACCACAGCATGATTGACGTTTGTCTTAATATACGTCCTTATAAAAATCAACATAATAATAGGATAACCAATTATAATTTTAAAAAAGCCAACTATGATAACATAGACACTGACCTCTCATCTCTTGATTGGCAAATACTATTCTCTGGCTGTAATACTATCGAAGACTACTACAATATCTTTTTGCTCGAAATCAAAAGAGTCATCAAACTATACGTACCACTAATAACCACCAAAACCAAGAAAAAC
>QLTV01000597.1:3907432-3956578 GCA_003457575.1 Thermophis baileyi | reverse complement strand
AACAAAAAAAAAAATCAGAACATCAAATACAAGCTGGGCAGATGCAACCTCGTAGACGACCCTCATTCTGTCAAGGACCTTGGAGTACTCATCTCAAATGATCTAAGTGCCAAAGCTCACTGTAACAGCATTGCCAAAAAGGCATAAAGAGTTGTTAACCTAATCTTGAGAAGCTTCTTCTCCGGTAATATTGTACTGTAAACTAGGGCATACAAAACCTTTGCTAGACCAATTCTTGAATACAGTTCGTCTGCCTGGAATCTGCACTGTATATCGGACATTAATACAATTGAGAATGTCCAGAGGTATTTCACGAGAAGAGTCCTCCACTCCTCTGCTTGTAACAGAATACCTTATGCCACCAGACTTGAAATTTTGGACCTGGACAACCTAGAACTACGCCACCTACAGTCTGACCTAAGCTTAGTACACAAAATCGTCTGCCACAATGTCCTACCTGTCAATGACTACTTCACCTTCCACCACACCAATCCACGAGCACACAATAGATACAAACTTCATGTAAACCGCTCCAAACTCGACTGCAGAAAACATGACGTCAGCAACAGAGTGATTAATGCCTAGAATTCACTACCTGACTCTGTGGTTTCTTCCCCAAACCCAAAAAACTTTAACCTTAGACTGTCTACTGTCGACCTCACCCCATTCCTAAGAGGTCTGTAAGGGGCGTGCATAAGCGCACCAGCGTGCCTACCGTCCCTGTCCTACTGTCCTATTTTCCTCATCTATCTGTATTCACTTTGATTATGTTTATGATTATACCTATACCTGCTATCTTGTACATGTTTGACAAATAAATAAAAATAAATAAAAAAAAAGAAAAAAAAGTTGCACTACAAATGACAGGCTAAAAGGATGATTTGGAAAAGGACGCTTTATTGGATATACAAAAGAAACTGGCTAAAGTTTAAAAGTTAAAGAGGAATGATAAATGAAGCAAATGACCTGCAAAACTATTTTTATTGGATTCTGAAGAGGTCTGTGTGATGGGATAAAGAAGAATTGAAGAGAAATCCAATCCTATGGCAACATTTGAATGAACTAAACATTAAGACTGTTACCATGCCAGAAAACAGTCCAGGTTTCCAACCTGATTTGCCTGATTTGACATCCAAAGAACTGTAATGGAGAAGATGAGATTACACCTCAGGCTCTCTGATCCCTGTATAGTATACTCAGAATAATTCCGACAAAGACTGTGAACAAATTGTAAAAGAGTAGGGTTTCTCATCATAAAATCTGAGCCTATCTACACAGATGGGTTCTTTCATCGATGGAGGCTCCTTCTCAAGTATTTCAGAAGTTGATGGATGGGGATAATCTTATCTCCCCTCGTTATGTACATTGAAGATAAACCAGAAGATGACATGTCGGCAGTGAAACTGGCTGTCCTTTAATCAGATTTCATGGTCAGTAGCTAATCCTCCACACAGCTCCACAGCTTTTGAGCCTTCATTTGTGCCACACTTTGTCCATTGGATCTTAATTAAGCAAAATGCCTAAAGGGGTTGATATCATGTCCCAGGAATAACTCTTGTATCTGCTTCTTTTCACTGGGAAAAAAACACCATGATAAAAATTGCGGTGAAATACCAAAAAAGAAAACAACAAATTTGTCACAGCAGATAGCACAGATGTTTGTGGGATGAGCAACACAGTTCTCAGCTCCTTTATGAGAAAACCATCTTGTCTCTCCCTCCCTCCACACCACCCTCCCAGTGGGCAGCAAGTTTCGGAGTGAAGACAGATGAAAAGTCTGAATGAAATATCTCATTAATCCCTTAGTTGAGAGCCTGTTTAAAAGAAGCATTCCATTCAGAGACTAGCCCTTGTGCTTGTCTTCAAGGATAAATCCTCAAGCTCCCAGGGGAAAAGAAAGGAACAGGATTCAGATGTGAAGATATCCCTCTGCTTTTGTCATCATGATCAAACATGTTCTCACTTGATCACTAGCATCAGGGATAGCAAGTTCAAATATTCAAAGATTAGTCAAGTCCTCCTTTATTGACCTCCTCTTAGTAATGCTCAAACATCCCTTCAAAATATGGAATGCTTGGCCAAAATGTAACATTTAACGATGAAGCTATATTTGAGATTTCCAGTTATTCCAGTAGATTAAATGAATCTTCTCAATGAGGCCTAAAAGTAGAAGTGGGAATAAGAACTCATTTTGCCTGAAACGTATGGAGTCATTTCGGAAACTTCAATGAAGCCATGTTCTTTCAAGAGGTAGGGCTATAACAGTGGTTCTCAACCTTTCTAATGCCGCGACCCCCCCGCCGCTGCTGCAACCCCCTGCCACCACGACCCCCTCCCTGCCCCCTCCCCCTGAGGTGACAAAGGGGGCGTGGCACCAGGGGCGAAATGCTCCGGGTTCGGGCTTGCCTGCGGGTCGCCGGACAGCTGATAGCGTGGAAGCGGGAGACTTCGCCCGGATGCCGCCATTTGGGTTCTTTTACCCTCTGCGCATGCACAAAGCATTCTGCACATGCGCAGAGGGTAGAAGAACCCAAATGGCGGCATCCGGACTACCAGCTGTCCGGCGACCCGCAGGCACGGCCGAACCGGGACCTTTTCACCCCTGCAGTGACGGTGGCACCAAGATGGCGGGCTAACGCGCGCGGCGACCCCTGTGAAATGGTTGTTTGACCCCCAAAGGGGTTGCGACCCACAGGTTGAGAACCGCTGGGCTATAACATAAAATGGGCATGGCCAGAGCTTGGAACAAATAGGGCCATCCTTCATGGTTTCATGCAAGAAATCTCCTCATTCTTTTCCTTCTAACAAACTTTCCAAGTTCTTCCTATGAAGAAAATGGGCACCAAGGAAGAGTAGAGTAGAGTAGAGTAGAGTACAACACAGAACAGAACAGAACAGAACAGAACAGAACAACAGAGTTGGAAGGGACCTTGAAGGTCTTCTAGTCCAGTCCCCTGCCCAAGCAAGAGACCCTATACCATTCTGGATAAATGGCTGTCCAATCCCTTCTTAAAAACTTCCAGTGTTAGAGCACCCACAACTTCTGAAGACAAGCTGATTAATTATTCTCATTGTCAGAAAATTTCTCCTTAATTCTAGGTTGGATCTCTCCTTGGCAAGTTTCCAACTGTTATTTCTTGTCTTATCCTCAGGTGCTTTGGAGAATAGGTTGTCTCCCTCTTCTCTGTGACAGCCTCTTAAATATTTCTTTCTATTGATAGGTAGATGAGTTGCAATTTATGTTTTAATAGGATTTATTCCATTCAACTTCACAGGATTATAGCTTCGGCTTACCATCTCCCAGTTTGGCCAGTTTAGAACATTTTATTCATAAAATCAAATCTAAACATGCAATACTAGGAATAGGAAAGCAATCGAAAATCTTACATAAGCAGGCAGAAAAGTAAACAGGCAGAAGGTTCATTCCCTACAGAAATCCAAATACTTCATGAGCATGTTATTTATGGCTAGCGATAGAGACAGACATTTGGTTTCCATTTAAACAGAACTGACCTATTCATATTTCCTGACATATTTCAGGGATACAATTATCCTTCAACTTTCACATTCTCTGAATTTTCGGATGTATAAGAGGAAATGCATGCAGAGATTCATCAGTAACAGCTGTATCTAATCAATATTTGGTATAGAAACCTAATGATATTTTATCCTAATTACAGGGCTACATAGCAATAGTCACACCAGCATTGCAACATGAGTTTAAAACTCAGTTGACTTAAGCACTTTCTGACCTAGAGCCCTTACTTGAAAGTTTTCAAGGGGAAAAACCCCATAAGGTCTATTATTTTCTACTTTCTTTTCCAGCTTGCTCCTGCCATCCCATGGGCTCACTGAACATAACGCTGAACCAAGCCCAGAAATGTCATCCAAAGACAGGCTTCTGCTACTGCAAGCCAGGTGTTGCAGGACCCAAATGCGACTGGTGTCTATTGGGGTATTGGGGCTTTGGAGAAAATGGCTGCCAGCCCTGTGCCTGTGCTAGAGATTGTAACAAGCATACTGGAGAATGTCTCCACAGGTAAACCAGCTCTCTGCAGTGGAAGCAGAGGGAATTTGGGAACTTAAGAGCGTTCTTGGGAAGGATCCCCAGGGCAATTCATTTTGGCTTTCCCCTTCCTGCTTGGCCCCCACCTGGAACTGGTTCTTCCTACTTCCCCCAAATCCTGCCCTTGCTTCTGCTAGTACTTCCTCTTGCTGGCAGGAGCCCCTATGCCACTCAATAAGCTACTTGTCATTTTAAATGTCTATGGAGATTCTCAATCATCCAGTTCATGGTTGTCCCAAAGATATTTTTCCAAAAGGCAACTGGACTTTCTTGTTTTTTTTCTTCTTTGAAAATGTTTCACTTTTCATCTAAGAAACGTCTTCAATTCTGAAATGAATTGAAGAAGCTTCTTGGATGAGAAGTGAAACATTTTCAAAGAAAAAAACAAAGTCCAGTTGCCTTTTGGGAAAGGACGTTTGGAATTGGAATTGGAATTGGTCCTTTCATTTTAAACATAACAAACCCACAGGCTATCAAGCATAGGCAGTTCAACTGATAAGATATTGCCTAGAGCAGGGGTCCCCAACCCCCGGGCCGTGGCCCACTACCGGGCTGTGGTAGCGGTGGACAAGTGTGCATGCGCGCGCATCCCCACTTGCATGAGCAGTGGGCGAGCTCATATGCATGCGCTCCATTTGCGGGAGTGGCTGGTGCGCATCCTCGCCACTTGTGCAAATGAACCTGCGTGTGCATACACACTTGCCCACTGCTCGCACAGAAGCATCCCCTCTCCCCTCCCCCCCCCGCTGGTCCGCAAAGCTGGAAAGGTTGGGGAACTCTGGCCTAAGGATACCTTTAGGCAATCACCTATGAGAGGACCCTATCACCACTCTAATGCTTTCCTTGACCAGGCCCAAAATGGTATCGGATTGGCTCCAGTGCCTGAATTAAGAAATACCATTACAGCTGTCTGCGGGATTAATTAGTGGAACTTCGGGAGATTGATAAGATAACATAAATAAACCATTATATTTGATTCTTAGAATGGCCTTCAGTGCCTAACATAAAATATACATCAGGAAGAAAATTATGTTTTTTTTTATAAAAAGTTTTCAAATTATTTTTAAAACAAATAAAAAGAGGGTGAAGGGAATGAGATTCCATAACACTGGGATTACCACAGAGAAGGCCCCGGTCCTAGTTTATTTCAGCTTTCTAGGCAGCGCCCTTAGAAGACCCCAATGGATCAGCAGAGCTTCCAGGCAGTTAGAAATGGAAGACTTATTTTCCAAGAAGCAGTCTATCTGTTTGTGTAGCAACTACTAACAGTTGGTTAAACGTTCCATGTTTAATTGGTTCATTGGCCCTACTTCTGTATTATTGAAATATAATAAAACATTCTTTAATCTCATTCTTGTTTGTCTGCTCTTCTCTTTCCAGTTATGACCATTCAGCTTTTTTTAATATTCCTATTGGTGGGAGGATCCCTCACTTCCTCCAAACCCCAGCCAACGAAAGTGAAAATGAATGGCAATGGAATGATCGCAAGCAGGGTTTTTCAGCCTTAAGATACCCAGGTATGATTTCTGCCCCACTTCCCCCCCCCCCAATAAATAGACTGAATCAAATTACAATGCTGATAAGGTATGAGAACATTTCGGACTATTTAGAAATATTTAGAAATATGACTTACAAAGCATTGATTAAGAAGTATAGAATTTTAGATAAAACTAAAAAGGAACTTTTATGGCAACATATTCTTTATCGAATACTGAAGGAGCTGCTGATACAGTTCTACAGAGGAATTATTGAGTCTGTCATTTGTACTTCTATAACTGTCTGGTTTTGGTACAGCAACTAAACAGGACAGGCGCAGACTTCAATGGATAGTTAGGACTGCAGAAAAAACAATTGCAACCAGCCTGCCTTCCACTGAGGACCTGTATACTGTACGAGCCAGAAAGAGGGCTGAGAATATATCTACCGACCCCTCACATCCTGGACATAAACTGTTTCAACTTCCCTCAGGTTGCCGCTATAGAGCATTGCATGTCAAAACAACCAGACACAAAGACAGTTCCCCCCCATGCCATCACTCTGCTAAACACATAATTCCCACAGCACTGACTTATGCCTAACATGTAGTAGGACAGTATTACTATTATCCTTATCATCTTTCCTATTACCTGCTCCTATCTTATGACTATCACTTTGTTGGTTGTATCTTATGATCTATGATTGTATCTTATGATTTATCACTTGTTGCTTGCATGTACACTGAAAGCTTATGCACCGGAGACAAATTCCTTGTGTGTCCAATCACACTTAGCCAATAAAGAATATTCTATTCTATATTCTATATACTGCCTAACATCTTTAAAATTGGTGGAATCCCCAAATCTCATGTTCCAAGTGAGCATGAATAGTTTCTGGGGCTGTTCGTGGTTCTTTTGTGTGTGTGTGTTTTATATATATTTTACTTTAAATTACAACCAGCCCAGAATTGTTTGGAATCAGGCATCTTATTAATTGTACAGTATAAAAATATCAATAAAAAAGAGTCATTTTGGGAGAGAAAGTTCTCCAAAATGGGGGAGGGGGGCATTTATAATCCATTATTCTAAATTCTTTTAACAGATAAAATTTAAACAGATTGGAGAAAGTGAATGCTTACATTTAATTAGTTTACACAACTTGAAACATTTACACAATATCTCAGCTTGGGAACTTACATTCTACAGCTAATTTATTGCAAGCATTTATGAAAATCAGGGTGACTGGTTTCTCCCTCTCTCTTGTTCTTTTTTTTTTTTTTAATGCAACCCATCTTCTTTGACACATTGGTTTATGATTTCCCGGCTAGAAAAGTGTGTGTGCAAAGAGAGGATCCTAGGAAGTGTCAGCAATTTTTGTCAGATGAAATACGCCTACGGTAAGTGAAAGAAATTACTTTTAAAAAAATGGAAACACAGCATAATTTTTTTTGTTGCTTTTTCCATCTTCCAAAAATCTGAACTCTGAATAAGAATGCTTCTGGGTCAAAGAAACTTAGGTTCTAGGCTTCCTCTTAAATAAAAATGAGGCAATAAATGCCAAAGAGGCCATAGTAAAACCTTATAAGTATTTCCTTTTCCATGCACAGAATGGGCTGATCCATGCACACATTTGCCCTGCCCTCCTTAGATGGGGTGCAACTTTTAGCACTTAGATTTATATACCGCTTTACAGTGCTTTACAGCCCTCTCTAAGCGGTTCACAGAGTCAGCATATTGCCCCCAACAATCTGGGTCCTCATTTTACCCACCTCGGAAGGATGGAAGGCTGAGTCAACCTTGAGCCGGTGAGATTTGAACCGCCGAACTGCAGCTAGCAGTCAGCTGAAGTAGCCTGCAGTGCTGCACTCTAACCACTGCGCCCCCTCGGCTCATTTTTCTTCTGTATTGGGATGGAAACCTTTAGATGCCAGCCTCACTAGGTAGATCAAACAGGAAATCAACTCTGCCAGAAGGCTACTTTTATTGAAATTATCTATAACAACAGAATCTTGCAAGTCTGAATGTGTTATACCTCCTCTTCCTATATCCCAATCAATTAGGAAGGCATCTGCCTGATCCATTTCCCATGTTATCTTGTTTCTCAGGGTTTTTTAAAAAAATCTTTCATCTCCTTTTGCCTCAGCAACAGTTCTTGCCTATTGCACAAAGGTCATTGTTATGTTAGGGGTTTGAATGAAGAGGCAGGACTCCGAGTAGCGGAGTAGCTCTTTATTCTGCGGCTTGACAAAACATCTTTGCCGGCTGACCGACAGCGCCATCTTTTAAAGGGATCTGTCAGGCAGTCCGGCCACTGACAATGCTTTATTTTCCCACTGCTTGAATGGACCAATGAGCGGTGGGTATGTTAATGTCTCTCCTTATGCCGGACCAGAGTGAAACCTTTTACTCTCTATTTACATATTTAACAGTCATCTTTTTTACTTTGTACATCGGTTCAGGGATGGGTGTGCTGCAACTTGTCTTTGGGCCAGCAATGTCTGCGGGATGGGTCACAGCAGTTAAGATGGCTGATGTGGCATAGCAATGCAAGGCCCATCCTTTTTTGTACACGTGTTTCTGTTAATCTGCGCATTGACACTGAATTTAGACTTTGCAGGAATTCTTTGGATACCAGAGAAGGAGAACTGAGGGAGATGCCTAGACAGTAATAAAGCTTAAAACAGGCGTATTAAAAAAATACCTATAAATATTTACAATGTCAGGAAAACATGACCTCAATCAGCCAGGTGAGCCCTAATGGTGGGGAAAAGTTCACGTTCTGGAATTCAACTCACAAGGTAGCTGGGAAAAGGGGGGAAATCTACCCTTTTCCCTACTCCCCACCCTTTTGAATCCTCACCTCAGTACTAGGATAATTACCAAGAGAAAATCAATGTATTTGTATTTACATTCAGTGGAAAGGAAGAGATTACAAGAGAGTAAGTAAGCACACAATGGGGAATACACATTGAAAGGAATGCCTTCGTGCTGGCAAGCTTAGCATGCTCCTTGTCAGGGTTCCAAGTAACACCCCCAACGAAAAGAAACTCCGAGGCTTGGATTTCCGCAAAGCTACCGGCTTCCAGGCCTGACACTCCTGGCCTGACTGCTTAGGATATAAAGGCAAGCCAAAATGATTAGGATCGTGCCAATTTCAGATGGCAACGCAAGCTGGACAATCTAATTAACTAATGAAGGTTGCAGAGCTGAGCTAGCTTGCAGTTAGCACCTTTCAGGGAAGCACAGCCTGTACACAAAGAAAAACAGTTTAGAAAGAGATAGCTTGTCCAAACAATTTCTTCCGTCTGCAAGGAAAAAGATTCTGGGAAGAAGGGAAAAGGAGAAGAAAGGACAAAAAATATAAGTTAGGCGATCATACAGGACAGCATGTATGTGTAAAACTGATTCTCATAGAAAAGGGGTGGAGCTTGAATCATGATGCCACATCTGTCACCTTGCTTATTTCAACATCCCCATCCCACTGATGCTGACTTGTGCCTGACCTGCTAAGAATGTCTTGTCATCTTTAAAGTGAGTTGGCCTGAAGCTTTTGGCCCCAACTTATATTTTAAGGAGATGGGGTGGGGGTGGGGGTTATATGGAGTGAAATAATTGGCTTGAACTTTGTGGATGCAGAAGATAGCTTTAGCTCCTTCAAACCCTCCAAAATAGGGGAAACCAGCTTGATTCTAAAATTTCTGAGCTTTTAAGGATGAAATGGGTGCTCAACCTTCTAGTCTGTCAAAAAGCCATTGTAAAAAGGCTCAAAAAGGCTTCCTGCACCAAGTGGCCTCTTGGCAGCTACAAATGTGGGTTTCCTGCCCCTGATCCATGAGATTCCTAAGCCACCATGCACCCAAATAGTTGCTTCTATAGCTTCAGTAACAGGGTTGCCTCATTTGATTTACATTGTTCTCATTCTAAGGGTATCAATACTGGTACCATAGTAGATAAATGATAGGAGGAGATAACACCCATCTGCCTGGCAGCAATTATACATATTGATGCCAGTATGAATAGGCAGTTGGGTGAAGGCAGATTTTTTTTAAAAAAATTAAGATTGCAGGTGTGATGGAAAATATAAACTTTCTTCCCTTGCATTACAGTTCTGGTTTTGTTCTGATGTTCCTTTGGCAGTTGCTGTAATGCAATTTATGTTTCACTTATAACCTAATTGGGCTTTTAAAAAGCTGAGATACTCTTTAGTTTCTCCTAGGGAACCCAGGAAAAATAGGCAAGACTTTTTGGTTAAATCTGCTATAGCATCCTAACTGAGCTGGGGATAATCTTGATAGAAGCTAAGCGGAATCAGACCAATGTAGCATAATCAGGAAACCAGGAGGCAACTCTAGGCTGTAGAGTAGACTGGCAAGTGGGGGGGAAAAAAATCTCAGAAGGCAAAAACTGGTCATGTCCGTATTCTTGCCAGGAAGCAGCATCTATATTCCAGCTTGGTTCAAAGAAGACTTGAAATTATTATACAAGTGCATTATGCTGTCTTGCAGTTTTAAGAGCAAAAGTTCTATCTGCTCATGACAAAGGAACCCATGCTGAAGTAATTGTGAAGATAAAGAAGGTTCTGAAATCAGGCAAAGTAAAAATCACCAGGAATAACCGAAGCATATATCCAGATTCTTGGACCAATCGAGGGTGTACATGTCCTATTCTAAATCCTGGTAAGTATTCTGCCCCACTATTCTAGTAAGCTGAGGGTCACTGTCACATCTTTAACACACGATGATGAAACTTGTTTTCCCCCCAACTCATATGCACAGGAGAGATCCTTTAGTAATTTAGTTCATTGTTGGAGCATAGTGTTATCATGTAGTAGAATCCATCTCTACCTGTAATGATTAAAAAACACAATTTGAAGAAGGATTTTTTTTTTCCTCAGAGAATTGCTGTCAACACAAGGTTCATGGGTTCACGCATGCTAGCAATAGCAATAGCACTTAGACTTATATACCGCTTTACAGTGCTTTACAGCCCTCTCTAAGCGGTTTACAGAGTCAACATATTGCCCCTCAACAATCTGGGTCCTCATTTTACCCACCTCAGAAGGATGAAAGGCTGAGTCAACCTTAAGCCTGGTGAGGCAGTCAGCAGAAGTAGCCTGCAGTATTGCACTCTAACCACTGTGCCACCATGGCTCATCAGGTTTGTTTAACAACAGTTGGCTGAAATCAGGGTTTGTGCAATATACTTAGTGAAACAAACCATGATGGCTACAATCATAGAACTTAGAATAACACAGAATAACAGTTGGAAGGGACCTTGGAGGTCATCTAGTCCAATCCCCTGCTCAAGCAGGAGACCCTATACTGTTTCAGACAAATGGTTGTTCAGTCTCTTCTTGAAAGGGTCCAATTATGGGGCATCCACAACTTCTGATGGTAAGCCATTCCACTGGTTGATTGTTCTCACTGTTAGAAAATTTCTCCTTAATTCCAGGTTGCTTTTCTCCTTGATTAGTTTCCATCCATTGTTTCTTGTCTTGCCTTCTGGTGCTTTGGAAAATAGTTTGACCTCCTCATCTTTGTGGCAGCCCCTCAAATATTGGAACACTGCTATCGTGTCTTCTTTTCACTAGAATAGACATACTTAGAACTTGCTAAGCCCAAATCAACAGATCACATTTTTTTCTGCTCATGTATATGGCAACTTCTACCCTGCATTTGGGGTCTGAATTTATTTATATCCATGGGGGTGAGTGAGTACAAGGGTTACAGATGGCATGGCTGTGAAGCAGAGGTATCCTCAATGGGTGGGTTTGTATATTTTCTGTTTTATATATTTTTCATGAAAGTCACATAGGTACATTAAGCACAATTCTACTGATATATCAATGAATTTCAGTAGCGTCATCATTGATCTTTGAGGGCTTGGTATGTGCAAAACAAGAATGTTTTTTCGGGTTTGGTGTAGTATGTTGTGTGAACCCATCTACTGTGGTTTTTCAACCGCAGTTCACACTTTGCTATATTGTATACACTTCAACAGTCATGGTATATTCAGTAAACTATAGTTAATCCAATTATAGCTTAGCACAATGTGTCAACTAACCCACTGTGAGCCAGCATAGGACTGGATATTAATGTGATATCTTGTGATATAGGAGCAAAGTTAGGGATTAATGTCTACATTCTGAAACATTCTTCACAGCCTGGTGCCTTTGGATAAGTTATATTTTAATACCTGCAGGCCGGCTACACTGACTAGAGATTATGAGAGTCAAATCCAGTCGTTCTGAAAGGCATCGGTTATAAGAGTGCCTTAGAGAACTTGCTAGACATGTGCATGGACTGATATGCAGATTCTGCTGTCTTCTTATTCTTTAATTCTTCACAGCATAGGCCTAATTAAGTCTCCTGGATTTTGTTTCACACTTCTCTCCTGATGTTTGCTGGTCTTTTTTTCTTTAGCTTATTTTAGAGAACCAGTAACTATTGCCTTTTCACAATTCAGTTGGCAACTCCAATCATCCCTACAACCTATTGCATCATTTCGAATTGCATATCAAATTAATTCATTTGCATTCACTTTTTAAAATGTTTTCTCCAACCTAAAACTACATGCTCCATATAGCAATAGCACTTAGACTTATATACAGCTTTACAGTGCTTTACAGCCCTCTCTAAGCGGTTCACAGAGTCAGCCTTTTGCCCCCAACAATCTGGGTCCTCATTTTACCCACCTCGGAAGGATGGAAGGCTGAGTCAACCTTGAGCCTGGTGAGATTTGAACCGCCGAACTGCAGCTAGCAGTCAGCTGAAGTAGCCTGCAGTACTGCACTCTAACCACTGCGCCACCTCGGCTCACATGGTGCCACAAGCGCGCTTGAAAATAAAGTATTCAGTTTGACTCTTGAGAACTTCATGAACACGCCCAAGTATCATCTTGGCAATACCGTGAAATCAATTTGCTATTGCTTTCTTCCAGGATTTTTAATTTCCCAGTCTAGGTCAAGTACAAATCTTGCTGCGCGAGGAAACTCATGAACCTTGTAATTAGAACCGAGGTGGCGCAGTGTTTAGAGTGCAGTACTGCAGGCTACTTCAGCTGACTGCTAGCTGCAGTTCGGCGGTTCAAATCTCACCGGCTCAAGGTTGACTCAGCCTTCCATCCTTCTGAGGTGGGTAAAATGAGTACCCAGATTGTTGGGGCAATATGCTAACTCTGTAAACCGCTTAGAGAGGGCTGTAAAGCACTATGAAGCGGTATATAAGTCTAAGTGCTATTAAGTAATTTGCATTTTAAGTCATCCTGAACACCGTGTTCAGGTGGAAAGAGAGGAGAAGAAAAATTAATGAATGATCTTAATTAAAATTATCCCTGTGAAGTCTTCTGGGAAATCTTTGATTCTGTAACTTAATTAATATTGAGAATTGATTCTTACAATATGTAATCCTTTTTCAAACCAGGTATAGACTACTTAATAGCAGGACAAGAAGATGCACGGACGAACAGACTCCTTGTGAACATGAACAGTCTGGTGAAGCCCTGGAAAGCTCACTGGGGGAAGTTTGTTGCAGATATACTACGAACCGGATGCAAATAATGTATTTTTTTTCCAAGTCAAGTCACAAATATGTACACCTTAATAATATGGCAGTGAAAAGTCTAGTTAGTTCTCTAATGGTTAATCATAACTTTTATAAAAAGGAGAAATTTAAAAGCAAACTCTCTTTCCTCCATTCCATTAAGTGCTTTAGGCAGGAATCTTGTTCCAGGATTTATTTTTTCAAAGACAACAATTTTCTCTCTCTTTCACACATTTGTTAAAAAAATAAATAAATGTAAAGACTGCTGAATTAACCTCATGTACCTAGGCTCCTGGCATATAGCTTGTTTTAGGATTACAGTATCTAGAGCTTTCAGATTCCACCAATACATATATTTGTAACTGAGGCCAAGATTATATTATGCTATTGATGAACAGTCATTACTAACAGAAAACTAGAACTCCTGCACTATTTATTTTTCTGGAGCTGGATTTTTTTTTTACAGTAACTATGAAGGAAGAGCAAAAATTTGCTAAGTTACAGGGCTACAAAACATCATTCGTTTGCCTGTCATATGAGTCTTGGTTATATTTGAGAGGCCTGTTTAAAAAGCTGTTATTTTAAGGTACCCTTCATATCTTTTGGGTTCTATGCCGTCTATGTGTTCTATTGGAATTTGCACTGGAATTGAGAAGATATTGTAGATGTAAGTGTCTTTGTGTCTACATCATCAGAGAAGCAAACAGCAAAGTTATTGGAAATCTGGAAGGCAGCCTGAAAGGACTTGGAGCTGCAGGGATTTTGGGAAGTGGAGGTCCCTGTTCCTGCTGTAGGTGTCCCCCTAAACATCCTGACAAAATTCATGGGGAAAGAAGATGACCAGCCATCTACACATTAGAATAAAAATAGCTGGCTATCCAAAACTTGATTACCACCAGATTCCAAAGATTTGTTTTCTATAGTGTTGTTCCCACAATGCAAGAGTCCAGAAAGTTCTGATTTTCAAGTTGGTCCCACCTGCTCTCACCAACAGCCTTCTCCTGTTTTGTCCTACATTTAGCATCTGTTGCATCAAAACAAATGCAGAAAGACCACTGCTATGAAGGACTTTAGGAGCCTATCAAGTTCTCTTAGGAGAACGAATGAGGCAAGAACTCAGAGTTTCGTACATCACCAGAAGTGTTGGAATTTGCTTTGGGGTTATCAGATTTGCTACTGGATTGCATAGAAGACATACCAAATTGGTGATTTAAAGACTGACTGCCTCTTGAAACCCTCACATGGTCCTTTTTTGTTTTCTAAGTTAATATTTGATTTTCAATTTCTGTTGTGCTCATTTCACCTAAAATGCTTCATATTACCACTTTGTAGCTTCAGTCACTTGCCTTTTCATACTGTATGCATGTTCAAGACATCTCAAAGAACAGATGCTTCTATTCATATTTATTTACTGCTAGCCAAGAGTCTTCTAACAAGCAGTGCTCCAAGGCAGATACAGATGAACACCACTAACATTGCTGTCCTTTGCTCAGGCAGAGACTAGTCAGAAAAGTACACAATCTGTGCTGCAGAAGAATGAGTGACTCCCCACTCCCTAGTGTTAATTTGTACTTCATTAATGTTATATACTATGCAAAACATAGTTGTGGTTTGAGACATTAGATACCGATGCAGAGTAAAGAAGTCTTCTATTCTAAGACAGCCGTTAAAACCCAGGTATTTCCATATAACTTGTGCTGGAGTATGACTGATGTAATTGTTTATATCACTTCTTGTTCTAGAGTCTAGACTATGGAATTTCTTTTGAAAGGCACTAAAGTGTTTGCACTAAAAAAATAATCTCTCCTAAAATATGGGCAATAGGTTAAGGGAAGAAGTTTAATTTCGAATATATAGTTAAATGTCTTTTACTTAAGCTTTGGCCAAGGCTTTATAAATCTTACTGCCCTTTTAATGTAGAATCTGTTATGCATGTCAGTTAATTTATGGACACAGTACTTTTATTTAGTTCATCACAGTTTCTATTAAAATGCTAAAATCATTTTGGACACACTATATAAACTATGTTTATATTATACCGCCTGCATTTTTTTCATATTTTGTCTGATGAGTGTTCTGTCAGATAGAGCTAGATGGTTTATTGCTAAACCTAAGGGATTTCATTTATATAAAACATATTGTTAGAAGCTCTGCGTTTATAGCTGCTTGGAAGTGAAAAGGCAATTCAAATACCCAAATTTAAATGAAGAGACTAAAGAGAAAAAGTAGTAGAATAGGATATGAAGAAAAGTAACAGCAACAGAAGCGGGAACCAGAGAATGATGTTTGCTCCATTTTCACCAGCATTTTCAAATAATTGCGTTTGGGCATGACAGTGTGGATTGGAACTGGGGAGTCCCAGGTTCAAATTCCCACCTACCCAGAGAACTCCCTGAATGAGAACAACCTATTTCACAGAACTGTTCCAAGGATAAAACTGGGGGAGACTCTCATGCACGCTAATTTGAATGCCAAAGAAAAACAGAATATGCAATTAGGCACAAGAAATGGAAACAAAAACATGACAAGACTAAGCATATTATCTTGAGATATAGTTGAGGTATATCTCATTCAGGTAAGTAGTACTGATGTTAACGTGGTGAAAATGACTTTCTACAAAGGCAAGCTAAAAATGATGGAATTGCTTGAATTTCAATCCCATTGCTTGCAATAGGAATGTATGGCTTATTTTCTGCAGTGATTTCAAATGAACTCACCTTAAGGAAATTTAGTCCGCTACAATATTCAAATGCAGACCTAGTAGCGATGCCTTTTGGACACTAAGGTGGCCCTGTGAGAATCCTATGGTGAACAGACGTATCTTAGAGTGCTACCCAAAAGCAGTTTCCAATAGCATTCTTGCCAAAGATGTCTTATTAACCAGATGCTACAATATTGGTTATATAATAAATCTTTAAATAAAGGGGGCAGCACCAGCTTCTGATAGTCAACCACCGATTTTCCTTTTGACCTGGCCTGGTTAAGTCCTATTCACAAATACACTCCATCTGATTCCTCAGGACCTGGATAGCTGTTTCACTGACACTATATGCAGGCTGAAGAGATTTTCTTGACACTTTTTCTGAAAGGGTCAAACTGGTGCTTGCATTTTACTTCAGTAAATGAAAAAATGTATGTATGTATGTAATGTAAAAAAAATTAAAATGTCACATATATTCTGACCCTGTCAAGACATAAAAACAGAACATGAGTTAATCGAAGTCAGCAGATGGATGGGGTGTATAGTATTGTGTGCTTTTGTTCAAAGATTATTTGGTTCAATAGAGGCATCCATGAGAAAACAAATTTGATTTTTTTTTAAACAAAACTCTGTTGACCTTACATTTATTAAATGTCCCTTAGGTTCAAGTACCCACATTTTGGCAGGTGCAGGGCATCAGACCTAAGAAAATCAGTGAAATCACCTCTTTCCATCCACATCATATCTAGTTGATCAAGCCTTTGCTTGAATGGAAGGCTATAATCTCAAAGATTTACACATTTATTACACTCCTGAAATATTTTGTAGAAAATCTACTTTAAATATGACAATCACCATGGCTATATGGGACATGTACATTGAAAACTTTAGGGTTAAGCTAAATTATTGGATAGGTTGGCTTAACACAAAGAACATCTACCGGTATCCCTTGATGATTCCAGAGCCACTTTGCATCAGAATTCAGATCACAGGATGCCAGAATTCTCCTCAGATGAGAAGACTCCAGGAAGTCCTCGTTCAAAGACCCTAATTGAGAATGGACTTTTCACTGCTAAGCAAAATGGTTGTTAGGTGGAATATCACATGACCATACCACTTAACAATGGTAGTTCCGGTAGTCCCAGTTGCAGTCATTAGATAAGGACCACACACTACTTCTGCTCTGTGCAAACTGTCATCTCCAGCAGGAGAAACCTGAGGTTCTTGCCTAACAACTGCAACTGGGACTAGCAGAGCAGGGCTTGACGAGCTCCCTTTGGCAGATGGGACTCTGCCACTGCTGCACTTGCCCCTGGTTCAACTCCCTCTGCTTGTCTTATCTCCCTTTCCATCTCTGCCGTTTTTTGGATGCCTTGTACCTTGCTGCCCCTAGCTGACCTTTGCCATCTTTCTCCTGCTGGTCTGGGATCCATGAGGGCGCAGACCCGGGATGTGCACAGCAGACCCTCACCTGCTGAAGGGAATATGCCGGACGTGGATGGGGACGATAGAGCTGGGGACAGAGACCATAAGAGGTGAGGGAGCAGTGTGGATGGCTTGCTCAGTTGTCACCTTCTCCAGGGAAGACAGCAAACATCATTTGGGGGTGGTGGTAGGAGCAGACAGCAAAGTACAGGGTGGCCAAAAGAGCGGAGATAAGTGGGGGGGAGTTGAAGTGCATAGTCTGGTCATAAATGTGGGCCAGTTGCCAAATGCCCACATTTTGATCATGTGACCATGGGGTGGTGATGCTGTGGGCTCAATTTTAAAGACTGGTCGTAACTATAAATGGTCACTGAATGGTCATTAAGTGAGGATTGCCTGTTTGCCCATCTGAACAAATCAATGTAGCCTGTCACAGGGAACATTCATTAGCATTAACAAGAGACACAGAGGCTTGTGTAAGGTAAAAGGAATTCAGTTTTAATATACAGTCAAATCACAATACCTATGCAGAGGTTTGTTACCTCAGGTAACATTGCAATTGTCCTATTAGGGTCAGCAACCTGCTGGGAGAGGGAACAAAGGAAACCCCTCAAAACGGATTATTAGGAACATTAAGGAACACAGTGACCAATGTTTTCCTCTGACTGCTCAGTTACGGCTAGGCCTGATCAATGTTTATTTTAAAATGGAAAATCAATATACTAACATTAATTTTCTATTATTAATAATTAATAATACATGCAAACTTCCTGTGCCATCAAGCACGTAAGTAAGGCTGACTGACTGAAAATTTTACCCAGATTTCTGAATCTTTCTGGTGGTTCTGAGAAATCTGTATTAATTTTCATCATATAAAATTTTGAAGATAGCTAACAACAGACATTTTGCTGATCCGGTATTCTTGCTTTCCTAAAAGAGCATTAACCATTGCTGTTCTTCAAGCCAACCTATAGACGGAACATAACCGGAGAAGTAAAGTGATAAAGCACTGGTGGTGTCTACATTTCTTCTATACTGACTCTACTGCAACATTTGTTAAAACCATAGGGCTGAAGCTGCTTCTTCACAGTAAGTGAGTTCACATGATACAGTGTACAGAAGTGCATTCCTTGCTGGATCAATGGGGTGGAAAGAAAGAAAGGAGAGAAGATACTCTGCCCTGTCTAAATGTCTCTGAATATGGAAAGGAGACCACAGCCTCCATGCTCATTCATTAGCTAGACCCATCCTTTTCTTTGCCCGCCAAAGGAGTAGTTTCTAAATCTTTGCTTTGATTATCTTCTTCTTCTTCTTCATCATCATCATCATCATTTTCTTGAGGATAAAGATCCGGGTATTTCTGCATACATTCTTGCATTGCACGAAACTGGTCCACACAATCTGATCCCTTAATTTCTTCCTTGCTATAATGAAAACAGGAAAATGCTGATTTGAATTGTTCCCCACAAGGACCACTAGCCATTCCACCAAGGCATGGGCAATTCCAGTTGATATCTCCATTAGGCAATATCAAACCTTAAGAAGAGATGGAAAAAAGATAGTAAATTACAAAACTATTTTATATTGGGACTTACATAATGGCTGGGTTCACACACAGCACAACATAGATTCTTTAACCATATCCAGAGTCAAAGTTTAGTCAATACAGATAAGGCAAGCCAAAAATTAATTACAGTGGCTGAGTTGAAATGTTTATTAATTTCAGTTTTTATAAGCTGCTACACTCTGCAGACATGCTTATCATACCCTGAACCAAACAAATTACGTTTTACTGAGCATTATGTGTGATCCAAGTCATTAAGCTTCATAGTCTGTAGGAACCTAAGTGATAAATTCTGTATTTTGGAGTAACAACATATTTGGTGATTAACATATTTTTGATCTTCCCAAAAACCTTAGTGGTGACATAGGAAAACAAAAGATAAGAGCAACTTTGTTTTTAAAGTTTATGGCAAAAAAAGAAAAGAAAAAGTCAAATTTAGGATGGAAAATATTAAGTCAATGAAAAAAGGCTTTTGTTCAAGGCAGCAAGAATAGTGTTTTGTTTTACAAATGAGAACTTACAGAAAAATTTCCCTGATTGTTCAGGTCTTTTGTAAGCACTCAAAATATACATGTTATCAGTTTTCTGAAGTCAACTTTCCTTTATCTCACTAAAATCACAAAAATCAGCAGATGCAGGCCACTAAAATCTGCTGTTGCCCGTCTGACATGAACTTGGGTGGAACTGGACATCAATGGTTTTAAATCTTGATAAAGATTATTTGTGAACTAATGTGCAATAAATGGCTGTAAACAGAGAAAGACTTCTTATAAGATACATGAAAACTAAAAGATAATCAGAGTGTCAAAAAGAGAGAGAAAAAAGGTAATTTGGATTTCCTAGATCATTTTATTAATATCAAAAGTCGCTATCCTATTATGTACATAACTGATCCTAAAGGAGAAATGAAACTGATGACATTGTGTGTAATTCATAGAAAAGTTTGCACATTTCATTTTTACATAACATTTATGCAAACCTGTTTCCTGTGCTGATTTGGATGTAACATAAAAATAATAGTTCTGCATCTTATGCATAAACTCAGACCTTTTATTGCCTCATACTCCTTGCCAATCTGTATACTGCAAAGAAGATATTAGAAGTTTTTTTTGTCAATTATCCATTTTGTTATATTGGTTATGTAAAAACAATTTTTCATAAAAATCCATCCTGATTGTTTATTTGAATCTGGAACTGGTTAATAATATATCTATGTAAATTCTCAATCATCCAGGTCATAGTTGTTCCAAAGGTGCTTCTCCCCCCCCCCCCCGAAAACATTTTGATTCTCATCAAAGAAGCTTCTTTAGTTCTAACTCATTGGAGGGGAAGGGAAAGATTTAACAGGTGTGGAACCTTTTTGGGACTGCTAGTCCCAAAAAGATTCCACACCTGTTTGCATTCTGATTCAGGTGACTCTGGGGATAGAGATAAAGCCCCAAGTGGCTCAACGACTCTCAGAGAGCTAACAACCAGATGACTGCAAATAATATAAATCCTTCCATTCTGTCAGAACTGAAGAAGCTTCTTGGATGAGAAGCAAAACATATTCAAAGAAAGGAAAGTCCAGTTGCCTTTTGGAAAAGCACCTTTGGGAGATTAATAATATATATAATATACAGCTAGCATTGTAAACCATAATTTGAAATTGGCTTATTTTCAAAATAACAATACATGATGTCATATATCATCATCATTATTATGCTCAGGTACAGACATAAGGACAGCAAAAGCTTTTTGTTTCCTTCTTGTGGCAGTGCCAAAAAAGGGAATGGGAGCATGAACAAACATGAAGCTCATTCAGAAAATACAACTCTTCAGTTTAGCATTAGAGGGGAGGTGCAGTCACTATCTTGGTTTAATGGCAAAATAGAAAAAAACCTGGTTGGTTATGTCAGGGAAACTATATAACCTGGAGAAGAGTTGGTTCATTTTTTTCCCCCAGGTTGCCAATATATCACAGACAAACTACAGAAACAGACAGGTGGCCCTTATTATCTTTTTTTTTTGTATAGTGCTTGAAAAAATATAAACCAAACCTCATTATTTGTTATTGGCAAGCTTTTTGTGTACTTTATGCATATGCAGAATGGCAGACAGATCTTTGCACATGATATGCAAAAAGCATTTTTTGCAGTTTTGTTATCCATTTTTTTGTTTGGCTACAAAAGAATTCACATAAATAACATGGGCTGCCTGTGACACACATATTTTAAAGGATTCAGTATGATGGAGCCACAGATTTCTACCACTATACCATCCTGCTTGTGTCTATGCTTGCGAAAGAATTGGAGGGTCTTAATATAAAGTTTTAAATTATTAGATCTTACCTAATTTGTTACCAAAAAGGTACTATCTCAGATTAGATATTATTAATCATTCACTAAGACTGATTATTATGCTGGTTACATTTGTTAATTATTGAATACTCATTTGATTTTAATAATGATTTTGAAGTGCTATACACAAGGACACCTTTACTTGCAGTACTAATCTAACATTACTTCAAAAACGTTGTTCAATTTTATACAGATTGTAAATTACTTTTCTTTTTGCTCCTTTATTTATTTTTCTGCTGTTTTCATTGTACTTTCAACTTTCTGTTAACTTAAATAAACAATTTTCCATATTAAATATTAAGATTACGTGAAGGTAATAGTAACATTTTCCAAGTAATATTTGCATATTAACATATTCCAAGGAAAAATATTTCTTTCTTTCAGTAAGCAGTTTTGTTCATTTTTGTAGTTTTTTTTAAAGTTTTAACTTAGTTTGTTCTTATATAATAAAAATAAAACTTACATGAACATCCAGTTCATTATAAAACCCATTTTTCCTGATCTCTAATTTTTGTAGAGATTTTTTTTAATTGGCATATTTTATAGGTATGGCCATTGAAGAGGCATATCACAACTATAGGAAAAATGATCACTAGTTTTGGCTTGTTGAGTGGGCTGCACATTGGTATGTAAAGTTAGTTTTTCAGAGAGTACAAACCAAAAAATTCCTCAGCTGCCATTGCAAAAAGTCAAATAGTAACAAACATAAAATCTACTTGATTCTCTAATGTACTAACTCCACGGGGGGGGGGGGGGGAAACCCCAGATGGTTCATAAGAGCAATGATGCCCCAGGAAAGCTGAAAATTGGTTCTTACAGTCACTTGTGACACACAGCTGCAAGTAGATTTATAGGATTAATTTGGTTTCCATTTCTATATAGTCAATTGGCACTTCTATTTGGAAACAAGGAATTGCTTCTTTAAAAAAAATTGCATTCAGCTTTTCATGTTGATTTTCCTCTGGACAGACCCGCTTTTCACTAAGACAAATAGAAGGGTGGGTAGAGAAGTTTCATTCATTCTTTGTGTTTATGTGTGTATTCATGGCCAATAAGCAATTTTGCTTCAAATCTTTAGAAGCTGTGGCAGGAGTCACAAAGCAGAGATCATTTCTATCCATTCTAAATGCTCAGTCCTGGCTCTTGGCCAGCAACGCAGCCTGTCTGAAATTAGAAAAGCTGAAAGATGGATTTCTGCACATCCTTTGGCTATAATATACAGATGGCACTTAAGGTCTAAGAGCTGGGGGAAAGGGACTAGCGATTTCTTTTCATCTCAAGAAGGGTGCAAGGTTAACTTCAATCACGTCAAGGCTGAAAGTCATTTTCAGTGTCTTACTATGAAGTATATTGGCTAGCATGCTCTAAATGGCTGCTTCCAATTATATAACTGAAATTACGTTTCTGACTAAACATCTCCCCTAATACCTTATATCATTTTGATGTATCTTCCTGATGTAGCAGTCCTTGCAATAACCTCATTTAGTAGGCAGCACTTAAACATATTGTTTCATGTGACAATATTTTGATCATTAATGAATCAGAAATAGAGCTCAGGATGAGAAATAACAAAACACAAAAATAATGAAAACATGAAACAAATTTACAAACACAGGAAATAAAATTGAGTGATATAATAAAAACAGTTATTGAAAAGTTTTATATTCTGCTCCAAAATATGCCACAGCTTACACATGCACCAAATAGGAAATGTATTTTATTAAGAGTTCCAAACAAAACAGTCCCACTTTAAATATTGTCTGTCTGAGCAGACTCTACTGTCTTCTGTCAAAACAAAATTTGAAGTGTTTTGTTCTCACATTAAAGCAAAATTCTTGGAACATAACTATGCTTTATTTCAACCCTGAAACACTCAAACACTGACAGTGGAATATCCCATTTTAAGTTTGTTTTTTTAGCTGCAAAACTCTCAAAACACAGTCACCCAAATCTTTGTTCAAGACCAAAATAAAACAGTGCTTTGTTTCAACCTCAAAATGAAACTCCTGGCACATATCTTTTTTCATTCAAAATGGCCATTTTGGGCTCAAAATGTTTTGCTCATCTCTCTTATAACCTCTCCTTTTTATGCCTGCCAAGGTGCTAAGCATGAGATGGATTAAATGCATTATAAATGCCTTGTTATTCCTATAGCATCAGAAAAAAGGACTTTTTTCCATTATCCTAATATTGTTTTTATAAAACTTAGATTAGCCATGCCCCCCCAAAGGCATAGGAGTCATTAAGGGAGGACTACCTGTATTGCTTCAAACTATCACTGGAGGTTCCATAAGAAATGGCTTGTGAAACCCTTCTCTTCTTAAGCCTTTTAACTGGTTTTCTTGCCTGCTTTTTGTATTGCTTTTAGGCTGTTTTCAGTGGTCAAAGACGCTGAGCTTGTCAGGTGGAAAGCGGATAGCCCAGGTTCAAGGCCTGAGCACTGTGCACTGGGATAAGCTCCCGTTACTTGCCCCAACTTCTTCCCATCTAGCAGTTTGAAAGCATGCAAATGCAAGTAGATAAAGTAGTACCACTTTAGTGGGATAGGTGATAGCATTCCGTGCGCTTCCGCATAGTCATGCTGGCCACATGACCATGGAAGTGTATTTGGACAACTATGACTCTCTCCCTCTCTCTCTCTGCTAAGAAACAAGAGATGAGCACTGCCCCCTAGAGTCAGACATGACTGGACAGGAGAAACCAGAGTTTTCAATTCAGGTTTTTATTTTTGTACTTTTGTAAAACTCAAAGCTACTAAAACAGACATAGCTTCAGAGATATAGTCAAGGAAAAACTGGTGTTCAGTATTAATTCAAATGAATCTAGTGTTTTTCTATGAAATACTTTCTAGGCTTTTAAAGTTTGAAATATCTTATTTAATTCGGGGGCTTGATTCTATTTACAAAAGCAAAGAATGTCATATAATCCTTTCCAATAATGTACACCCTTCATTATACCAATTTACAAGTTTAATATATAAGCTGCTTTGCTCCAGACAATACATAAAATTAATGGTGTCCATTACCAGCCAAATCCATGTGCCTGAGGTAAATGCTGGGAAATAAGGCTCAAACAGGATCTTACTGTATCTAGAATAGAGCCAACATATCGTAGTTATGTTTGAACTATCAGAGAGAGCAAATGCTGCCCTCTCGAGATAAAACTGAAATACAGATTTCTCACTAACATTTTGAAATAAAATTACTTGTGTGCCACCCGACTCTGAATGACTCAATTCAAAATTGACTTTTGCAAGTTTGATTGTAGGAAATATGTCAAGCATATAGGAGCACATATTAAATATACCTAATTAAAAAAACCACTAAGTATATTTCTCACTTAATTGATAAAACAATGTTTTTGTTTTCCTCTGAAAATGCAAAATGACAATCTGCATGTTTTTCCTTTAATACCGCTAAACAGAGGCTCTCCAACTTTGCCATAATGAATATTCTCCATACATTATAAATGCCTACTTCTATCTTATTCCAGGTTCATGAGGATGAGATGTATTTCATACCTCTAGATTCATCCACAATCAGAACTCCCTTTTTGAATAAAATGTGAATAAATTGGAACAAACGGTAATAGTCTTAGCACACAAGGGTATGCAAGTGAAAATTCGTTCTCATGAAGTGGAAACATAGGCTACTGTTATACCTCAATAGGCTGCAAGTCATTTTATTGCAAATTATGCTTTCTTAAGAAAACATAAGAAAAACAATATCATCCACAACATTTGCATACTGTATATTCATATTGAACATGGAAGAGTTAAAATACCAAAGGGATTACTCTGTATAGCCAAGAAGAGTTATTTAGATTATGTCTTAGTTTCAAAAGGTGATTTAAATGATTGCCTGCTATTTTTTATATAAGAGATGTGCAATACAGGTAGTCTTTGAGTTATAACATCCGTTCAGTGGCCATTTGAAATGACAAAAGTACTGAACACAGGGACTTACAACTGGTATTTGAAGTTTCAGCTATTACAGTACCCCTGTGGTCACATGAACACAATTCAGGTGCCTGACAAAAAGATCCCACTTATGACTAGATGCAGCATCCTGCAGTCACATAATCATTTGTGACCTTTCCTGCTGGCTTTCCCAAGCCAAATCAATGGATAAGTGTCGTTTCTACAGGCCTTTCTTTGCGCATCCTCTTTCCTTCGCACAAACGCCCACATCTTTTTTCCTTGGCCTCCTTGTGATCGCTCACACACACCATATACTTTGTTGTCCTCCTTGCAATGGCACCTAGGATCACATGGACTCTGTGCTCTTTCCCTGGCCTCCATGTGATCACACACGTATATCATGTTCCCTTTTTCCTTGGCTTCCCGGTGACTGCACACATGCATGCATGCACCCTGCACCCTTTCTGCTTGACCTCATTGTGTCAACACATACACAACCAGGACTGCCTGGATTATCATCACTAAGCAATGCAGTCAAGTGTAAATCTCAACATTATTCAATAAAACACAAAACATGTTATTTACATTCCACTGACCATGATCTTCATAAGGATCATTGGGATCATCTGCCACCAATTCAGCATTGCTTGGAGTTTCATGGTCTTCTTTGGTCACAAATATAATTCTGTCCTTTCCTAAAAATTAGGGAGGGGGGGGAAGCATACACAATATTAGAAGAGCAGGTAAACGTCTGATCTGCCATAAGCTTCTGAACAAGTTCATTAGCAGATGACACTGGGCCCTGGAGATGCGTCAATGTAAGCCATGTATATCTTGACATTAAATTAGATTAACATCTACTCCAGTTTAGTTTATTGGTTATATTATTAATTTAGCTTACTCCCCAGAGAAAAAAAGAGAAAGTTGGCAAAGAATCATGCTAAGTTCAATTTTCTTTCCTGCATATGTTTACTTTGGCAGATAATTGTCAGTATATACACTCAGCCTTTATGTAAGACGGTACCACTTCCTACCAGACTTGGATCTGAGTTGAGTATGCCCAGGACTTAGTATCCTTTCCTATGTAAGGTTCTATTGGAAAAACTTTTTAAATTTCACCCTTTATTTGAATAGTTCTACATGTTATCTCTTTTGCCATCAAGTACCTTACATGACTATATAAATATGATAAGGAAATAATATTACAAGCTAAAATGAACTTTTATGTTCTTTCTTATTTTTTTTTAAAGACCATGTTTATAGGTAGTCCTCAGGTTATAACAGCACTTTGGGATTGGGATTACTGTCACTAAGCAATACAATCAAAAGAGTGGTATTATATGACCACATCACTTAACGGCAGCAATTCCAGCAGTCTCAGTTGCCATTGTATCCTCAGAACTGTGCAGGCATTTCAGCAGGAAGGAGGAGTCCCAATAAGGACCACAGGGGGTATGCAGGTGTCACGGCGGGGGGAGGGGTGCAACAAGCAAGGGTGGGCTGGCGAGGTGTGCTCTAGGAATACAGGCAGGCTAGCAGGGGCTATCAACAGGTCAACAGGGCCATGAAAAGTTGTGTATGGGTTTTAATTATTTTTAAATGTTTTTTATTATGTATTTTTTAATAATGCTTTTTTATATTTTAATAAGTTTTGTATTTGTTGTAAGCCGCCCAGAGTCCCTTGGGAGTTGGGCGGCATAGAAATACTAATACTACTAAAAATAATAATAATAGGAACACAAATGGGCTGGTAAGGGCTGCAGGAGGGCTGGAGGGGATGGCAGAGTGATGCTAGGAAGCATGGGCAGGCTGGTGCAGGCAAGTGGGGGGTGTCATACTCCATGGTAGAGCTCTACGGGAGGAACATAAGTTGCAGGAGCAATTATGGGAATGATTTGTGAATCTGTCAGCCTCCCCATTGATTTTGCTTGTGAGAAACTGGCAGGGAAGGTCACAAATGTCAATAATGTAGCTGCAACTAGTATATGTGGGAGCTTCCAGTAATTGCCAAGAGCCCAGATTGCAGGGGTGCTGCAACAGTTGAAACTTCTGGGATTGGTCATAATACTACTTACTCAAAACACCACTGTAACTTTGAACAGTTGCTAAAACGAGAGGTTGTACTCAAGAATTAGCTTTATAGTTTGTGAGAATGATCTACCTCAAAGAGGATGTGTGTTGTTGCCAATTTCCCTAGTCGCACATCCTGAGGCAGGAGATTGCACTATACAATTTATTTCCCAATTGTGATTTAGATTTTTTTTTTTTGTTTACAGGTAAGGTGCACAGATTGTGAAAGCCATCTCTCTCACACACACGCTAAGGTTAGTGGAAGAAAGAAACATCTTCCTGGAAAATAGATGGTGCCATCACCAAAAGGAGGCAGGAAGACAATGCCAGGACCTGCAGAGCCAGAAGATTTCTAGCAGAAGATGATTCAGATCCAACTTCTCAGTCTTGCTGCTGCAGGAAGGTCCTAATGAAACACCTACATTCATTTATTTCTTCTAACCAGAAAGTTGATATTATGGCTGGTCACAGTCACTCAGACTGGAATAGCAATAGCAATAGCACTTAGACTTATATACCACTTTACAGTGCTTTACAGCCCTCTCTAAGCGGTTTACAGAGTCAGCATATTGCCCCCTAACCATCTGGGTCCTCATTTTACCCACCTCAGAAGGATGGAAGGCTGAGTCAACCTTGAGCCTGGTGAGATTTGAACTGCCAAATTGCAGGCAGCTGATAGTCAGCAGAAGTAGCCTGCAGTACTGCATTCTAACCACTGCGCCAACACGGCTCCACCGCGGAATGGTTAGTTTTATCCACCTATAGAGTCCTTCCCAAAGATCTGGGATAGGCAGATGTTCTTTCTCTGATGATGTAAAAGGGTATCGTTGCAGGATGTAGACTGTTTATTAATATTACAGGTAGTCCTTGACTTACGACCACAATTGAGGCCAAAATTTCTGTTGTGAAGTGAGACATTTGTGAAGTGAGTTTTGCCCCATTATATGACCTTTCTTACCACAGTTAAGTGAATCATTGCAGTTGTTAAGTTAGTAACATGATTGTTAAATGCATCTGGCCTCCCCATTGACTTTGCTTGTCAGAAGGTCACAAAAGGTGATCACATGACCTTGGGACACTGCAACCATCATAAATATGAATCAGTTGCCAAGCATCTGAATTTTTGATCATGTGATCATGGGGATGTTGCAAAAGTCGTAACTGAAAAATGGTCATAAGTCACATTTGTGGCAAGAAAGGTCGTAAAGTGGGCCAAAATTCACTTAACAAATGTTTTACTTAGCAACAGAAATCTGGGGCTCAATTGTGGTGATAAGTCGAAGACTACCTGTAATATAGGTAATACAGGTAGTCCTTGACTTACGACCACAATTGAGGCCAACATTGTTAAGTGAGACATTTATTAAGTGAATTTTGCCCCATTTTACCATCTTTCTTGCCATAGTTGTTAAATGAATCACTACAGTTGTTAAATTAGTAACCCAGCTGTTAAGTGAATCTGGCTTCTCCATCGACTTTGCTTGTCAGAAGGGGATTGTCAGAAGCAAAAGGGGATCGCGTGACCTCGGGAGACAGCAACGGTTGCCAAGCCTCTGGATTTTGATCGCAGGAGCATGGGGATGCTGTGGAAAGGTCGTTCACCATGAAAAACGGTCACAAGTCACTTTTTTTCAGTGCTGTTTTAACTTTGTCACTAAACGAATTATAAGTCGAGGACTACCTTTAATACTCCTCCCTCCTCCTATTTTTCCTCCTGTTAACAATCCTGTGAGGCGGGTTGGGCTGAGAGAGAATGGCCGGCCCAAAGTCACCCAGCCGGCTCTCATGCCAGCCTCCATGCTCCTTTCGCCGGTCCGCTGTTTCTATTGGGCTCCCTAAAGACCCAGTTGGGGCACAGACCCGTTTGCCGGCTCTCCTCTCTCTTCCGTTCGGCTGCCCCCAGGAGCCGGCCCGACCGTCACCACCGCCCCTTCCTCCCGCGTCCCCGGTACCTTCTTGCCTGCAGTAGGACATGTCTGGGCCGAGCTGGGAGCGACTCCGAGTGACCCAGTGAACGACCGGCTTAATCCCTCGCGGGTGCCCGGCTGCTGCCCAGCGAAGCACGCGCCTTTCCCCACGCGCTCGCAGGACCGCCTCGCGGTCACCTCTCAACCCAGAGGAGAAGGACCCCAAAAGAGAAGCCTTGAAGCCGCCTGACCGCTTCTCTCTCCCCCACCCGGCTGTTCACATCCGCAGAGGAGCCCTCGAATCGGGAGGCCTCCGCGACAGCTTAGAACGCGCTTTTTTTCTCCCGAGTGGCCCGAAGTAGAAAGGGAGGGGGGAGAGAAACGAACGGAAAAAACTGTATAATAGCCGTTATTCATAACGGACTACATGTTCCAAGAGGCTGTGCGAAAGAACCGGCTTTTCCGCCGTTTTCCCGACAGGCTTTGCGACCTTGACTGGTTCTCAGTTTCGCCTCTCCTTCCCGCCTAGAAAGTTCAATGATATTCCCAGCAATGCTTTGCGAAGGATAGGCGGGGTCAGGGACTTTGTTTCCCTCTGGGCTCCAGGTTATATCCCCCCCCCGCTCCTTTCGCCTCTATACGCGCGCGCGCGCGCGCGCACGGGCCACCCCTGGTCTGTGAAGGAGGGCGGAGTTTGCCGCGAGTGCTGGAAAGAGATAGAGATCCGCGTCTGATTTGTAGGAGTCTTTGGGCGTTACATCTCCTTCGGGCATCAGATCTCTTCCTTCCACTTTTAAGAATAGCTCGGGGAGTTGGTGCATTTATTAAAAAAAGCTCAAAGCACACCGATATATGTAAGTATGGGCTTTTTCCCACCCTTTTTTTTTAATTAAGAAAAAAAAGTTTGGAGATACTTTGCAATGGGAAGCGGCAATGGGAAGAAGAACCTCTTCCCCAAAGCCCCTGAAGGCAGGAGAAGAAAAAAATGTGATCTGTTGATTTGGGCTTACCAAGTTCTAAGTATGTCTATTCTAGTGAAAAGAAGACGCGATAGCAGTGTTCCAATATTTGAGGGGCTGCTACAAAGATGAGGTCAAACTATTTTCCAAAGCACCAGAAGGCAAGACAAGAAACAATGGATGGAAACTAATCAAGGAGAGAATCAATCTAAAAGTAAGGAGAAATTTCCTGACAGTGAGAACAATTGATCAGTGGAACGACTTGCCACCAGAAGTTGTGAATGCTCCAACGTTCGAAGTTTTTAAGACCAGCCACTTGTCTGGAATGGTATATAGGGTTTTCTGCCTGAGCAGAGGGTTGGACTAAAAGACCTCTAAGGTTCCTTCCCACTGTGATATTCTGTTATTCTGCAGCATAGAAATACTAATAAATAAATGTATACAACCAGTAAGAAACAGGTAACCCCTTCATGAGTGTTGACAGCCAGGACTGCGATCCACCACACCTGATTTCAGAGGAAAGAGACCGGGTAGCTGGCTGATTTGTCAGGCAAGGCTTTTTTATTTTTAGGAGAAACATTTGCTTTATCCAAGGGGTGGTGATAGGATCTCGCTATTTTTTGGTTGGCAAGCTTGAGAAATGAATAGTTACCCTTCGGACCAAATTCTGCATAAAAGATAAGGCGGTTGCCGCTGAACGATTTGACAGAATGAGCTTGCGTGTAAGAGTTTCTGCTTGATTTCATGCTGCTTCCAATCTGCACATACATTCCCATGGAAAAGGGCGTCGTCTTGTAAATTGTTCTGGAGTGTTGTCACTTGCAGTGTTTAAAACAGGCCTAATGCATTCCGATGTTTGCATTCTGGCACAAACTTTTCCGATTGGGTTTAGTAGTCTCTACTACCTTAAGTTTTGAAGTGTCTCACCTTCCACTTTCTGCTCACCATAACAATGTCCACCCCTGTGTAAACAAATGACATGATTGAGACTGTGTGAACAGCAGTTGTATTACAGTGTTGTATTACTGCATTTAACTGATTATTTTTCTAAAAAAGTCATGTCTGAGTATATTAAAAGCGATGATTAGTATAATAACTATCAAAAATCTGCAGCAGTTTTCTTATTAAGCTATTAAAAAGTTTTTGTGTTAGTAAGGAACTGGCTAATAAAGAACTAATTTAATTTTATTGCTACCATAGCTGATTTAGTTCAGAAGGCACATAATCTGAGAATAAAAGAAAGAAAAAGATGCTTCCTGCAGAAGACTGCACTTGTTTCTTCTGTTTGTGTTCTGATATTTAGCCTTGATCCTGTTTTATTAGCCATGGCGTAGGATATATACATGGATCGCTACAATAACACCATTACTTCTGATTAATCTTGGAAGAGGGGCTTCAGAAACCATGGGAGCTGAAACCTGAGTACTACGACTCATTAAAACACCCATGTCTTTTTCAAGTATTCTGTGACTGCTGTAAAGAGGCTTTCATGGCAACCAAGATATTCTTGGGAACAAATCTGTATTTTTTTCAAAGAGTTGTAGGTAGATGTTGCATTCCACTTCTGAAAGTTTCTGAAGAGCCTCTTCTAAACTGAATCCAAAGTTTGTACAGACTTTCTGTGCACAGATTACTTTCATGTTCCTCTCTGAAAAATTACGTATCTTTGTTCCATACATGTTGCTCTAAGCAACTATTACAAAATATTATGGCATAGACACACCTACAAGTATCTTTAAATAGGATGATAGGAAATTTGTTATTGCTTTTGTTGTGCTTCAGTTGCTAAGTTGTGTCTGACTCTTCGTGATCCCATGGACCACAGCATGCCTTATTATTTACTTATTATATGTAATATATATTTATTAGTATAGCCTTCTTATTGGTTCTTTAATGCAAATTTTAAATTGTACTGTGTAAACCTGTAACCTACTAATTTTGAGAAGAAGCTTCTATAAATATTATGGTTTTATACTGAAAAGTCATGCATTACAATAAGCATTATGCAATTTATTCGGTTTTGGCTTGGGATGGCATGTGAAAGCATATGGTATCTGGGGCTAGCTGAATTTGTGTTTTTTCCATGGTTTATTGAAGAAATCTTTGCGCACGCACTAGACACTAGCAAGAAATATTAATGGCAAGATTCATACAATGTGCTAAGTCAGAGGTAGACAAACATAGTTTGTGGGCTGTGTGTCATCCCTAAGTCCACTCCAGAATTTTGAGATTACACTGCAAAAAATCAGCAACAAAATACACTAGTTTTGGGCATACCTTTTCCAAAGATGCTGCAGAGACTTGGAAGGCCTCTGAAATGTTGTGCATTCTGTTTTAAGTCACAGTTAAATCAGTGACATAGGTGAAGCTAATTAGTGCTATCATATTGTCCTGCTCCTCTGATGCTGCAGAAGGAGGATTGGACTGAAAGAGTACTTCCAAGAAAATAGAGAAGTTAGTCTTTTCCCATCTGTGGATAGATGGATAATCAAATAGAAACTATGGCTGAGTTTCTGCCCTCCAAAATAGGTCCCAGTTGATGCTGTCATATTTTTGCTCATCAAGTGAAATCCAAATATGTAACATACGTTCTGTTCTCAGCTCTTGTCCTCGAGAAATCACCATTGCCTCCTTAGTGCCACTAATAAGCCCAGTAAGTGAAGCTATCTTTTTCGTTATTAGTGGAGTTCCTAGTTAGAGAATTTCTTGTAGCTGCTGCTACCCTGCCACAATTTCTACAGTAGTCCTTGACTTAACGCCACAACTGAGCCCAAAATTTCCATTGGTAAGCAAAGCAATTGTGAAGTATGTTTTGCTCCATGTTGTGACCTTTTTTGCCATAGTTGTGAAGAGAATCACTGCAGTTGTTAAGCGAATCATGCAATCGTTAAGTAAATCTGGCTTCCCCAATAACTTTGCTTGTCAGAAACCGGCTAGGAAGGTTACAAATGGTGATCACATGACCCCAGGTCAGTGCAACTGTCATAAATACACACCTGTTGCCAAGTGCCCAGATTTTGATCGCGTGGTTGTACAGATGTAAGTGTGAATACTGGTCATAAGTCACTTTTTTCAGTGTCTTGTAACTTCAAACAGTTACTAAACAAATGATCGTAAGTCAAGCACTACATGTACGTGAGTTATAACAGTAGGTGGTAGCAGATGTGCCGTTCAATAACTCTTTTCCTTTTTGTTCTTTTCAGTAGTTCTCTGAAATGGGTGGAAAGAATGAGCACGTGAAGGTCACAACTGAGCACAAGCCTGGGTTTCTGGAGCGCCTGAGTGAGACTTCTGGAGGGATGCTTGTGGGCCTCGCCACCTTTGCCCTGTCTTTCTACATTCTTTTTACCAACGAGGTGAGAGAGAATGAGTCAAAATGTCAGATTTCAGCTGTTTCAAGTTTGAAACACTTCTCCTTCAAAATGCTTATGGCGTGCTGTTTTATGAATGAACCAGTGAATAGTTCTGACTGTGGAGACTCTCAGTCATCCAGGTCATGGTTGTCCCAAGGTGCTTTTTCAAAAGGCAGCTGGACTTTCTTTGTTTTTCCTTGAAGACGCTTCTCATTCAAGAAGCTTCTTCAGTTCTCAACGATTCTCAGAACTGAAGAAGCTTTTTGAATGAGAAGTGAAACGTCTTCAAGGAAAAAAGATAGAAAATCCAGCTGCCTTTTGAAAAAGCACCTTTGGGACGAATAGTTCTGACTTTTTTTTGTAATGCAGTTTCAAGGAAAACGGTACAATCCTGAATATACAGGATGCTTCGCATTTTTACATTTGGCATCAAACTCAGAATTTTAATTCAATGATTCCTTTTGCCAAATAGTTACAAAACAGGTTTTGTGAGCTGTTTTGCACAAACGGTGCATAAAGCCTGTATGCTATCTTCCTGTCTTCCTAGAAATTATTAATGGATTAGATTATTTAAAGAAGAAAAGGTTGATCGTTGAGTTCCTGCAACCAAAGTACTTTATTTTTTTTCTTGTGTAAATGAATTTTCATTAAAAGAAAATCTCTTCTGGGCGGTGATTTCAGCATGATGCTGCAGGGACGAGCCCTTGCTTCAAGGGTCTACTTGAACCACTTCATTTCTCATTTCATCATTCCTAGGGGCGAGCTTTGAAAACAGCCTCCTCTTTGGCCGAGGGGCTTTCTCTAGTTGTCCCGCTTGACAACATCCAGATTATATCCCATGAGAACGACAAGAAACTTGTGCACTTCTCTGGTATCCTTAGAACATCAAAGGTAAATTTCCTTAGTCCAAACCTTGCTTCAACTTTTCACATTAAAGTTTTTTTAAAAAATGCATTGCTTTTTCTGTCTCTTTCTCCCCTCCCCCCCCCGCCCCCAAGTCTTGCTATGCTGACTCATTGTGTTGCTGGGGGTTTGTGATGTTTCTTGGTGGGATAAGCAAAGGGCATTGGGAGTGTACTTCAAGAGTATATTTATTCCCAGCAAGGCCACCCAAGCCACAAAGATCATCCCAGGTGCTCAGCTAAAGCAAAATGACGCCTATAATGGACAGTAGCAATATAAAAAGATGCCAGAGATAGATGAGGTGTCAGTTAATACTTCACTGGAAAAGGCAATGATAAACCAAGAAAAAGATGGCTGGACTCACAGTGGCGGTGAGTGCAACATTGGAACATGTGAAAGAGGGAATAGAAGGGGAACTAACCAGATTTGCAGATGATACCAAGCTGGCAGGAATAGCTAACACCCCAGAGGACAGGCTCAGGATCCAGACGGATCTTGACAGACTTGAATCCTGGGCCCTATCTAATAAAATGAAATTCAATGCAGAGAAAAGTAAAGTCCTAAATTTAGGTAAGAAAAACAAAAAATATACATATAAACTGGGTGAAACCAGACTCAATAGCAGTGACTGTGAAAGGGATCTTGGAGTCTTAGTAGACAACCAGCTAAACATGAGCCAGCAGTGTGCAGCGGCGGCCAAAAAAGCCAATACAATCCTAAGCTTCATTAATAGAGGAATACAATCTAGGACTAGGGAGGTACTAATACCACTTTATAAAACCTTAGTTAGACCACACCTAGAGTACTGTATCCGGTTTTGGTCACCACACTACAAAAAAGACGTTGAGACTCTAGAGAAAGTGCAGAGGAGAGCAACCGGGATGATTAGGGGTCTGGAAACTATAACATACGAAGAGCGGTTGCAAGAACTGGGCATGGCTAGTCTAGCGAAGAGAAGGACCAGGGGAGACATGATAGCAGTGTTCCAATACTTGAGGGGCTACCACAGAGAGGAGGGGGTCAGGCTGTTTTCCAAGGCACCAGAATGTCAGACAAGGAATAATGGATGGAAACTGACCAAGGAGAGATTCAACCTGGAGATAAGGTGAAACTTTCTGACAGTGAGAGCGATCAACCAGTGGAACAGCTTGCCTTCGGAGGTTGTGAGAGCTCCAACAATTGAGACTTTCAAGAGGAGATTGGACTGCCATTTGTCTGAAATGGTGTAGGGACTCCTGCTTGAGCGGGGGGTTGGACTAGATGACCTACAAGGTCCCTTCCAACTCTATTAATCTGTAATAGATTGTCATCTGTATATAATATGGTTGCTAGGAATCAAAAACAACTTGACACATAATCAAGCAATCCTCTGCCCTGCTAGGTTAAATGACTTGTGGGGGGAAATTAAATGGTATTTCCCCCCCCCCCCACTGTGCATGCTGAACATCTAAGGAAGTCCTTGTAGATAATAGTTCTCTTACCAACTGGTGTTTATTTGCATTTTCTAGCCTCTATATGATCCCAGCTATGGGCTTTCTATCCGGGCAGTCAAGCTCAAACGTCAGGTGGAGATGTATCAGTGGGTTGAATATGAAGATTCCAAGTAAGATGCTTACAATATTCATGTTTTCTCTTCCTTAAACTCTGTGCATGTTTCTAGTGATGGTGACAGTGGAACAGGTTTGTATGAATTTTTGAATTTTATATAATCCAGTTTAGGATTAAGAGAAATATTGGCATATTTATTCTTATTTTTACTAAGTGACCTTTCCTTTCTATCTGTGGGAAATATAATAATGGTTTGATCTAGCCTCCTGGTATCTATTCCCCCCCCCCACCTATAACAACTACTGTAGTGATTCAAAGCTATAAAGAGTGAATGAATACATAACTATGAGTCATTTGTTTCTAGCTGGCTTCTGGGCTGGAAAGAATGAGCAGCTGAGAGGTGACAGGAAAATAACCAGCAGTTGTCATGCCTACAGCAGCCTCCACATCTCAACTTGGGTGTGTGATGCCAAACTGTGCTACAGCGAAGCAGCATGTAGCATGAAACTTGGACTTTTGGCTCTCCTTCAAATTTCTCAGACCTAGCAAGGATAGGTGTATTTAGTAGATAGCCTATGTAGAAGAGGGAAATTTGCAGTGAAGGTTTGAACTAGCAAATCCCAGAAGGAAAAGAGGCAGGAGAAATTTAACTTGTCTTTTAGATAAATACATCTCCTTTGTCTAGTTTCATTAATCTCAAATCCCAGTATTTCCCCATGCATTCAGATTAGTTCTCTTATTTGGAACGTGTTATTATTGAAGCTTTAGACGAGAGATTGTGCTGTAGCAAGATACAAAAACATAGAGGGGTAGGCAAAAAACATCAAACAATCAACTAATTATAAAGTTCCTTCTCTGGAAAGAAGGCCTGTGTTTTTTAGTGAACTGTGAGATATAAAGTTCCAAAAGTTGATACATTTATGCCTTGAAAATGTTTTACAAAATGCTCTACAAAATCTTTTAAAATGATAGTAATTGGGGGGGGGGCACTATATGAGGGTATTCACATGAATTAGTTAAAAGTTTGGCTAATTTTAGCTAAAATTATTATTTATAGTAAAATTGTGTAAAACATGATGGACTTTTCAGTACTTTCATGTTCATCTGATGATGTCCCCCCCCCCCATTCTTGTAGAGAATATGAAGAAGATGGTGAAGTAAAGAAAGAAACAAGATATTCTTACAGTAAGTTTGCTAGTAGAAAATTTTGCCTCATAAAACAATCACTGGGTATGGCTTTAATACCAGGCACCTCTTCTTCAGCTAAGGAAGAGCTGTCCTTGCAGCTACAAAAAATGATGGTGAAAGTTGTCTGTTGAATTTCTACTGTCATGCAGCTGTTATAAGGGAGAACCACTGAAAGAGAAAAAGTTACCAATTTTATCTATAACAGAAGCATAGAATTCATGATCATGAAAAAATAATATCCCCACTCTATATTTCCTAATATTGACTCTGGTTCTGGACACCGCAGTATGGCGTGAACTTGGAACATTATTATTTTTTATTGTATTTGCATTCTCTCTTATTGCATTTGCATTATTTTTTTTATTGCATTTGCATTCTCAAAATGAAATAAGCGGTTAATTTTTCTTAGTTGATTACAAAATGCTGAAGGAAACAAACATATATTTTCCTTTTTAGCCAGGATGTTGCATCCACATTACTGATGTTTATCTTATGACGAGGTTAGCTGAACTTCAGTGCTTGCAGACTTCAGAAAGCAAGTTTTCATTGGATTTTATTCATAAGATCATAGAGCTGAAAGGTGGCTTGATAGTCATCCAGCCCAAGACTCTCCTTTGGGAAGGACCTGCTTCAAACAGTGGTTATCTCTATTTGAAAATCCCCAAGTGTAAAGGAATGTGAGAATAACCTTGGAAGATGATGGTGTAGGGAAGAGATGTTGCCTTCCTGTAGAAGATATATGCTATTTTACTTTTTCTCAGTCTTCTCTCCTAAGGCTACATTTACTTAGTTCCTTTAACTGTTCCTCACCAGACTCAGTTTCCAATCCTTTCCCCATCTTCACTCTATTTTGTTATTGTTCTTTTTAGACTGCGGTGTCCAGAACCAGAGCCAGTATTGGGAAATATAGAGTGGGAATATTATTTTTCATTATCTGGTCTATGCTTCTGTTAATAAATCTCAAAATAGCATTTGTCCTGTGTTTGTGTCTGTTCGTGAACAGTAGAATCTGAGGGGTGGAAAAACGTAATTAGCATGTGCTTAGAGAAGAATTCTGCCTGTGATGTTCACCAGTATCCATTCCCATATAAGAGAATGAAAAATTATAGGGACAGTGGGAAATATCCATGATCTGTGACTCCTGGAATGTTTTCAAGGAATCAGGATAGTATTCTTCATATTCTTATTTCTGTACTCCCCTTTTAGATACGGAATGGAAATCGGAAGTTGTGAATAGCAGAAATTTTGATCGAGAAATTGGCCATAAAAACCCTAGGTAAACTTGATAGTATTCTATACTGTGGCTCTTCCAATACTGTCCTTAAGATTCTAAACTAAGAATCTGAGTAAGATTTCTAACTGATTCACAAGATTGTATTCTGGAAGTTAAACAAACTAGCAGGATAACAAATGTTATATATATGGTTTTCTGGGCGGGTGTGTATACTTTTATGCTAGTTGTTGTGTTTGGAATTACTGGAGTACATCTTTGTGGTGGTTAATAGCTAGAAGATTTGCTAATTCTTTTGTGACTTTGTGTCCACCATGCTAAAATTCATCTGGTAATTCTTTTTGTCTGTGCAGTGCCATGGCTGTTGAATCTTTCACTGCAGTTGCTTCTGATGTTCAAGTTGGCAAGTTCTTCCTTTCCAGGGGTATGAAGTTTGGATCTGAGAAATGTCTAAATATATGTATATTCAGATATGATTAACAAGGCAGATAAGGGGAAATCCTCTCAACTTTGTAACATTTGGAAGAGTAGCTAAATACATTTTAATTTAAATCATAGTTTTCCAGTTTCCATGGTTTAAATTTTATGGAGCAGACAGTATCAAAATATTTAATGGGCTTTTGGATTAAGTACTATGTTCTAAAGCATAGTATAGTTATTCTATGCATGAGATATTTGGCATTCCTATCTGGACGTTAGATAAGTCTGCCTGTAAGTTCTTATGGTCAGGCATGCTGTTCCCCACCACCATGCTTGCTTTTTCCTTTTTAATTTTGCATGGTGAGACAGGAGACTTAAGAAATGGTAGAATTAAAAACTATTTTTAAGCTGTTGAGTTGAACTCCTGCTCAGTGCAGGAATTCAGCATCAAGCATCTCTGAAAAATGGACTTTTAGGGCTGTGCAAGAACACATTCAGTGAAGGGACATCCACTATATTTCTGGGTGGTTGTTTTTGCAGTTGAATTATATTTACCATCAGGAACATTTTTCTAACAACCAAGAATCTGTCATTGTGTAATTTAAGGCAGTTATTTGATATCTGATGCTGTGAGATGATAGAAAATATATTCTTAACTTTTGTCTATGTGGCATTCATTTGGGTACTTGGAATGCTATGATATTCCTTCTTGGTGACCATTTTCTTCATAGGAAGAACTTGAAAAGTTTATTATATGGAATAAAATGAGGAAATTTCTTGCATGACACCATGAAGGATGGCCCCATTCATTCCGAGCTCTGGCCATACCCATTTTATGCTATGGCCCTATCTCCTGAAAGAACAAAGCTTCATTGAAGTTTCTGAAATGACTCCATAAGTTTCAGGCAAAAATGATTTCTTATTCCCACTTCTACTTTTAGGCCTCATTGAGAAGATTAATAATTTCAAGCAGATGAGCCTGTCAAAATTGGAAGACCCTCACGCAGATGTGATCCGCTCAGGGGATTACTTCTTTCACAGTGAGAATCCACGACGTCCAGAAGTAAGAAATGGAAGAGGAAAATAAACAATAAACAATTGTTCCCCTCTGCCCCAATCCCTCTGATTGGGCTCTGCTCAGCTGAGCTCAGAGAATATGAAAATCTTACGGTAGATCTAAAATCTCCATTGGGAATCTTTAGTTGCCCAACAGTTTTGTGTTTTTTCCCCTCTTTTCAGGTTGGGGATCTTCGTGTTTCATTCTTCTATGCAGGTTTGAGTGAAGACTTCTCACGCACTGCTCTACCAGATTTGGTAAATGTTCCATATCTCTTCAAGATCTTCTCATGTAATTAGATAAAGCTTTCCAATGTCGATGTGCAAATTCTTTAATTTCTCACTTCGGCCTCTTTTCAGGTGACCATAGTTGCTCGTCAGCAAGAGGATCACTTGGTTCCATACCAAACCAAATCGGGGGATGTCTTAAATTTTCTCTATCCTGGAGAGCTCACAGCTGAGGTAAGGATTACAAATCAGTAGAGGGAGAAAAGTAGGGAAGAGTTATACATGTTCTGTTTGCTTAAATAAAGGAGAACAACTCTGCCCCCCCCCCCATCCTCTTGAATTATTGCTTAATGGAAGGGCTGTAGCTCAGAGGTAAAGCTCATCATTGCAAATAAAACAATTCTGATTCAGTTTCTGGCTGATGTAGCTCTTGATGGTGAGACTCTTATCTGAAAACCTAAATGGTTAACTTAAATTGGAAACCCTAGTAGGCAAAACTGAGTTTAAGTGATTGGATCAGTGTGGGTTAACTTCCTATAAAGCTAATTTTTCTCCAGTTCTACTGTTGGAATTTGGTTCTGATCAGTGTAGATGTTTCATTTGTAGACATTTCTCCAGTTCAAAAAAATGAATGCATAGCCTTGCTTTCTCATTTAGCAGCGTAGATAATTTTGATGGATTAAAAAGTGTTTTCAGTTTCTGCTGGAAAAAAGTAATGCGTATAGATAATGAAAAGGCATGAATGTATAATGTTTTGCATGTCAAGAATGGCACATGGGCCTTGCAGAGCTTATCAGGGATTACTTGCAGGATGGAACAAGAGGAAAATTAATATGTTCTAAGTAAAATCTGTTTTTTTTAAAATTCTACCTACTCATAAATTTTGCCTGCACCTCATTCTTCCATCCATTTTATCCTGTCTTAAAAATATTGATCTGAAGTTCAGCTGCAGTTGAAGAATCATCATAAATGCTCTAATGATGCCATGAGAACAAAATTGACGATATTTCTTTTGTTTTCAACTAATCAAATTAGTTAGTTTTAAACATGGTTTGTCAAAACAATTTCAAATTGTAGCCTAGGGTTGTTCAAGTAAATTTGCAACCAGCATTCCTCTTAGAATATGATAGGAGATTATGGAGGGGAGGGGAATAGGTTCAGGCCAATAATGTTAGATTAAGCCTTGGCATTGTGTCCACTTGCATTGTGTATCCTGCTGATCAAAAGAGTTAGCATAATTGGATGCTGATAAAATACCAAGTATATGACTGGAAGTGCTAACTAAATATCAAATATTTTTAGGAAGTATTTCAGAAGGAACATGAGAGTAACAGCATGAAAACCTGGGGCCTACGTGCAGCTGGATGGTTGTCTATGTTTTTAGGCATCAGCCTTATGACCAGAATTATTTATACCCTGGGTAAGTGTTGCCACTATCCCCCCTAGTTTGATTTATAAATAAAGCATTAATTAAAAATTGTACCCAAGTCCCTTCAGGTCTCAGAAACATGGTCATCTAACATGATAAAGAATATTAATAATTGCTGTGAAGCTGAATATTGTTCCTGGGCTCAAATGTTGACTCAGGAAATAAAGATTTTCCTTTCTCATGCTTGTGTTAAATGAATAGTCCAAGGGATAGAATCGAAGAGGGTATTTCAATAGTCTTAATTCTCTAGATGAGATAACTCATAGGAATGTGAGGGAAAGCAATTAGTTATTTCAGCACTGTGTCACAGTAAAGAAGTGTTTCTATAAACTATGAAAACCAAGTACTAATCAAAGCTAACTAAAGCCCGTGGTTAAGGTGAGAATTGAATAATACTACTATTCTTTATTGTTGAGTACTGAAAGCGTATTTAGGTAAAAGTCTGTTTTTTTCTTCCTTTAATGGTCCATAGTTTGTAGAGACAAAATTTCAATGAAATCGGTAGGCATTAGATTAGATTTAAAGCAGATTTAGTTTGCTTTTATAAGCTTGCCAATGAGATTTGTATTTATTTATTAAATTAATTTTTCTTTTTCCTTATTCCAGTGGATTGGTTTCCAGTTGTCCGGGATCTGGTTAACATTGGTTTGAAAGCATTTGCCTTTTGTTTAGCCACTTCTCTCTCATTGCTGACCATTTCAGTGGGCTGGCTCTTCTATCGGCCCTTCTGGGCACTGTTGACTGCTTTGTTGGCTGTAGTTCCCATTCTGATTGCAAGATCTTGGGTTCCACCAAAGAAACAGCAGTGACATCATGGAAGAAGCACCTTCTTTGTACCCATATTTCTTTGGAAACTTCATACATTCAATGCTTTTATCATTGTTGAAGAGAATACCACCATGGATATTTTTGCTCAAAACAAAACACTTCTTCATATTGCAGTAAAGAAAATGCAACATCAGCGTGTTCTGTAGTCGTTTTAGATATGCTACTTTCATTATGCAATCCAGGGGTAAGGAACTAAGCACTTCTGAATTATAGCTCCCAGGGGCCCGATACCATGGTCAGGGGTACTAAGATCCATATATATTTAGACCAGGCCTGCCTAGCTGGTAGAAAAGACCACATTGATAAATTTAAAATAACTGCACAAATAGCAATAGCACTTAAGACTTATATACCGCTCCATAGTGCTTTACAGCATCTCTGGGCGGTTTACAGAGTCAGCATATTGCCAAAAGTCTAGATCCTCATTTTACTGACCTCAGAAAGATGGAAGGATGAGTAAACCTTGAGCCCATCAGGATCGAACTCTTTTGACTGTGGGCAGAGTTAGCCCACAACAGTGGCCCCCAACCTTTTGGGCACCAGGGACCAGTTCCATGGAGAAAGGTTTTTCCACAGACCAAAGGGAGTGTGGTTTTGCATGCTGCCTGCATCCTGCAGATGGGGCTTCACTTGTTGGCACAGCCTGGTTACTGGCATGCCACAGACCAGGGATTGGGGACCCCTGGCCCACAATACTGCATTCTAGCCACTGTGCCACAACTCAAAGGGATCTGTGATGTGCCAATTAGTTCTTTGGTGACAGTATTGGAAGTGGCAGTGAGGCCTGCAGGTGCTCGGAGTGGTAGTGACTTTATTGACTTTTTTAAAAATGCTGGAATGCGGCATGAGGCTGCTTGGCTGGTCAGATGCTGTGCAGGCCTGATCTAAACATTGACAGGTTTCATACCAAGTGGAAACAAAATGTGCAACTGCCCCAATTTTTGGAAATAGAAAGTTGAATGAAACGTAAAAAGGCTAAGCAAATTAGGTTTCCTACGCAACTTATGTAAAATGTCTTCCAATCTTCATGGAGAAGAATAGGTATATGGACTCAATGGGGACCATATGAGGCTTTGAAGAGAGTGGGTAAATCATTGTCAGATTAATCTATTCCTTATCTATAACATGTATTATAGCTTTACTGCATGCAACTTTTTGAAGTGTTTGTCATATTTCACTTATCTTCATTTTTGTTATTCTTACTATCCTATCTGAATTCTCACGTAGGTAACTTACTTTATCTGTAACACCTTGAATTGTATGTGGATCAAAGTATCCACCACCACTCTGGTATTGCTGTGATGCTGTTTATTTTCACATTACTATATTCAGCATTATTGTATCTTATCCCATGCTTCATTTTTTTTCAATAAGTAAAATAATTTATTATTTCAGGTGGATTTTTTTACCTGTGACTTGAGAATTGTTTTCTGAACCAACTTAGTAATTTACTGATGGTTTCATGAAGAATTATAATTTTTAAAGACAAAACCAAAGATATATCCAGCAGAAGAAGAAACTTTCTGCTGTTCACGTAACTTGTTCCATGGGCAAATTAATATATTTGTTTTTTACTGAAAAATTATGTAGAGTAAGGTTGGATACTCAATTGGTTGGGTACTAATTGTACTCTGATAAAAATTTTATTTGAAACCTGCCCAATTTCAGGAAAAAACGAAAGAGTGCAACACTTTAGAATTAGGTTCTTTAAATCTGTACAAGTGTTTGTAACTTTGTTGATTTTGTCTAGACATTACCTGCTTTGTATATAATGCTAAGCTAAAATGGTTAACTTACAAATTATAAAAGCAAATGAATTTCCTTAAATCTAGGACTGAAAGAATATGTTAACTATTCATACCCAGAATAGGTTTTTTCCCCCCTATAGCTTCAATCGCTGCTTTTTCTGGGTTCAGAACTGTAAATTGTGCACACAACCTTCAATTGGACTATTTTATAAAAACTGAAGCAGTCAAAAAGCCAGTGTATACCCCATTGCAAGCCATTATTGCCAGCAATGGGATGATCTAGGGGTGAAATTCAAAATTTTTCCTTACAGGTTCTGTGGGCGTGGCTTGGTGGGCGTGACAGGGGAAGGATACTGCAAAATCTCCATTCCCACACCACTCCAGGGGAAGGATACTACAAAATCCCCATTCCCTCCCCACTCCTGGGGGAAGGATATTACACTCTCCATTCCCTCCCCACTCTGGGGCCAGCCAGAGGTGGTATTTGCCGGTTCTCTGAACTACTCAAAATTTCCACTACTGGTTCTCCAGAACCTATCAGAACCTGCTGAATTTCACCCCTGAGATGATCCAAAAACATGGATTAGATAGAAACCTTTTATATGGATGCAATCTACCAAGGTAAGAGAGATAGGCTCTGATACTCTGTATCTAAAATAATTGTCAGTATTATTCTCAGCTCATTATTAGAGGTACATCAAATTAGTCTAAAAGAAACAACTAAGCCAAAGCTCTAGAAGTAAATAAAAGCATCATCCTGGATCTGCCCTTTTCTTGAATTTAGGATTCCAAACTTAAATTTGGATTAATTGGTCTGGTGCTATCTAATGTCATTTCACTAAAGCCCAACTACAATTTGCCATGGAGTTATTCATCATTTTGTTAAGATGTCAGTTGTGTCACTGGTGCAGAATGAAGCATGGCGGCTGCTTCCAACTAAAATCTAAGTTTGTATTCTTTATTTTTAGAATATCATTTGTAAACGTTTCTATGGATGGAAATGCCTAGTTTCTATTTTATGAATAAAACTTCAAGAAAAATATATGATTTGTATGTGTGTTTTAAAATCACAGTTCACTATTAAAGGTAAGAGAGTTAAGAATTGGAAGGTACCATTTAGATCAGGGGTCCCTAACTCCTGGGCCACAGCTCACTACTAGGCCGCACCGGGTTCGGAACCGGGCCGCACGAGCGGCGGATGCTTGCACTGGCACGTGTAGCTCCATTCACATGAACAGCGGGTACATGCACTGGCATGCGAAGCTCCATTCGCACGAATGGCAGATGCTTGTGCTCGCGTGTGAAGCTCCATTCACGCCTGCTGCTCACACAAATGGAGCTTTGTGCATGCATGAGCCTGCCACTCGCAGATTCATCCCCTCTCCCCCCCCCCGCAAGCCGCCAAGCAGGAAAGGTTGAAGACCATTGATTTAGATCACCAAGTACAAGCTCATGTTTAACGTAGGAATCCAGAATAAAGTATCCCAGATACCTGTCTAGCCTCTGTTTCAACACATCCGGCAAAGGAACATCTGCCATCTGTGTTAGTTTTCTCCATAAAATGGTCTTACTGCTAGGAAGCTATTTTCTAGCATTCATTTGGAATCAGTTTTCCCCTAATTTAAAATCAGTTATTCTGTATCCTATATTCAAGGACAAGACCATTCTATATGTGACATCCTTTTAAGTTTTTGAAGAGTGCAATAATTTTTTCCCTTCAATCTTTTATCTTACAAACATCTACCTCTATCAACGTCTGTTCATGGGACTTAATTTCTAATCTTTTTAAAGTCTCTGTTCCTCCTCCATTGTGAATCCTTCAAATGTGATACCCAGAACTGGACAAAGTACTTGAGGCAGAGGCCTGACTAAAGAAGGATAAGCTGAAATATTCATGTATTTTTCAGATTATTTTTTTAGAAAAGATCTACCCTAGATTTAGAACATTCTAGTTTAATAACTTAAGACATTCCTTGCAAGAGATGGATCTAGAAGTAGACTTCTGACAGGAATATTGCTGCTTATGAGATAATACTTGGAAAGTGTTTCAACTTACTTGACCCAATGTATAACCAAAGTAATTCCAGAGCAAATTTCACAATTACTGGGACTGTCAAAATGTTTCTAAGGTGAAAAGGAGGTTCTGAGAAGAAAAACACACTAAAAATGTTAAGATCTTTAAAAACATTACTTCAGCAACTAAAAATAAAGCTTTGTTTTAAAAGTTCCTGTTCTTATACTTGTGTATAATTGTTAGCATTTACTGGGGGGTGGGGGGAAACCCAGCTTGAAATAAACTCAATATATTGCCATTTCAACTTGCAGAACAAGTTAAAAGTGCTGGTTATTATACAAAAATCCACCACAGCAGTGGATTGGGCTCTATCATGGACAACTTGATCAAGCATAATTCAAACATTGAGTGGGCCTGTTAAGATTCCCTCTGCATATGAGGTAAAGACAGTACAGGCTCCAAAGATAGGGCTTCTTAGTAATGGCCTGCACAATTTGGAACATGCTCCAGAGCTGCACCTGGCCTGACCACCCTTATATTCTGAAAGATCTTTAAAATCAGTTTTTTTCAGGGAGACGCTGGCTTGTAGGGAGACTCTGGAAGGCTAGTATATTCCTTTTCCAAGAGAAGATCTACTTTACTCCTGTGAGATGAGAATCTAATAACATTAAGTATGCAAATGACAATCTTAGGAAAAAGGACTTCCGGGGTGGTACCATGCTGGTGCGGCACAGAGAAATGGAGCGCTAATTCTCTGCCCGATTTTCTACATTCTGGAGGCTGAATCGGCATCGTAAATCCTTGTTGGGGAGAGCAACAAGCAGGGGAAGACCAGGTGGTGACGGGAGGGGGAGCGACCCCCCGTTGCGGAAGGTGGAATCCCCGAACCCAGACGTAGAAGAAACCAACTTTTAAAGTGTGGTCCGGAGACATGGCAGCCTGAACAGACAGCGTGGAAGCAGAGAGTGTGAAACGGCAAGAATATAACTGCCCACCAGCCACCCCTGAAGGTTAACAGACAGATTCCTAATCTCCCAAGCAAGTACGCTGACTTTGCAGATGTCTTTGGGGAGAAGAAGCGTCAGTCCTTCCCCCACACAGAGATTGTGATTGCACCATAAACCTGGTGCCAAAATTCCTGCCAAGAGGCAATACCAAATGTCAGCTAAGGAAACAGTATTTGGGACTTCCGGGGTGGTGCCATGCTGGTGCGGCGCAGAGAAATGGAGCGCTAATTCTCTGCCCGATTTTCTACATTCTGGAGGCCGAATCGGCATCGTAAATCCTTGTTGGGGAGAGTGACAAGCAGGGGAAGACCAGGTGGTGAGTGGAGGGGGAGCGACCCCCCGTTGCGGAAGGTGGAATCCCCGAACCCAGATGTAGAAGAAACCAACTTTTAAAGTGTGGTCCGGAGACATGGCAGCCTGAACAGACAGCGTGGAAGCAGAGAGTGTGAAACGGCAAGAATATCAACAAGCGCTTTGGAATAATAACAGTGAGAATCCTTCTGAACAAACAATAGCTACATAAAATACAGTTGACTGAGAGAGTCTCCAAAAAGAAACCAGCGGCGCCTTAGCGGTGTGGAGCTGAAGATAACTCTAAATGTAAAACTACTGAGCACGGATCGGAGGAAAAAGAAACTTCGATTGGAAGTGCAGGCTTAAAGGATTTGATTAAAAGATTTGAAGAAGACCCAATTAAAGATCAATTCAGAGGAAAAGAAAGGAAAAAGGTGGAGAGATAACTTTTCTAATCTTTCCAATCTCTCACTATGGAACAACGGCTATAAGGAGAAGATAGGAAAGACAATGACTGAGCATTCTTAAAGGAGACGACATCTTGAAAATACATTTCGACTGAGTGGAGGACAAACAGTGGTGGTAAATTTAACATTGCTTTTATAGACCTCTCTGAAAAGAACTTTTTTCCTAAATGTCGACTTGGTTTGCATAGAGAAATCTCTCCTTGGACAATCTATATTTATACTGACTTTTACTTCCTTACATGGATTTCTTTGTTCTATAATATTGAAATATTTACATTAGCTATTTATATTACATCTATACTATTCTATACTATATTATGAATTAATCTAACCATTGGTATTTAAATATTTGAAGTAGAAATTAAGTATTAAGTATTAAATAGTTATAGATATTAAGACAATTAATTAATTAGGTTTATGTATAATTATTAAAGATTAGAAAATAATAATAATATTTATTAGAGTTGTGTAATTCTTTTCTGTATTTTTGATTTTGTTCTCTTACTCTAGTTCTCCCTCTTTAAGATCTTTTATCTCTCTTCATTTCTATATATATGGTATATAAAATAACAGTTTAATATTATTAGGAATCTATAATCTACAATAGAATATTACAATTGAAAATATAAATAGTGAATAGGTAACTATAAGAATTTGGATAAAAATAAAATACAAGGGGGCTGTTTAAATTGATGATATTGTGGAACAATTTTTTTAAAAAAGTAAACATGGCAACCACATCCACTGTGACTAAAACTATTAAAAGAGGCATGTCTGCAGTAGCTTCACCAGCAGGTCAAAAATCAATTAGAGATGATACCTATTGAAAAATCAGGACAAACAGGACAAACACCATCATTACAAAGTTTACAGACCTCACTAGATATGATACAAGAATTTATGCTTAAATCACAAGAAACTATGGTTAAAACACAGGAAACAATATCAAATAACCATGAAGAAACAAGGGGGAATTTTGAAGAAGTAAAAGGGAATATCAAGAAATTAGATAATAAAATGGAGATAATACAAGAAGCAATTGCTAAGAATGAACAGAAAATTAAAGTGATTGAAGAGAAAGCAGAAAGAACAGAAAAAAGACTAGAGGAAACAGAAGAGAGATTAGAATTGGTAAACAGAGAGTTAGAAGGGGCGATATCATATTTAGAATTGGAACGATCTGATTATTATTTAAGGTTCCAGAATGGGCAAGAAACAGGAAGATCTACAAAAATTGATTTCAGAAATATTGACAGAACCACTTCAAATAGACGGAGCTGAATTGATAAATAACATAGATGAGATATATAAAGTACAAACAAATTATGCAAGAAAACATAGACACCCACGGGAGATACATGTTAAATTTACTAAAAAAGCTATTAGAGATGAAATATATAAAAACACAAGAGGTGAACACATTAACTTTAAGGGGAAAGAGATAATTGTTCTCAAATTCCAAAAAG
>QLTV01000597.1:3894542-3905343 GCA_003457575.1 Thermophis baileyi | reverse complement strand
ATCAATTAATCATGATGACTTTTGGGGATAAATATATTAAAACAATTAAAACAATATATTCAAATCAAACTGCAAGAATAATTATAAATGGAGAAATAACTGACGAATTTAAAATATTAAAAGGAGTTAGACAAGGATGCCCCCTATCTCCGTTACTGTTTATCTTTTCAATAGAAACATTATTACATCAAATTAGACAAAATCCAGAGATCAAAGGCCTAAGAATCAGGGAACAACATTATTATAAATGGAGAAATAACTACAAATTTAAAATATTCAAAGGAGTTAGACAAGGATTCCCTTTATCTCCGTTACTGTTTATCTTTTCAATAGAAACACTATTACATCAAATCAGACAAAATCCAGAGATCAAAGGACTAAGAATCAGGGAACAACAGTATAAAATACAGGCATTTGCAGATGACTTTGTATTTAACATAGAAGAACCGATAGAAGTAGGACCAATATTATTGTCTGAAATAAATCGATTTGGCATCGTAGCAGGCCTAAAAATTAATAAAGGGAAAACCAAAATAATTACTAAAAATTTAACAAATATGCAAAATCAAGAATTAGAGGAAAAATTGGAAATTCAAATCGTAAAGAAAATCAAATATTTAGGAATTACATTAACCGCAAAATGTAGCACGATTAAGGAGGACAATTATAAAGAACTAGTTAAGCAAATAGAAAAGGATTTAGAAAAATGGAACAAATTGCAAATCTCATTAATTGGAAGGATTTCAACCATCAAAATGAATGTATTACCCAAATTATTATATCTATTTCAAACGGTACCAATTAAATGGGAGAAGAAGTATTTTGAATATTTAAATAGAATAACATCCAAATTTATATGGGCCGGGAAAAAACCAAAAATTAAATTGAAATTACTACAAGATAACAGGAACAGAGGAGGGTTTGGCCTCCCGGAATGGGAACTTTATTATCAAGCATCCGCCCTAACATGGGTTAAAGATTGGATTCAACTAAAAAATAAAAGAATTTTAACGCTCGAAGGATACGATTTACAAACAGGCTGGCACGGATTTTTGTGGGATGGGAAAAATAAGACAAATTCATATTTCTCAAGACACATGATTAGGGATTCACTACTTAGGATTTGGACAAAAATAAAAAAAAATCATTATACAAAAATTCCGAGCTGGTTCTCAAGTATGGAAGCAATGATATACCCAAATACAATAGATCTTTACAAGATGGTCCGGTATTCTGAAATTTTAGATGAAAGAGGAGAGTTAAAATCAATTCAAAAATTGGTGAAACAAAAACAATAACAAAATTATATAAATTCTTATTAAAATATAAAATGGAAGAAGAAATTGTGAAGGGCAATATGATTAGTTGGGCTAAAAATTTTGGGTATAGCATAAATCTAGAGCAATGGGACAGACTATGGAATAAAATTACAAACTCACAAAAGCAATTACATACAAAGAGAATCTATATAAGATGTATTACAGATGGCATTTACCTCCAGCGAGATTGGCTAAAATGTATACAAATCTATCCCCTAAATGTTGGACATGCGAGTATAAAATTGGATCATATTATCATATGTGGTGGACCTGCCCCGCCATTAAAACTTTTTGGCATAAAATCCAGAAATGGTTAGAAGAAATTACAAAACACAAAATACGTATGAAACCAGAAACATTTCTACTGGGAATCCTAGATTTGAGAACAGAGAAGAAATATTATTACATTATTTTACACATACTTACTGCAGCAAGAATTTGTTTGGCACAGCATTGGAAACAAAAAGATATACCTACTGACAGTACAATTATTAAAAAAAATCCTCGACTGTGCTGAATTAGATAGAATGACGATGGAAATAAATGAGAAGGAGGATTCGGAGTATTATGAAATTTGGAACGAACTATACGATTGGCTTGACAAGAGAAACCAAAATAAACCAAATTAGTAAACATTTAAATTAGCATTGTAAATACTATGATGTCTATGTATGTTAAGATATGATACTTACGTTACTGAACTATAATCAAATATATAAATGGAGAAGATCGTATAAGCATGAAATTATTGTTGATATAACCTGCTGTAATATAACCCTAGAGGTTTTGTATTGTCTTTTTTTGTATTGTATTGTTTTTTTTTTTTTTGTATTTTTTTTTTTTCTATGTGTGTTGTTTTTAAATGTAAATAATTCAATAAAAACTATTTAAAAAAAAAAGACAATCTTAGGAAAAGGACTGGTGCTCAGGACTTAAGTTTTTATTTTTTACCCAAGATTCAGTATATATTTTTTATCTAAATAAATTTAAAGTGCCCAAATTAGTTCTGGTCAAGTCAAATAGATTAAGTTTATCATGACAGAATATAAACCAAACAATGTACTTCTAAAATTGTTTTGAGTAAGACAAATGCTATAGCTATTATTTCTTTTGCACAAAAAAGTGTGCATTGGTAAAACATTCAAAATAGCACATTAGGCAATTAAGTAATTGCACTATGACTGAACATGTGCAAGCCGTTTTTGTAATAAGCCCCACTCAGACTGCACCATTCACAATGTCTAAAACTGGAATCTGTCACATGATCAGAAAAGGAATAAATCCAGCTCAGCTAAAAATTAGGTATCTTCTGCTCAAATGTCTTACCTATACCCATTAATTATACTAGCCTACTGTTCACATTGGTTTCCTTTGTAAAGCTGAATAGAAGCTGTTAAAGTTATAGACATTTCCTATCAATTCCCTCACTTATTCCCACCAGACTTTTTTTACATACCGGTATATAATACAACTTAAGCCCAGCTTTACTATTGCAACATGTATGTTGTGAGTACACATACATGTATGTGTACATGTTCCTTTCATAATTCTTCTTGGAAGCTCATGTGTCTAGCTTGTTAACAACTTTGCAATAAAATAATGCAAAATTTCCAAGAAAAGGAATATATTTGCAGGTATTAAGATCTGGCATTGGAAGGTACTTTGCTCCAACATCAGTGTTCTTGCTTTACCTATCGGCAGCACCTTAAAGTAAATGTGTCTATCAAGAATCTAGGAAACGTAGGTGCCACTGGCCAATATAAAGGTAAAGTAGGCATCCAGCAATGAGTCCAGACCAATTTTCCTGCTTCAAGTCCTGCATACATCTAGGAATGCAATTTTAGAAAAACTGGTTGGAAGTTTCCTGAGTTGTTTTAGCTGTTCCTGCTGGTAGGAAAGGTTCAGTGTGAATGTATACTCGAGGAACATGAAAGTGCTTCCTTGTTTATGCTAAGACAGGAATCTAAAGAATCGAAGCCAGCCCCAAAACTCCTTGTCACAATTTCTCAAACGGGAACAAATGTTTTGCTTCTCCTTTCTTTTCTCTCTTGTTCTTTTTGGTTGTTTTTCCTTTCTCACTCTGCTCCTCAGCTTGTCGATTTTGGGGCCAAGAAACAGCTACATCTTCAGCAGGTGTTTCTGGGTTTAGTCCTTCTTCATCATCGGATGAGAAACCAGACTCCCCTTCCATCATGACTCTTGTCTCATTCTGGAAGAGAAAGAGTTAAAACATTTCACTGATGCTGTGGAAGAATTCTCCTTTTAAGGGCGGGCATTGCAACAAAACTAGTAATTGACATTACAAATGCTGCACAAATCCAAATATACAGAATTTGTTTTCAGATTTTAACAATCCTCCTGCATCTGAGGAAAAAAAATAACTAGCAGAATGCAAACATTATCAAAATACTTTGCAAATGTTAGGAGAAAAGAGAACTCTTTTTTCTATTATTTTGGCCCCAAAGAATTCACTGTCTGAAATGGATGACCATATTTTTTCAACAAATAACATATGCTTGACTGTCAAAAGCCACTTAACATTATCATCAGATAGTGCTGTTGATATTCATACTGTTGACAGAATTTATGATTGAACCCACTGTTAAGCATACCTGCAATCGTTTTCAAGTATACTCTAAAAGCCCAATTATCCCTTTCTTTCAGATAACTTCATATAAACAAACAAAATATTCAATTTAATATTTATGCATCAAGAAATAATGCCATCACTTGTCATTTCAAAAGTAATACAAATGTATTTCTATGCAAGAAGTACTTGTTCAAATGCAAAGTATGTTTACATATATTTCTTAAAAAGTATTTTACTTCAGATTGTATCTTCAGTTAAGAAATCTGTACTAACATTTTGTTCTTTCTCCGATCTGGGCACGAACTCCAGTGTCCAGACGGCCTTGAATAACTTCAGATTTGTGATCCATATATTACACCAATGTTTTGTTACCTTGGTAGAATAGCGCTTCTTTAATCTCTCTTTGATCAGAAGTCCCTTCACCAGCAGTTTCCAATTTCCCAGCACTCTCTTCTCCCGCTTCTGTTTTTAAAGTTTACCCAGAATTAAAACCAAAGGGCACATACTCATTAACAGTGCAGTTGGCAAAGTAGCATCTCTACACATTACAGTATTGAAATGTCTTTGAATATTAGTAGCTCGGGTTGGTAGTTATGTTGTTGGTTTGAGCTCCGAGCTGGTCGATTTGGTTGCAAACGTTTCGTCCCCATTCGAGGAGACATCTTCATAATCCTTGGTTTTAAGTACCATCTGTGTGATGTAAATTAGTGCTAGTGTTGTTTGGATATCTTCTGATGATGTCATGACATCATCAGAAGAAATCCGAACAACACCAGCACTAATTTACATCACACAGATGGTACTTAAAACCAAGGACTATGACTCAGCAACTACAGCCAGCCAATCACACAACCTGAAATCAGACCAGGACTCAGAAAGGTATTTAAAGGCCAGTGCTCCCCCAGACGAGCATAATCCAAAGCGCACTGAAGATGTCTCCTCGAATGGGGACGAAACGTTTGCAACCAAATTGCCAAGCTCGGAACTCAAACCAACAACGTAACCTTACAGTATCTGTGGCAGCCTCAAATAGCATCTATGGGAATCCAAAATTAGATCAAAATTTCAAAAAATAATCTTCTGAGCCTTAATGAGAAACGAGGGAGGAATTCTACATGCATAGGGTAAGATGTGGTAAACCGAGAAATGTTGCAAGGACTCAATCATTGAGGACAGCCTTATAAGAGTCTTATAAGAATGGGTGGCCTTCGAAGTTGAAATGGTAAATTATATAAATTTATTATGCTCTCCAGTTGAGCTGGAACAACTCCTTTAGTTCTGAATCATTGTAATCCTTACACATTTGGAGGACACCAGGCTAGAAAATGCTATCAAAATCTGCAAAAGTATTAACTGTCTGCTAGATATGTAATTAAATTCACCATTCATTTAGCTTGGTGATGCTGCTGACTGTTAGCAGTTCACCCCTCTCTCCTCCCCCTAATAAAGACTTCAAAGTGATTCTCACCTCCTTTTCCTTCTTTTCCCTTTCTGACTCTTCATTCTCCCAGGCTTCAACAAGCACTTCTTTGTATTCTTCACAGATTACATAGCCTTCTGTGCTGTGAAAAGAATCCAGATTGTCATTTGGAACAAAATGCAATTCAGGGACTTATTTTAAATGGACTTAGGACTGGGCAACAACTTTTAGCCTTCCAAATGTTGCTGGATTCCAATTTATCCTTGGATGGGCAACAGTGAGAGATGCTGAGATTTAGATTTCAACATCTGGATGGGTCCAAATTCCCCATTCCTCCAATAGTTTAAATGTCAGTCTGTTCAACAACATTTGGAAAACTAGATGGAAAGTACCCAGGAACTTGTGAAGGGATATAACTGTATTCATAAATGAGTAGCTAACAAAGCTAGGAAGGAATGTTAATTGCTTTATCATCCTCCCCTGAATGATATGGATATGAAAATATTAAATAAGCAGCGGTAAAAGAGGTACCAGTTTAATTCACCCTTGTGAAAGTGGGTGGTAAGGAGGGGAGCAAGTGCTGAGCTCTTACTATTTCAGACTAAGCAACTAAGCTGCTAATTCTGCTTTTCTGTAATACCATCATTAACCAGGTATGCAAAGTAAATCCAATGGCATTACTGGGTAGTACATAGGACCACTGTATATCCTAGTAAAACCAGATCATAAGTTTATGTCTTACACAGGATGAGAGTAACCACCATGAAAATCAAATCCTGTAACAGCTGGAACACAGTCAATATCCAGTTTACGGGCCACTCTATGAAGGCTAGGAAGGTTTAGCTGCACACAGCCTATTGGTAACATGCAGGGTTGGAAGAGATAGACGTTCCCAAACTCATTCCGAGGAACCTAAAAGAGAAGTAGAATGGGGGAAAAATTGGAACAACTTAGCAATAGCAATAGCAATAGCACTTAGACTTATATACCGCTTTACAGTGCTTTACAGCACTCTCTAAGCGGTTCACAGAGTCAGCATATTGCCCCCAACAATCTGGGTCCTCATTTTACCCACCTTGGAAGGATGGAAGGCTGAGTCAACCTTGAGCCGGTGAGATTTGAACCGCTGAACTGCTGAACAGTCAGCTGAAGTAGCCTGCAGTACTGCACTCTAACCACTGCGCCACCTCGGCTCTACAACTTCTACTGAAATAAAGTCTGTGGGAGAATAGAGTTTAAAACCTACCCAATCTACCTAATTGCCAGCTTACCCTTCCATCAACAGCCAGAGGTGGCTGGTATTTCTCGGTCTGCCAGAGACCAAACAATGGCAAATCCGTTTTGTCCCGATTTGCAGGTTCTGCCATTCGTGCTTTTCTTGCTTGGTTAGAACAACCTTTCACCATCTGTGCAAACACAAAGAGTTTAGAGTGGCGTCATCATTCTTTCTTGCTCATAATTTTCAAAGCAATGATCACAGCCTCTTCCTCAGGGAGAAACATGTAGGAGTTGGCTGTGTGCATCAGGAGTTTGCCCATCTCCTTAAGAGTAAGAAGTACTTAAACTTCCAACATCTCCCTTGCAGTATTTGGCCATAAAAGTCCATTAAACCAGATTAGGTAGTGTTGAGTCTGTCAGTACTAGTAAGTCTGTAAAACCATTCTTACTCTGGTCTACCTTTTGGTTTGACAACCATGCCTCTAATGGCAACAACAGCAGGATAAAGCTACAGTATCACTCTTCCATCCCACCTGTTGGAATTGTGTAGTATCTACTGTAGTTAGCCACAAAAAAGCAAAACACAGATGACAGGCAAAAAAAATCCTTTAATCTGGCTCCAAAGAACATTTTTTTTAAAAAAAAAAGTTCTTCAGCTTCAAAAGTTTTATACATACATATTTCCTGCCACAAATTTCAACATTAGCCCAAAAATATTGTTGATATCACTCTACCTTATAAGGCACTTCCCCAATCCTCACCACTCGAGCTTGTTTCAACCAGGTGTCCTTGGAGTGCAAAGTATGAATACAGTCTCTGAAATTACCCAAATACCATTCTTAGTAAATAATATAGCTTCATATAGGTAATATTCACAATAAACTATGTATTAGATAATATACACAATATACAATAAAGTGGTATGCTACTAGAACAAACTCAATACATATTTTGTGATATATAATATTTGTGCTATGGAGGGAATTTCATTCCTGTCCTTTAACCCCCTTACATCCTCTCCCCATGAGAATGTGGATATATTTTGAATATTTTAGTTTTTTTTAAAACAAACATTATCCTTCTGATATAGACTTAGTAAAAAAAAATTGAATATTATACCATATCATATCATGTGAAAGTGCAGGTAGTTTATGGAATGCATTTATAGTGAATATGTTTACAAGTATCTTTTTGACATTTAATATTCTAAATCCATACCAACTGGAAATGTTTTGGAAGAAAGTGAATGCAGGCTCACTTTCCTCTGAATGCTTACTTGCAAGAAATTCCCATATTGTTTAATGTAGGGATGGGAAAGACTGGAGAAAAATAAGCATAGGTGGACTTTTCTGACTTTTCAAGCAGAAAAACAGGTTTCATGGATGCCCTCTGAGTAGCCTCATCTACCCCCAGTATCCAACTCAAACCTTGTTACAGAGGGGGAGAGGAAAAAACCAGATTCATTTTAGGAGGGAAAAGCCAAGGGATAAAAGGGATACTGGCTTTGTACCCACAAACACCAGATCTGTCCTTCCTATGTAACTTGTATAAACAAGCTATGGCTTCTAGTGACGGACAGCCAAGGCCCTCTTGGGCCTCAAACAGCCAACTCAGCCCTCACTTTTTCAATTAAGTTGAGTAGATGAAAATTTCTCTTGTGCTGAACTGCACACTTGAAGTTCAGTCAAGTTTGGGAATAATCATCCCTTGCCAAGTTAGATAAGGCAACTCTCTGTACCTTGATAGATGAGTAACATTCATTGTGGGGAGTGCAAACATGGATCCTTGTTTAAATGTTCAAAATAAGTAGTAGTAAGGTATTGCTAGTGGGACAATGTGATGATCCCAGACCAGTATACCAGATGAAGCCGTGTTTCATGGCATACACACCTGAGAAATATCTCACCTGGAGTAGACAGCCTCCCCTCGGCAATATCCTAGAATTGAAGCTGTCTCAGGATATATGGCCTCGTACTTAAGGAGATGCCTCTTCAAGGCATAAAGCGGATGATTCTTGTATTCACTGACGGATTTTGGCAAAGGCTGATCTTGAAGTTTAGCTACAAACTGGGAATCATGTTATTACCAGTAGAATATAGAGGAAACCAATTACAAATATGTTATTCAGCTTTTGGAAGACTAGATAAAAGACAATATTGAGTCCTGGTATATTAACCCTCCCTTAGTGCAAAGCTTTGTATTTAAATAACTACCGATATTATAGACATTATCTAAGCATCATTGGCAACCCTACTTTCCCCGGAAGGGATTTTCACTATGTTGATTATGCTGGTAAGTACAGTAACGAGTTTTGGTTCAAAGAAGTATGAGAGGCCAAGTCAGCTAAAACTATTTCTGGTATGAACTTGCCCAAGTATGGATATACTAGAGGCCTTCTTCTATGTGGTTCCAGACTATGAATTGGTCTCCCTAAAGATGTGCATTTGGCCGCCACTTTCCAGAATTTAGGAAAATGTAAAAATTCATTTCTTCTCCCAAGCTTGTTAATTCATTTAATTGGACTTATTCTAATATCATCTTTTGTATACTTTGTAGTTTTATTCCAGTTAATTTCAGCTTCCATAGTGCTTATATAAACAGAAAGATGGGAAATAAATTAAATCAATCAAATGTAGTACAATTGAATTAAAGTATCAATCCACTAGAGTTTTGCTGAAGATAGAACATACATGTTGGGTGACATCCAAACTGAAAAACAAAGAAATAAATACAAAGTAAAGAACGTTGCTCACTTGATTGTTATATACAATTTCTGAGGTCTGAACACTTCTCATTTTCATCAATGGGAAGATGTCTTTGAAATTTGAGACTGTCTAGGCATTTGCCTCTTAATGGTTATATAAGCTAAATAGCCAGCCATACTGAGGGACATTTAAAGAGGACACTTCACAAGCTCTGCTGTAATTCAGCCAAGAACTGACTTGAACAGAAACGGAATAAAAGCACACGATATCTGAGTTAGTGGGTAAACCAAGAGGAACAGATTAGTTGAGATCTTGGATGAAAAGCAGACCAAGATAAAAGGAGAGAGCTCCATGTTTTTGCAACCTAAAGATCTAAACCTATTAGAAAAGGATAAAGGGACTTCCGGTTGTACTTCCGGTGCCTTCGGAAGCCTGATCCGCGAGCTCCGCGGTCAGCTCCGACTTCTCCTTATCGGAGGGTCCAAATCAGGACCATAGCCACCCTGGAGGGGTGGTGAAGCAAAGGGGGACTACCTAGCAGGTAGAGGGGAGCCGTATCTCCCTTCCCTGACTAGGAAAGCCCCCTCCGCTGACAACAGGAAGCAGTGGCAGCAAACATGGCTGCCATGAAGCCAAAAGACAACATGAATACCTAAGACTGAGTAGGAGAGGAAAAAGTGAGTGGCTTGTGAACTGGGTAAAAGAACATTTTTTTTTACTGAAAATTATCCAAGAAATTCAAGGGGGAAGCATATTGGAGCTATTTGGTAGCGGCGAAAAAGCACATTAAGAAAATCAGAATATTTAAGTGGAGAATTTTTTGAAAAAAAATAAAGAAAAGAAAATTGAACTCTCAAAAGGAAGACATGGTATTGAAAAGGTATTTAAAAAAAATACTGGAATTTGAACTGGAACTTGTTTTTTATTATTGGTAACTTTGCCCTATTAGATTTATAAATTTGAAATAATTAAAATCGGACTTTTAGTATCACACAGAGAGGCAGTACCAAACTGAAGCTGGAGCGCCACCTGCTGTTAAAAGGAGAATTGTGTAACTTTGGGACTTTTTGCATTTGCTGGATTACAAACATTTACTGGAGAATAATACAATAACAAGATCTTTAACCAAGTGACCCCTGAACATTGTTGAGTAAATAAAAGTGACTGGAAGAAGAGTGGAGAACCCCCTGATCTCTTTTCCTGAATTGGATTGAATATAAAATGGAAACAAGGGGAGATAAGAAAATGGAATCGATGTACCGAGACATTAAGGATTCTATAAAAGAACAACGCAAGGAGATGAAGGGAATATTTGGATGTATGGATTGTATAGATCAAAAATTGGAAAAACTAATACAAGGAATGACAAGTAAAGACCAGGACAATGAGGAAGGATTAGAGGTACCAGAAAGAACAGTGGAGACAGCAGAACTGGGAAATCGGCATGAAGACGACTACAACAAGAAGATATTAGTAAAATTGATGGTGAATAAGAAACTAGAACAGGAGGAAAATACTTTAAAAGATGTGAAAATGAGATGGGAGACAC
>QLTV01000597.1:3873155-3892137 GCA_003457575.1 Thermophis baileyi | reverse complement strand
GTGGGTGCATGGGTGCATGCACACCCTACGGGACTGCCTCGGCTCCTCTGGGCTCTGCCTCTGCCAGCGTTTTGAAGCACTCCTGCCTGCGATGGGGCGGCGAGGCAGGCATCAAGGCTCCCCTTCTCTTGCAGGAGCGCATGAAGCGCTCCTGCCTGCGATGGGGCGGCGAGGCAGGCATCAAGGCTCCCCTTCTCTTCCTCGGAGGCAGGAGCGCGTTTGAAAACGCTGGCAGAGGCAGAGCCCAGAGGAGCCGAGCAGTCTCGTGGGGTGTGCGTGCCCTCGACTCTCACTTGCTCTCACTCTCCCGGCCAAAAAAGTGCCCGCAGCAAAAAGAGCGCCTCCCGGCATGCCCCCCCCTTTCCCCCCGGAAAGTAATGGGGGGGCCTTATTTTCGGGGGGTGGCTTATTTCAACGCATGTCCCGAAAAGCCCTGTTGGGCTTATTATCGGGACATGTCTTATTTTCGGGGAAACACGGTAGAAAGTGGGGAAAAAGGGTGAAGGGAGAGAATGCTAAAGGGCATAGTTCTAAGGCAGAACTAAAAGTAGATGAAACAAAAAATTTAAAAGAAGTATATGGGAGACAAACACCCCCCGTCTATGGGAGACAAAAAACCCAAAAAAGAAGATTAAAAATGTGGATTTGGGTGAAAGATATGGGATAAAGGGGAAAGAAAAGACGAAATATTTTATGAAAGCATTTAAATGTGCATGAATATTAGGATTATATAAGTTGGATAACTGTTTTGTATGAGGTATAAGAGAAAAAATTATTTTCAATATCAGTATATTAGTAATGTAATGTATACTATTATTAGATTTATATAGGTTGGAAAATTAGTTTGTAAATGAGAATTTTATGAAAGCTTTTTAACAATGTGTATGAATATTAGAATATTAGAATTATATAAGTTGAACAACTGTTTGTATGTGGTGTAAGAGATAAAAATTATTTTTGAATATTTGTTAGGAATGTTGTATAAGCGGGAAAATTAGCTTGTATTAATAGTAAGATTACAAGAAATGAAGAATTGGAGAAAATATTATATACATAAAAATTGTGAGCAATAATGAAAAGCTAGAGAATAGATTCATATACGGAAAATTGAATAATGAAAAAAGGAAAGATCACATCTTTGATTATTAGAATGATAGAAAAGAAAGCTAAAATAGAGACAGGAATATGAGGGGGAAAAGAGTAAAAATAGATATTAAAATGATAGGAAGTGTGGTAGAATTATGAGGATTAGAATTGGAAGATGATAGCAGATATTATGTGTTAAAATCAGAAATGAAAATGAATTGTAACTATTAAGAATAATATTGTTATGATTATTTGTATTGATATGTATGAAACCCAGAAAACAAACCATTCACGACATGAGATGTATAAAAATAAATTTTAAAAAACTTTTTTTTTTAAAAAAAAGAAAAGGATAAAGAATATTTGAGTCGTTCTGGGTGTAATTTTGATTACTGGAAAAATATCCTCCCGTTCCATTTTATTTACCTCTCTTTCTTCTTTTGCATCTCGTTCCACAAAAGAACTTTTGTACGGCTCCAAGGTATCTTCCCACCACTGGGCATCCACACGACACTTCCTCGTTGCAGTCATCCATGCTGGGTCATATCTCTGTGTTACATCTTTTACAAATCCACTGTTGTCAATGCCAATGATGTAGCACACTGGCTTTGAGGCGTACTTGAAACATTCCAGAGGGTGTCCAACATCGCCATGAATGCAATCTACACATATCCACCGGTCTTCTCGTTCAAGAAAAACCTCTACCCAATGGTCCATGCCTCTCGATGCAACTGACCTCTGCTCTTCTTCATCACTAGAAATTATTTTGTTTTTCTTCTTGGATGAATTTGAAGAACATGGACTGACTGTTGTGTCTACCGAACTACCAATTATCTCTGAGTCCTTGTGTCTTTTCGATACAGAAGGCACGGATCGTTGCCTGTTAACAATTGCTTTTGTTTTCTGGGTTCCTAGTGGTGACTTCAGTTTTTTTCTGGGAATTTCAAAATCCTCATCAGATACGCTGCCATCATCATTTTCCTCTGTAGGACAGAATTCAGAATCATTATCCTCACTGTCTCCTCTCTCTTCTTTATAGGACACTTTTGATGCCACTTGCCGTCGTCGGTCATTTTTAGGCCTTCCCAGTTCCGCCCTCAAGCTCTTCTCATCATTCTCAGATTTTATATCTTTCTGAATACCTTCCTGTGTTGGAGATGTCTTTCTTAGTCTTTTGGCCTTGGAGAGGCTTGGCTTCTTAGCAGTATCTGCTCTTGTGCATTGTCTTGAGCTTTTGGCAGAATTGGACAATGTCCCAGAAGCTACCAAAACAGAGCTTTTCTTGGAGGATTTTCCCTGAAACAAATATGAAGGAGAGATGAAGATTTTGAGAGGCAAAAGTAGAACAACAACAAAAAAAAAGGATAGCTCCACTGAATTAAAATTCAAATTGCTGACTTTAGAAAATGACCTGCTCTTAGATTATATTGGCTGTTCACTTCTTACAACCCAACATGAATTACAGTGCATCGGTGGAGATGCTGGATCTGTGGATTGTGCTGTTTGTTTCACTGGCACAGGGACTCTGTGTAACAAAACTCCTCCACCACCATTTCTCATCTTTTGGGGCCTTTATGATGATGAAGGACTACAAATCTGGACACCTTTTAGTTCTTTCTCTCTTAATCGTAAGGACTAGAAACACATTTATCGTTACAAACAGACTGCTTCCCTTTAAAAACCATGCATTATGTCAACCTGCAAAACGACTTCAGTTGAAGCCACGCTTATTTCTGCTTCGTTTCTTGGTTGCCATTCAGGGTGGAGGGTGGAGCTCAGGAATGCGGTGCCTCAGTCGGCTAGCCATAACATCTACCAGCTGGCGTGAGAACCAAGGTCATGTCAACGGACACCTGTTGAAGCTGAGTGGGAACCTACATCTGTACCAGGGGTGGGTTCCGGATTCAGGTACTGCCGGTTTGCTCAGGGCCGCGCCGCATGTGCATGCACAGTACTTAAAAAAAGCTTCTGCGCATGCGCAGAAGCAAAAAACAAGAAGGCGGAGCCTATGGCACCGCCGAGAGAACCGGCTCAGTGGTGTGGCAGGCCTGGGTTGCTGCCGGTTCCAGCGACCCAGGCCACCACATTACTAACGGTTCTATAGAACCGGTCCGAACCGGTAGGAACCCACCTCTGATCTGTACTGATTGGCCCATGTGACCTGAGAGACAAAGTGGGGTGGGGAGATCTCATACTTTTAACTATCCCTGAGCGCAGAAATAATTTAGAGCTAGTTTCAACTTTCTAAGTGCCAATATGATGTACTCAATAAAGGATCTCTTGAACCTGAACAAAGCGTCAGAGTCCTGACTTCCCTGAGTTCATTACTCGGAACGATGACACATAATCTATGTAAACCAGTTCTATTGTTCAGACAACAACTCTGACAGTGCACCTCCCATCTATAATATTTGTAATTGAATCTCTTTATAGGATATGGTTTACCCTACCTGTTTCCCACACATAGGCTACTGCCATATCATTTCTCAGCTCGTTTCTACATTCTGCAGATATTGAATCAAGAGCTACTGAAAAAAACAGCATAAATACAACCCAAGGAGTTATATATATATTTAATTCTTGACTTACAACCGGTCCCTTAGTGACTGTTCAAATTTATAATGGACCACCCAGGGGTATTTATGACCTGGTTCTGATGACCCCTCTGCCCCGAAGTCATATGACTGCATGTCAGGAGCTCAGTAACTGGCTCACATTTATGGCTGCTTGCAGTATTCCACAGTCACGTGACCATGTTTTACAATAGTTTTGCAGAAAGCAAACATTTACTTCAGCCCATAGCGAACCACTGGCAAATACCTTAGCAACCACAGTTCAAAAAACATCATAAAATTCAGGTAGATCACCTGGATAACCCATTTTATAACCATCACAACTTACGACCATGATGGGCAATCACTACACTACAGTCATAAGTCAAGGATTACCTGTTTAACAATATTTACCATTCAAAGATATGACTAAGTACAATTTTATCTGACTTACAAACTATAGGTATCTGGCCTACTCCATGAACTGTAGTTATCTCACTTTAAAATAATCTTAAATGTATATATTTGGATGGGCAGACCTGAAATTTTCCTTTATTTCCAGAATAATAAGGAATTAATAAAGACATGAAGAAATTAAGGAAAACAAACCAAAGCCCACTCATAAACATAAGCAAAAATATTAAAAATAGACACCAAACAGATTTACCACAAAGTAAGTCTCAGGTTGTTTGGGAAGGACCTTCTCCTGGAAAAAACCAGAGAGCAACAATTTTGCCATACTTACCTTCCCCGATGGCTCTTTGAGAGGAATGGGTTGTAAAGACAATACAAGTCGGCACATTAGATGCAGTGCTCGAAGAATAAGTAAAAATATCTATTAGGGAAAAAAAAAACCAGTTTGGAATCTGATTTTTGTACCTCTCTTTCCCCCATTCAGTGTTAACACTGTTTACCCACAGGACAATTGCTGCAAATGTTTTGAAATCAAACAAATATATAATTTGTATATAATATGTAAAGCAGCTTCCCCTACTCTACAATTATGACAATTGAAGCCTTAATCTTTTTCCCTAGTGTCATAAATGCTAAAACTGCCACACATCTTTGTATATATGTGTGTGTACAGATATACATTCAAGTTCACACATGTATAATGTCCAATAAATTCCTTGTATGCTATGCTCAGCATAAAAACAGAATTTCCAACGATGACATCAATAGATAAAGGAACAAGATGTGTTTAGAATTATCTGGAGGTCTGTCTTTCTTTTTGTATGTGAAAAATACAAGCTTCTAGCCTCTATCTCCCTCACATTATCCTTACTATGATTACAACATAGCAGGGATCCAGCATGCCTTGCAAAGCCTTTTCTCACTTACCTGCACCAGTTCTGCCTCATCTCGTGCAGCATAGACAGCAAAGCGCCTCTCTAGAGTAACCTGCCAATCTTCACTGTCGGAGAGCTGATTGTTAATAGTGAAAGTTGCAGAAAACCTTTATTTTAAAAACAAGAGAACCATAATTTATTTATTTGCCCAGTCATTTATCTCTCCCATGGGAGCTGGAATAGACGGTAGGGAAGCTATCTCAGTCTTACAGTTAAACTAAAAAGAAGACTCCCTCACACTTACTTCCTTATTCTTGGACTAATCATAGTCACAGAAAGCCAGATTTTCCACTGTTGGACCCTAAGTTCAATTAAAAAAGAAACGAAAAAGGAAAAAAAAACACCTTACCAATTCACAAGATTTGACAGAAACAGACGGTTGATGCGATCTACGGAGTCTTTGGTGAAGCGAATTGGAATGATAGAAAGGCCAATCGCTTGAAGATCTGGCTGAAGGCAGATCCTGTTCCTGTGGAAACCGTTGGCCAATAGGCACAATAAGTGAACCTGTTGGGAAAAGGATGTGGATTCTAAGGAAACAAGCAGCTTTACGGTACATCAGAGATACTGAAGTGCTTTTTACAATTCACGGGACAGGCCCAATATGGGCCAGATCCATTCAGATGGAGCCAGCTCTGCTCCCCCCACAACACCTCACTGGTTGACAGAAGACAGAGAAGCCACAAGAAACATAGATTTTAAGCATCCCAATCATCCATGTCACTGTACCAGTTAATTCCTGTTAAAAAGTATCTTGTTCCATTCTCTAGTCTAGACGTCCATCATCATTTTGTGGAACAAGACCTGCATTTGGGCTTTCAATAGTATGCTGGGGCTAACCTCCCCCAAAATAGGCAGGGGCAGGGCAAACTATAGATGTACACCTCAATTTTATACATAATTAATTAATTATCATAAGTAAAGTCATTACTCCTCATACAGTTAACCATTTCTTCTCATCCCCATTATATTAAATATTAGAAATGGATGGCAGCATTTGAAGGAGCTCCCAGGGCCAAGGTTTTGGGGAGCTGGTAGTGGCTCTGAGGTCTCACACTGCACATCCCTACTTTCCAAGACTGAGGGGGGGGGAGAAGAAGAGGGAGAAGAAAAAAGGAAATAAAAATGCATATTTAGGAAACGATTTGTAGAGTTACGGTTCTTTCATGACCAACTGGAGTGAGTGTTCTGCTTTCAACCAAGGAGTGAAATAGCCTTATTTCTCTTATCTCCTTGGATTATATAAATTCATATTTTTATATGAATTTCATAAACTTCTAGTATGCATGGTAAATGGTAATTTAACTCTCAGCCCTTAGCTAATACTTATTCCAGGCCAAGCCCACCTGTTAAGTTTGCAGTGTTAAAGTATGCGCTGAGACCAAAAAGGGTTTTCCTGCATTGTTCTAATTATATCATGATGTATTGTGAGAGACTACAGGAAGTTAATATTCTCTGCCTCAAGTCTTATGATGTTTCCAGTGAATTTTAACTGAGTATCAGTTTGACAGTTGGTTTCTTTTTGAGGCTGTATTTACATCTGCTAGTGTTTTAACTGCTCAGTTTATTTTTAAGATGCATGTGGCAGTTGAATTAAAAAATGTGGTTTTAAATTTGCATTTACAGATCATATGCCACTCTGAGCAAAGCAGCTGCACTAAACAGGTTTTTCAAATAAAATTCAGTTTTATTACAAAATGTGCAAAAGTAATTAATCCCTTGAGTTATGTTTATTGAGTGCTAACTTAAAATACTGTTATATACATAGGAACATTTTTTAAACTCCTTCCAAAATTCAGGATGCTGTTTTCCCAGTAAGAATATATTGAATTACTTTTTGGAAATTACTAATGTATCTACAGTAGATGTGTAGTATTTATTTATTTGTATTCCCTCTTTATTATTTTTACAAATAACTGAAGGAGGCAAACATATCCAATACACCTTCTTCCTTCTATTTTCCCCATGACAACCCTATGAGGTGGGATGGGCTGAGAGAGAATGACAGTCTCAAAGTCACCCAGCTGCCTTTCATGATTAAGATGAGACTTTTAATCGCACGGTCTCTGCATTCTAGCCTAGTGCCTTAACCAGTGGACCAAACTGACTCTCTTATGTTCCTCCGTAATGTTCCTCCAATAGTAAAAACTGTTCAACTATGAAACAGTTGTGAAACATTCATACAGCAATAAGCTCACCTTTCAGAAATTTTATTATGCCAAGCCTGGAAGATTACTGATCAGGAATATTTTAATGGCATACTACATTGTAAATCTTGCATTGAGCAGGGGCTTGATTAGATAGCAATAGCACTTAGTCTTATATACCGCTTCACAGTGCTTTCCAGCCCTCTCTAAGCGGTTCGCAGAGTCAGCATATTGCCCCCAACAATTTGGGTCCTCATTTTACCCACCTCGGAAGGATGGAAGGCTGAGTCAACCTTGAGCCTGGTGAGATTTGAACTGCCAAATTGCAGGCAGCTGGCAGGCAGCGGAAGTAGCCTGCAGTACTTCACTCTAAGCACTGCGCCACCGTGGCGTCACCATTAGATGATCCTAACTCTTCAAGTACCTTCAAATTTAATTAGTTTAATTGCCAGGGTAATGAAATAATTCAGATAATGAACTTTGCCCCTAGAAGTTTCCCAATTTTCTGACAACTTAACCCTGAAGATCAAACCTTATGGGTATCTTCGCGGACTTCTTTGCTGAAGCGTTTCACCATTCGACGGAGATATATCTCAAACTCAGCTTGCCGTTTCTCTCTGCAAGATTTCATGTAAACCAAATCAATGAGTTCTATTTAATTATTTTATTTATATCATGCCTTTATTATCTTTAGAAATAACTCAAGATGTCAAACATACCTAATACTCCTTCCTCCTCCTATTTTTCCCATAACAACCATCCTGTGAGTTTGTAGCTTAGTGCCTTAACCACGAGACCAAACTGACTCTATGCTATAATGACTTTAGGATCTCTCTTTCTAAATAAGTCCCATTTTGTTGTCCCTTTCAAAAATGGTTGATGGGAATCTTATCCGCAAGAAATACATGAAAAGAACAGCAAAACCCCAGGAATTTTTTTAAAAAAATCACAGTTCTGATTAAGTGCATAAAGCAGTTCTCCATTTCCTATCACCCTTTTAAAAGTGCACAGTCCCCACCCCTAATCTAGATTTTGGGCAGTCATTTATAGCAAGAAACCGCAAGGATCACTTAACATATTACAATTTGTCAAAAGCTATACAGTATATGTGACTACTGGTTGTGTGAATTCCTTTCTTTTATTTGGCAATATGTAAATTGTTTCATAATGACGTAGGAGTCAATTACAGGTAATCCTAGATTTACAATTGTCTGTTTAACAACAGTTGGAAGTTACAACAGCTTTGGAAAAAGCGACGTATGACCTCTCCTCAAAATTACAACCATGACATCACTCTCATGATCACGTGATCCCATTTGGGTGCTCGGCAACCATCTTGCATTTATAATAGTTGTGTCATCTTGCATCCACATGATCACAATTTGTGACCTTCCCAGCTGGCTTCTGACAAGAAAAATTAATTGGGGAAGCCAAATTTGCTTAATGGCCACAGTAGAAATGGTTGTAAAATTTGGTCTTGCCATATGATGACTTGCTTAACAAACGCATCGCTAAGCAACCAAAATTCTGATCCTAATTCTAGTCAAATGTCAAGACAATACAAAGCAAAATATAACAAGGCATGGTTGTAATAGCCAAAAATAAGGACAGCACAAACAAAATATCAATGAAGGTTACCAAAATCCTAAGCAAGAACAGAGTTTTCTTAATCTTAAAACTATGTAACACATAAGATTCATAATTATAAATAACAAAGGTATTTACAAAACTTGGGGACCAAATTGGAAAAAGAGACCATAGCAAAATCTCAGAATATCTTTTATGTAGACTCTTTCCCTCTAAAAGCCAAATCAATTGTGAAAACCCCAAATATTATGATGTTATTTATTATTATTTTAAATTCATTGGCCACCCAACTCCATTGGGACTCCACCCCACATGGATGTCTGCCTACCTTCTCTCTCTTTTCTTTGCTTGTTCAGGTGTTTCAATTTCTATCTCAACAGTTGTGTTGGGCAGCTTTGGTGCCTTAGCTTCTTTCAGCATCTCGATCTCAGGTTCACAAAGTTCTAGAAACAAAGGTTTAAATCTAACCAATGTGTTTCAAACAGAATTGAACAGTTCCAATTCAGGGCTGCTTCCCATATGGTTTCAATGTCAGAAAATTAAGATATATGAAGGCATAAGATATGACAATTTATGAGTATTTCTGAATCACGTTTTGGCAACAAGCTAAATAGCATGTGCCTATCAATCTAACAAATACTTTGCCTATCAATCAGGCAAATATCACATTCTTTTATGAGTCACTCTTCCCCAACTGGATGCTCTGATGGACACTACTGGCTTTGCTGGTTTGAGTTTTAGGAAGCTATATTTCCAACATACCTGTAAGACATCAGATTGGACAAGACATTTATAAATGTTTGTTATGGCACGTAACCGATGTTACATTGGAAATCTAGTATTTAATGCAATATATGAGCCAAGGTGGCGCAGTGGTTAGAATGCAGTATTGCAGGCTAATTCTGCTGACTGCCAGCAGTTTGATTCTTACCAGCTCAAGGTTGACTCAGCCTTCCATCCTTCCGAAGTCGGTAAAATGAGGACCCAGATTGTTGAGGGCAATATGCTGACGCTGTAAACCGCTTAGAGAAGGTTGTAAAGCACTGTGAAGCGGTATAAAAGTCTAAATGCTATTGCTATTTCCTTCTGTTCTAACACCAACCCAACAGCCATGTCCAGCCCATAAGGAATCATTATTAAATGAGGTAATCCTTTTATTAAGCAACCTTGTTCAGCATAGAAAATAATGATTATAGAAATGTTGTACGTAAAATATGGGTTCACCTTTCACTTATTTCTAGATTTCTAAGGATTTTTATGAGGAGAAACTAAAGCACAGCATCAGAATGAACTTATTATATGTAATCTTGATTTACAACCATTTGTTTAGTGTCTATTCAAAGTTACAACAGCATGAAAATAGTGACTTACGACCAGTTCTTACAGTCACATATCACTGTTGCAGCATCCCTTTGGTCATGTGATCAAAATTTGGGTGCTTGGCAAATGGCACTTATTTACAATAGTTGCATTCTCCCCGGGTCATGTGATCCTTGCGACCTTCCCAGCTGGCTTCTGATAAGTCAATGGGGGAAGCCAAATTTGCTTAACACAAGTCGCTTAACCATGGCAAAAAAGGTCATAAAATCAGATACGACTTGCTTAACAATCACCTTGCCTAGCAATGGAAATTCTGGTTCCAATTGTGGTCATAAGTCAAGGACTACTTGGATGCATTTTTCATGCTTCCTCCCCTTTTTACCATCTTTTTTCATTTTGAATTAATCAATTTATTGTACCATCTTAGCTCAGATAAACTACAACTAGTGGAAACAAATCACAAAGTGGTTATTGTAAGGGGGAAAAATGGGTGGTGGGATCACTATGCAGATTGTCTTGAGCTCCTGAATAAAAGGTGGGATCTAAATTATTTTTATTTATTTTTCACATTTTTTAACCGCCCATCTCTCTCAGAGTTCTAAATTTAATAAATAAAGTTAATTTAAAATTATTATTTAAAACAGTGCTATGTTTTCATTACTTATATCTAAGGATGATCTTTGTGAAAGAGAGGTTTGACATGCTAAATGAAAGTTTCAGCCACATCAACTTCCAGATAGTTCCTTCATCTTATTTGCAACTGAAGAAACAATATAGTTCTCTATAATTTACTTACTGAATTAGTTACTCTGCAACACCTGGGAGAAAAAAAATTTAAAAAAAAAAAAAAAGTAAATCAGGCTCAGACAGGCATAAAGGAAACACAACATTCAATAGATCTGTGATAATCTTTGGACAACTTCAGTATGAAAATAAGCATAAACCAGGAGAAGCCAAAATAGCCATCAGTAAATGAGACAAATGGCTCATATAGCAGAAAATGAAGAATGTGTTACCTTCCACATCTTCCCATTCTTCCTCACTTTCCTCATCCTCATCTTCTTCTCTCTTTGTAATAATTAATTCTTTTTTTGCATCTGTTTTTTTCTTTAAAGGAGTTCTCTGCAAACCACTATTGAATTCAAAAAGAAATATACTATGATTTTTTTTCCTTGTCTCATGTACTCTGCTTTGCTTTCCCTGATACAATAACCACAGTTTATTACTTTAGACAACATAACAAACTACGTGTAACCAAAGCAAAAAATAAAAACCTCTAAATACCTTATAGTCATTGCAAAATGGAAAAAGGTACAAAACTCGGATGAGATAGCTAATGCTTCAGGAGACATAAACAGACCTCCAAAGAATCTTCACAGGTTAAGTGGGAAGAAAACTGCAACGTAATAGTTACAAATGCAGTATTCTACACTTAGGAAAAACAAGCTTAATTCACAGGCATAAGATTAGGAAATATCTGCTGTGATAACATTTAGTGTGAAAAAAACCACTGCAGTTTAAACTTTGGCAAATAAAAGTTCCAATATAGTTTGCATTGGTCAGAATCTGCTTTGGAGTACTCTGTTCAGTTCTGGATACAATTTAAGAGACAATTCTACTTTTTAGAAAAAACAGAACAGGAAAAAAGCTGATAAGGTGATAAGAAATTATGTCTTCTGAGGAGCGACTGAAGGGACTAGGTACATTAGTCCTGAAAAATGGCAACTGAGAGGGGATGTAATGGCACTTTCCAAGTATCTGAAGAGATGCCATACCTCTTCAGAATATCAAGTGCTGTACTATTATCTATCTTTACAGTGGTCTGTAATTCCAGAAAAAAAATGAGATTCTGGTTACTTTTTAGGCAACTTTTACACCCCCCCCCCCAGTAAGAGCAGTTTAACAGCAGCCAAAACCCACTTACTAGGCTCCTGTTTTCTGTATTCAAGCAGAAGCTAAAATTTATTATGGATTCCCACACTAAGTAGAAGTAGAATCATTAAAGAAAGGATGCAAAAAGAGGGACAGAATGAAATGTGAATGGCAAAAATTAAAGTATTTTTTATTTATTTTAAATAATTAAATAGAATTGTTACATTGTCCTGCAGCGAGTTGGCCATTGTGAGTTGTCCATGGCGAGTTGTCCCACGACTTGGCCATGGCAAGTTGCTCCATTCCCGCACTAGGTAGCCTTCAATTCTAACGATTTGCATTTATATTTTGAAAATGTCTACAAAAAAGTTTAAAGTTGCTCACCTGCATTTTCCCGCTTTTGGAAGGAATCCTTCGCTTTCTATACTTCTATTCATTTCCTCCTTTGCTTTGGATTTTGGTCTTTTTTCATTGGAATTTTTACGAAATGGCTGAGGGACATGTTGCTTTTCTCTCTTTTTTCCAGATGACAATTTGGGCCTAGTTTTCTTTTCAGGTTTTTCATCTTCAAAATCATCTGTATCAAAAATGGAGAAAATTGCAAAAAAAAAAAAAAAATAACCGGGGGGAGAGGGGGGGGGGGGGGGGGAAAGTAGATTACAGTTTTTAAAGGAACTTTTTTAAGCAAAAGCCCACTTAATTTCCCATTATCTAATCAAAATTAAGCTGCAAGGATTTGTAAACTAAGATGCTTCTGCTTAAGTGTGTAGACAAGCAGATACATTTTTTTATTCAATTCAATACAGTCAGCATTATAAATGAACTCTAAAACTTTCTATTAATGACAAAATCTTTTTTTTTTTAATTCCCCTTAAAGTTTACTGTATATCTCTGGGGCATTAACCTAATCAGCAGAAAGCTGTATCCCATTCTGATAGAATAAAGAACTGAAGTCTGCCTTTGTTTTCATTCTTCAGAAAAAAAAGAGAAAAAAAAGGAATTACACAAAGTCCTTTCCATGAAACATTTAGTAATTTCCAAGCATATATTGGCGACAAAGAACTGCGCACTTATGTAACCACAAAAGTAACTCTACAAAGAAAAGGAGAGCGCCATTCAAAGTGTGCTTTAATCACGTGGCAGAACAACTCAAGCTTCATTCACAACTTCATTCCGCACACTACAGGATTGCACTTTAGCGTCAGCGTTTATTGCGCATACCCCCAGAAAAGCGTCTTAAATATGGAACTGCAGAAACACTTATTTTAAAGGAAAAAAATTAAAAGGGCTGAGCAATAGTACTGGGGAACTTTCTCTAACCATTTTTACATAAGCGTTGCATAAGAGAGAATTCCGCCCGAAGCGATCCAAGTTGCTAACTTCGCGTTGCTCAGGAAAGGCAATGAAATTATACCCTAAGAGACGAAAGAAGGCGTGAAATCTACCAGGACCGAGAAAAAACTGCTTTAATTACAAGTTGCTCCTTTCCGGCTCTGAAGTATAACTTTCCAGGCTGTCCCCCAGCTCCCCAACCACCACCACCCCCGATGCTACCATCCTACTCCTGCTCGAGATCTGTCTTTTTACCGTATCGCTGCTCACAAGTTTTCAGACCCGAGGAAGAAGCGGCGGTGGCGGCGGCGGGACCTTCTCCCTTGACTTTCTTGCAGGACCGCTGCACCTGCGAGACCCCTTTACGCTTCCCCACCATCCCGGCCGCTATTCCGCGACAAGAAAACAGCCCGATCCGCCGCCACCAGGCGCGGCGGAGCCCCGAAGGAGAGAACCTGCAACTAGGGAGGCAGAAGCCGGGCGGTGCCAAAGAAGAGCCAAGCGTCTCTTTCGGGCTTAGCGTAGGGCGCTAAGGGTGGGCGGCCGCGCCTTACAGCCGCCCTCACTTATTCTCCGCTTTTCGCAAGAGGCAAGCAAGACAGAGCCACGCCGGGAGCTCCCGGCTTTCCGTGGCGCCTCCTCCCTTGACGTCCCTTCCGTGCCGGCGGCTCCGGAGAAGTTGCGCTGCAGCGGACCGGAGGGGCTCTGGCTTGTCCTTGTGAATCGCTGGATTACTCCGGATCGAGCTGACTGACTGACTGACTGACTCTCCCTTGCATCGGAGGAAGCGCCCGCCACTTATTTCTCGGCTCCCTCGAAGAAGAAGCGTAAAAGCGCTCAAGCTTCACGCCCGATCTATGAATATTCATTCACACGGGGCGGTTTTGAATCGGCTCAAAGGGAGACGCATTAAAGAACGGGCTGAGGAAAACCGCAGACGGAGGCGGCTTGGTTTCCATCAGCCTTGTTTATGTGTGAACTCAGCCGGTTCATCTAACCCAGCGTCTATGGAGATTCTCAGTCATCCAAGTCATGGTTATTATTATCCCAAAGACTCTTGTCCAGTTGCCTCTTGAACGGTTGATTATCCCATTACCTTTGGGATAATCTAACCCAGCGTTTCTCAACCTGGGCAACATTGAAATGGACTAGGAATTGAAATCCACACATCTTAAAATCGCCCAGGTTGAAAAAATATATACATGGTCCAGTCCAACCCAAGCAGAGTTCAAAAGAAATTGCAGTACTGGAAAGACAAAAGAGCGGCGATTTCGATGAACTTAACCCGGAAGCTGGACGTTTACACGAGCATCTACTTTCGCAGCTTTATGTACTCCGCTAGACGTTCGGTAGCGCCGTATCAGGCTTGATTTAAAATCTCGCGAGAAGAAAGCGGTCTGCCTTTGAAAAAATGGCGGACGAGGTGGATCAGGTGGGTGAAACGGCGGGTTTGGCGGCTTGGCGGCCGCTGAATCTTCTAAGGGATTTGACCCTGTTGCGGCGGAAAGTGTAGCAAACCTGGGGTTAACTAGAGCTTCAGTTTGTAGCGCTCGCTTTGAGTTTCACAAAATCCCAGTAAACGACTTCTGGTGGGCGTTCGTGTTTCATTCAGCGACCTGCCTTTTGAGGTTTATATAATCGATTTATATGGCCGCTCATCTCAAATACCGACACGACTCCTACTATATAAATTGCTTTTGGTTTCATTTTGCAAAGCCTTAACTGATACAAACATAAGACAGTATTAAGGTTTTGCTGTGGATGAAATGCTGTTTCATGGTTTCTGATCAAATGCCTTAAATCGGTGTTTCTCAAAATGTGGCGTCCCAGAAGGTCCGCAAAATCAAAATGATTTGCCAGTCAGTCTGTGTTGAAAAATAATGCAATGTTAAAATCTTACCAGACTATAGTGAGAAGCCGATGAAGGATTCTCAGTCATCCAGTCTGGAAGTTGAGTCATTGGACTAATTTTCTTTTTGGTTTAAAACGTTTTGCTGCTTATCCAAGTGTCAGTTTTAATTTTTGATGTGAATATTGATAAATATATCCTATACAAACAAACTATTTTGGGGTCCGCTATAATTCTTAAAAGTGGCAAGGGATCCTGAGGGGAAAAAGTTTAAGGAAATGCTGCCTTAAATCGTTCTCCAATGCTATATTGATCCTTAAACCTTGAGCGACCCCTGGATTAAACCCAACAGGCACCTTTTTTCAAAGGAGGTGTATCACTAGTGTGTTGCTGTGATCTGGGTGTACATATTTGTGTGGCTGTTGAATGCCTTTTGTGTGTAAAAATAATATGTTCTAATTTACTTATACTTGTTGAAAGTGGTAGCAAGTTGATATAGATATGCTGTCTATAAGTAGGAAAGCTTAGGCTATAAAATCTCAATAGTATGGGCATTTCTTGATATGAAACTTTTTAATTATTTTATACCTTTATTGCAATTAGCGACCTTTTTCACTATTGGAAAATAAGATTATGAACTTGGAATATAAAACAGAAAAAGAATATATGACACTATAGTCTTTTTGTTTGGGATTGATAAGTATTATGATCAAAGAAAAATTCAATTATATGTAATGCTTTTATTTGAAGAACATTGACTCAAACTGTCAGCAAAATACAGACATTATTATTACAGACATTTGACAAGATAGACTGAGTCTTTCTAGTGAAATGTACGTCCAGTCTTGTGTTTAAGAAAGTGGTGGTCTTTTCTAAGATTTTTCAAAAGCAAATATGAATATATCAAAACAGTTACTAATGTGGACTAGGTTGAGGGAAGCAATATATGTTTTCTCTAATTTTACTTGCATTTTCCTGTTGATCCAGTCATCACAAGTGAATTCTTGTCCCTCTGAAAGCTGATGAAAATTCACCATATTATATTACAGACTATAACTTACCAGTAATTGCTTCCCATTTGATTTCAGTAAACAGTTGTCATCAGATTAGGGTTTTTTGAGAAGAAATGAGTATCAGTAGCCAGCATTTACTATTTATTTATATACAACCTGCTTTTATTATTTTTATAAATAATTCAAGATAACAAACAAATCTAATACTCCCTCCTCCTATTTTCCCCACAACAACAACCTTATGAGGTGGATTGGGCTGAGAGAGAGTGACCAGCCCAAAGTCACGCAGCTGGCTTTGATGCCTAAAGTGAGACTTCTCGTGATCTTCTCATTCTTAGCCTGATGCCTTAACTACTAGACCAAATCGTCTCAGGTTTCATTGCTAAAGTATATCTCTAAATTTTTATATTTTATAGCAACAAACTACCAACACTGTAGAAGAGCCTTTGGATCTCATCAGGCTTAGTCTTGATGAACGGATTTATGTAAAAATGAGGAATGACCGAGAACTTCGAGGCAGGTTACATGTAAGTAAAATTACATAGAAGTGGGGAGAGGGACTGAAATTTTAAAGTAGAGTTGTACATTTTTTTTAGCTCAAGGACTGCAAGAGGCTTTTGAGAATCACACTCCAAGCATAGGTATAACCAGGGCCCATTTGCAAGTGGTTATAAAGGGGTGAAATGCCTCTGCCAGGCTTAGGTCACCTTTTTTCTGCAGTTTTATATTTCTGGTTTAAAGGTTAGTTTTTGCTTAAAGTAAAACAAGTTACGAACAATGCTTATTTAGTAATAGATCATTGTGGAGAAAAATTAGTTAAGTTATAATTTATTATTAAATTTATATGCCAACCATAAGCCAGTTAGTTGGTCATACAAGCAAAAACAGAGTCAAAGTAATTATGGTTTGTTTAGCCTATTCCTGATTTCTATTTTCCTTTCTAAATCTTTATTTCTGTTCTATCTCTGGATTTGTTAGAGCTTTGATATGAGTACAAACAAGTTAAAAACATGTAAAGATCTTGAATCTCCATTTTTTAAGTCACAGCTTTACACCACAATTGCAATTAGTTAGCAAAACAAATAGAGATTCAGTGAATGGTTTATTAATGATCTGTATGCATGTATCATGCTATATCAAAAACAATCATGTAGTTTTTTCATTGAGTAAAGTGGTATTTTATCCTTTTCTCAGGCAATTGAATCAGTAGTAAATCATGCTTTTTTTGTTTTTAAAAACTGGACGACTTTACCTGGTTGTAAAAGCAAAATATAATAGTTGATGTTCAAAGTTTAACGTGGTTTTTTTTGTTATAGCAGCATTGTACCTGACATAGAGGAATACTTTGGGGGTTCAAATGTTGGCCCTCAGTATTATTTCAGTGGAAAAAGAGTTGAAAGTATATTCAGTTTTATCTAGACAACATAACTTTTGCAAAGTGATAGAGATTATCCTCTATCTCCAACTTCATTATGTATAATTTTGTATATCCATGTTTTTGGCACATAGTGGTGTTGAAGTGGGTTTTTTTTATATTTGATGCATGCATTAAAGAAATGGATGAGCTTTATCACATCCATAAAGTATATTTCTGCATGGACTCATGTGTGATTGTTAAGTTAGGCTGCCTCTCCTGATCCAAATAGCAAGATCTATAAAATTATAGATTATATATAAATTATAGAATTAGGTTTTCTATTCATTGGTATAGTATTAGCAACTGGTCAGTGAATATTGTTCAAAACTGTCCAGTGGGTGAACGAAGGATGCTGTTCACTTAGTTTCCTACTTGTGAACTTTTCATTAAAGTTTGGTTATGTGTATTGTATGCACAGAACATTTATTTCAATATATATTTAATGACACCAAGGAGAAATATAGTATAAAATTAAGAAAAACAAAAAATAGAAAAGACTGTTACAAAGTGAACATTACAATTTTGAGATATCATTAGATCAGTACTGCATATTAAAGACTTTCTTGTATTTAAGATCTGAAAACCATTAAGATTAAATCCATATCCCATAATTAACTAAAGTGCTTAGTATAATTAGTCATAAGTCAAAACAACCTATTAGTAAAAGTATCTGTCAAAAATAAGAATTCAAGTGCTTATTTAACAATTTAAACAGAAGCTATTATATTAAATCCTTATGCTAAGAGCTACCCAAATTTTGGATGTACAGTTGCAAGAAAAAGTATGTGAACCCCTTGGGATTATGTGGTTTTTTGCATGAATTGGTCATAAAATGTGCTCTGAACGTCATCTAAGTCACAACAATAGAAAAACACAGTCTGCTTAAAATAATACTACACAAACGTTAGATGTTGCCATGGTTTAATTGAACATAACATGTAAACATTCACAGGGCAGGGAGGAAAAAGTATGTGAACCTTTGGACTTACTAACTGGTTGACCCTCCTTTGGCAGGAATAACCTCAACCAAACGTTTCCTGTAGTTGCAGATCAGACCTGCACAACGATCTGGAGTAATTTTGGACCACTCCTCTTCACAAAACTGTTTCAGAGTAGCAATATTCTTGGGATGTCTGGTGTGAATCGCTGTCTTAAGGTCATGCGACAGCATTTCAATCGGGTTGAGGTCAGGACTCTGACTGGGCTACTCCAGAAGGCGTATTCTGTGCTATTGAAGCCATTGTTTTGTTGAATTCCTTGTATGCTTTTGGTCATTGTCCTGTTGCATCACCCATCCTCTGTGGAGCTGCAGTTGGCGGACAGATGGTCGTACGTTGTACTGCAAAATGTCTTGATAAACTCTGGAATTCAATTTCCCATCAATGACAACAATCCGTCCAGGCCCTGAGGCAGCAAAGCAGCCCCAAACCATGATGCTCCCTCCGCCATGTTTTACAG
>QLTV01000597.1:3853561-3863759 GCA_003457575.1 Thermophis baileyi | reverse complement strand
ACTTAAAACATTCCCTTTTAAACTTGGCTTTTTCTTAAAAGTACAGAGAAGACAGAAAATTGAACTCTGTTCCTCCCCCAGTTATAGTTGGCCAGACCAAACTGGGCAAAGACATTTTCTTTTCTTTTCAGTGCTTTTAACGCTTTTCTAACAATTTAAAATTCATATCTCTAGGGATCAGAGACATTTAACAGTTGCAATTACCTTGAGGATAGACAAGGACTTAAGACGTACACATACACAAAAACAGGGACAAAGGGGATACAGGACTGAGGTTTACACACACACACACACACACACACACACTCACACACACACACACGTCATTCCCACCATAAATCTCATTTAAATTAGGGAAGGCACAAATCTTAACAAACAAACCACGTGGTTACATAGAAGAGAGAGAAGAAAAGAGAGAGAGAGAGAGACAAACAAAGAAAAACCCCAACGTTTTCCCTTTTCTTTTAAGTTCCTTTATTTAGCCAAATTGGTTTTTTTCCCCTCTGTCATCCCTCAGCAAAGCCCATTTCCTACACAATTTTCTGCTTTCCTTTTATTCATTCCTGTCATACAGGCATATTCCTGGCGTCCCAGGCTCCAAGCTCCAAGCCCAAACTCTCAAAGGGGTCTCAGCCACCCTCGAACTAGCGCTTCCCATGATCCTTTAAATGTAAGGTTCACTTTGGCTTAGGTAGTGGCTCGCTCTCAGTTTCAGAGACAAAAAAAACTCTGGGAAGGACTTCGATTCCCTTATCAAGTATGTGCCCCTTCCTGCAGGGAATCGCCGTAGGTTTATCAGATCCAAAAAAGGGATCTGTGAGGACATAGTCGCCCGTTTCGCAACTAGTACGCTTCTGTCCCTTTAAACAGAGAGCCACACGTTCGGCTTCCCCTCCTTGCTTTCCCAATCCCGCCGGTCACTGCTCTTTCGAACTAGCAGCGGGTTGGGGTGCGGCTAGAGGTTGCTTGAAGAGGTGTAATCAGGCTGTCAGTTAGGCGAAGTCCCACACACATTCTTCCTCCTTCCCTAACAGAAGGTCTTGTGCTCTGGCAAAACCCCCATACTCTCCAGACTTATTAGTCTTTCTGCGGCTAGGAAATGCACAGAGGAAGCAAGATCCAGCTTTGATTGGGAGAAGGGTTCTCTCACTCACACACATGCAGGCATACACACATTTCCCATGCTTTTCCCATGCTTTAAATTAAAATTTAGAGGTACTCACCTTCTTTCCAAGCAGCCTTTGAGCTCAAAATTCAAAACCCCTTTAAAACCTAGTTCCAAATGGCCAAAGTCCAAGTAAACTTACCCACAGACTCAAAGGTTCTGTTGCTAGCAAGGGAAAGCTTACTGGGGCCAGGACCATTGGCTAGGTTAGCTTGGAGTCCTATCTCTTGGGTGCCAAATTGTTGTAAGGAATATCCTTCTGGGTTCGGTTCCAAGTGGGGAAAAAGACATGAATCTTTTTATGAATAGAATATATCTAAAATACAGCTATATTCTGATGTTATATTCTGATGTGTGTGTGTGTGTGTGTGTGTGTATGTGTGTCATATACACATGTATAGTATTGTACAAATGATAAATGTAAGCAATATCTAACATATTCCCACCTGAAATAATTAAAATCTACATACTAAAAGAATAAAAAAGAATAAAGCTAGATATAAGAGGAAAATTAAAGGAAAAAAGCAATATGATGTAGTAGAATAAGCATTTTTTCTGTTTGTGTATTGAAAGTAAATGAGGGTTTTTCATTTTATTTTTTTTAAAACACATAACCGCCTGTTTTACAACAACTCTGGGCAGCTTGCAACCAATAAAACAGTATAAACCAACAACAATAAAACTAAAACCAGAAAAGCCATACCCACAGTTTTTCTTACTCCATAGTTGCATCCCATCCTGGCCTTTCCCTATCCCAACTCCTAGGGAAAGAGCCAGTCTTAAAGTGATCTCCGAAAGGATAGATGGGCAGGGGCCTGCCAGATAGCAGGAGGGAGGGTGTTCCATAGGGTAGAGGCTGCAATGGAAAAGGCACACTTCCAAGGACCTACAAGATGTCACTGTTTAAGGGAAGGAACTTTAGAACATGTCCATCTTATCTGCTCTGATGGGATGGATAGCTGGATATGTAACTGATACAATACTGAAAACAGGCTTCCTTAAGTTCAGATCATTATTTAACAGATTAACAGAGTTGGAAGGGACCTTGCAGGTCATCTAGTCCAACCCCCTGCCCAACCAGGAGACCCTACATCTGCCTCTACCTAGGATTGAACTCATAACCTCCTGATTGTGAGGCAAGAGCTCCACCTCTAGGCCACAGCTTAACATTATATCTTAAGCACTTTCACAATACAGCATCAAATTTACTTAACTTTCTTAGTTTCTCATTATACATTTTAGTTTGTTGTCTCCTGGTCATCCTTGTTGACTTTCTTTGTACAGCAACATTCCAGTTTCCTTCAACTTGCCTTAAAACATGGTGCCTAAAATTGAACACAGCACCTCAGAGCAAGTAACTGCAGAAACTACTACTGATGCATCTACAGCCCTGCTACTTGTACATGGATTCTGTATTGAAAAGCAGGTGCATATGGGGATCAAGTAGTGAAGGGGGCCAGTGTGAGTAACCATCAGGCTTCTTACAAGCCTCACATTACATGTCTAAGGAGTCAAAACTGGGTAGTAGTTAATAATTCTTTTGTTTTAGTATATTGGGATGGAATGATAGAATAATGACAGACATACTAGAGTTTTAGTAGGCGCATGCAAATGTCCTGTTCAGGCTTTTGGGATGATCCGGTTAAACTTTCCATGAGAGCTTATTCTCCAAACCATCCTATTTGCCTTGTAACTATTTAGGAATTTCCCCTTTTCACTTCCCCTTTACAGATCCCCTTGCCTGAACACTAGATGGTGCTGCTTGCTTTGCTAACAGCAAATGTGCACACCGCTTGATGATTATCATAAGATAACACACTGGCTAAGTATTTTCATTTTATTTAATAATTAAGAACCAGTTTGGGCTGCTGGTTAAGGCACCAAGCTAGAAACTAGGAGATTGTGAGTTCTAGTCTCCTCAGGCATGAAAGTCAGCCGGGTGACTTTGAGCCAGTTGCTTTCTCTCAGTCCAACTCACCTCACAGGGTGGTTGTGATGAGGAAAACAGGAGGAGGAAAGAGTATTAGATATGTTTGCCCCCTTGAGTTGTTTATAAAAATTATAAAGGATGTGTCTGTATGTCTGTGTATCTGCCCTAATATGCAGCCTCAAGTGGAAAGTTGTAGCATTCTGTGCAATAATGCTTAACAAACACACTATTTTTTGGCAGGGGTGAAATGCTCCCGGTTTGGGCGTGCCTGCCGGTCGTCAGAGAGCCAGTAGCGATGGCAGCGCTAGGCTTCACCCACCCACCCGGAGGCCTCCATTTGGGTTCTTTTACGCTCTGCGCATGCGCAGAACACTTTGTGCATGCGCAGAGGGTAAAAGAACCCAAATGGCGGCGTCCAGGTGGGTGGGCGAAGCCTAGCGCTGCCGTCACTACTGGCTCTCCGACGACCGGCAGGCACGCCCGAACCAGGAGCATTTCACCCCTGCTTTTTGGTCAATAAATACTAGTGGCTTTCCCAAGAAAGATATAATAAGTAACCTTAAAACTTGATGTTTTTTAATGCTATACTGCCTGGGATACAGAGGTGGGTTTCAGCAGGTTCTGACCAGTTCTGGAGAACCGGTAGTGGAAATTTTGAGTAGTTCGGAGAACCAGTAGCGGAAGTTTTGAGTAGTTCAGAGAGCTGGTAAATACCACCTCTGACTGGCCCCGCCCCCATCTATTCTCTGCCTTCCGAGTCCCAGCTGATCGGGAGGAAATGGGGATTTTGCAGTAACCTTCCCCTGGAGTGGGGAGGAAATGGAGATTTTGCAATATCCTTCCCCTGGAGTGGGGTGGGAATGGGGATTTTGCAATATCCTTCCCCTGCCACGCCCACCAAGCCACGCCCACCAAGCCACGCCACGCCCATCAAGCCACGCCCACAGAACCGGTAGCAAAAAAAATTGAATCCCACCACTGCTGGAATAGTATTACTGTAAATATTCACAGATGTGGAGAAGTAGCTGGAGAAGTAAATGAAGGAAACACAAGGGATTGCTAGGGAGGGTGAAGACTTTTGCCAGCAAATGTCATGGTTCATACTTTTTGGAGGATATTACTGAAATGCATTAGGAATACAAAACAATATGTAGGAAGGATTGGCTTTGAACTTTGCAGGGAAGAATGGTGTCTTGCAATATAAGTGTTTTCTGTGGACTTTCAACTGTTCTACCTAATATCACTCTTTGAGTATAGAAATGGGGAAGGAGTATTTTGGCACTATTCCCCAGCCTGGGGCTTGAGTGGAGTCAATGACGGCATCAATTCTGACATAAGAAAGGTCTCTTTAGTCTGAATTGTGACATAAGGACCTATTCAAAAATTTGCTCCATCACTCCTGGTATTTTTAAGTGGCCTTCTTTCCATTCGCTTCACAGAAAATAAACCAGTTCCTTTGTGTTCCATGCACTTGCTCTAGAGCAGGGGTAGCCAAACTTGGTGACTTGTGGACTTCCCCAGAATTCCCCAGCCAGTGCAACAACTGTTAGTTATGGTAATGAAAAAAATAACTTTACAAACCAATTCTCACATTTACCATGTTCACAGGTTTGTAAAGCAAAGGAAAGCTGAAGTAAGATCATAAGCACAGCTGTGGTTTCATTTAGTAGCCACTTCACCTAACAATTGAGTTGCCAGTCCCAATTGTGGTTCCTGTATGTCAGGAAAGGTTTTCTTACTATTTTAAGGTTGCAACTTTTGCTGCATCTCAAGTCTTGGGAATTTGTCCTGCCCACCAATGATTTATCATAACAGGTTTCTCAAAGCAAATCCCTGCATTGTTCCATGGCTTTACCTCTTTATGCTTTTCATTTGGCGCTGTTTTGCCTGCTGCTGCAAGAAACTCCTCTCCATGCTGCTAAAACCCAGGATTTGGACTTGCTGCTTCCTAGACTAAATTGGTATCCCGTAGAAGGCAGTCCTATTGCAGTGTTCCCTACTGAATTGCCCTGTGGGGATAAATTAAGCTGCTGCTATTTCTACAATGTAGCAGAACAGATCATGGATTCCATCTCAAAGACCAGAGCTGTCTTATCTGATTAGGATTCAATGAACCTTTGAAAAGTAAGCAAAAATGTGATGCACATCTCCCTGAATTTTTCTCAACGTTTTAGCCAAGGGCTAGCGCTGTGCTTGTTGGCTATATATATATATTATGTAAGGCAGTTGATGCAACAACATCTCTGACAGTATCTCAGTTCTCATCAAGAGGCAAAAATGCATCTAGAAAATGCATCTGCAATGAATGTTTATCGGTTATCTCTCTGGTATCCTTCATGGGCATTGTACTGATCTAGAGAAATAAACTTTACATTTACATTAAAAAGATTCTGAAAGCGAATTTATCTGAAAGGTACATTGTTACCCCCCAACCCCCACCCACTAACTTAATTTTTTTTTTTAAATGGGAGAATTTATATTTATAAATTGCCTGAGAATGCAGCAATCAAGGCAAATGAGTTTGTGTTCATTGAATCTTTAGGATGAGGAATCATCCAAAAATTCTAGTAAATAAGGTACAGCTAGATTTTCTCATGCCCGCAGAGGAAAAAAAAGGCTATTCTCAAGTTTTTAAAGTTTCAGCTCGTGTGTGGATTGAATCAGAGAATTGACTACTGTAATAAAATCTTATTCTGAATTTTGATGCTGCCACAGATCCTGTTAGGCCTAGATATACAACATCATACTGAAAATGTGTTGATATATAAGCTGTCAGTTACTTTTAGTTGAAAAAAAATACACCTTAATATTAGTTTAGAATAGTCACCAGAGCCAATTGTAGAGTAATAATTGTGTTAGTGTCAAAGGGGGAAAATGAGTTTTGATTACTCTTTGGTTATAAAACTAAAATTGAGTGACCATGGGGTAGTAACTCCTGTCTTTAAGGAAGTTCCAGATAGGACATATGAGAGAGACACACATAGGATTGTATATAAATATAGATGGTGATAAAGGGATAAATTTTGCAGGCAGAGAGACAGTAAATATAAAAAATCTCGGCATAAATTTCTGGCAACATCAGCAAGAAGGATTGATGATAAGATTGTTACCATGCACTTAAAAGTTTTGAATCAAGTAACTATAGGACATAAGTATTAAGTATACAGAAATTGGAACAATAGTCCCCCAGACAGATCAGTGGTGCTTTGAAGTACTTTTGTGGTGTCGTGGGCTTCTCAGTGCCTATATATAATATTGAGCTAGGGATACAGCTTGTATATTGCCTCCCTTGCTGTAGGACAGAGTCTTGAGCTCTTGGAATTCATGACAAGGCTACATTTGGCATATCCCCAACTTATAATGCTAGCAGACTTCAATTTCCATGCCTTGAAGTGCTGCTTCAGGAGATCTCAGTATTCATGGCCTTCCTTGCAATCATGAGCTTATTGGAGGTAATCTGCAATTCATTTCACAACAGGCATAAAACTTTATCTCGTCTGCAATTGGTTTGCAATCTCAAAATGGAGGAATTCTTTGCCATGGTCAGATCACTCCCCAATTCACCTGAGGCTAGTACCTGTTTCAAAACCCTGTAGGGTAAGAAGACTCATTAAGTCTTATGGATCTAAGTGAATTTCCAAGCTCTGGAAGGTAGTCCCATTGTGGGCCTGATAAAATTGCGGACCATGATATGTCTAGACTCTAAAATGCTTGATGAGATGGTCCTCAAATGGCATTTTCCTGTTTGCCAATTCTAAGGGGATAATTGAGCAAATAAAATGACAAAAGAGATTGTGTAGGATGATTCTTCCTGTTGGTTAGCTAGAGTCAGTAAGATCTTCCCACAGACTGTCAGGAGATTTATGGGCAATATTTCACTAATAAAACCCCTCAAATTCACTCATATTCAGACTCACATGAGCAGGACCTATGGAGATTATATAAAAGATGATATTATCTGGGATAAGGTTTCATTCTGGGGATACCAAGGAGGTAGATAGCATGAAGGGCAGGATGATTATCTGCCTCTTTGCACACCAGAACTTGTCTTGAAACTACCTAGAATTTGCTAAAAACGAAAAACACCCTGTTCAACTAGTAGCAAATACAACATTTGTGGGTGTGTTGAGATGATAATTTATCATTATCCTTGGCATGGCCTTTGTCTTTTGAAGAAATTTATGTACTTATTCACCCATGTTATACAGCCCAGGGTTTTGTCTGCAGAAAAAAAAAAAAAAAGTCCTGTAAAAGCAGACATTAGCGGAACACGGCCTAATTTTCTTCAGAGCTATGATATTGCAAGTGCCACACTCAGCACAGTCTTGGAAGCAATCTTTGCATATTCCAAAACAGTGGTTAGTAAAACTCTTGGGAGTCATGTTTACAAAAATCAATTAACCCTTGAATACCTCATTCAGATAGAAAGCAAGTGCTATTAATCCCATAGGTGTGCCAACATACTCCGGCATTCACAATGCTGATGAAAACTGGAACAATCCTCAAGTAGTTTAGACTCATGGGGAAATTTAATGCTATTATAAGTTTGTGTCCCTAACCAGACTTTATTTGATCTTCCATGAAGTTGCTTCTGAATGCCTTCTGTACAAACATCCAAAGACCCTTATCTTATTCTGCAAATTCTATGCAATAAGTATGTGCAATTAAGTCAGGTTTGATTTCTGGTGACTGGTTGGTCAGATGCTTGTCATCTACCTCTAGTAATAATAACAATACGTTTCAGTTGATTATAATGTGATGATAATAACATTTCAGTTGGTTGTAATATAATAATAAAGCTTCATTTGGTTCAAAATGCAGCAGCTTGCATAGAGCTGCGTTGGTTACCGATTTGCTTCCAGGTACAATTCAAGGTGCTGGTTATCACCTTTAAAGCCCTAAATGGCTTGGGGGCCAGGTTATTTGAAGTTTCACCTCTCCCCTTTTACATCTACTCAGCCCAACAGAGCAGGAAGACAAGTGTGCTGTAGGGGCCATCTTTTGGGAAGTACATGTAGTGGGACAAAGGAAAAGGGCCTTTCTGTAGTGGCTCCCTCTCTTCTTAATAATATTCTGTCAGAAGTAAGAGTGGGCCCACCTTGATACTTTTATGGAAAGACCAGAAGTTGTGGTTCTATCAACGGGTCTGGATTGTTTGATATGGAGATTGAGATGATATGGAGCTGATGAACTGCCTGGTTGTTTGGTTGCAGCTGCTGGAGGTGAGTGGGTGGTGGTGGAGGGTTTATGAGTTCTTATATTGTGAAATTTTAATGCTGAAGGTGCCAGGAGTCATGGTGTGTGATTTGGGCAGCCACACAAATTTGTTAAATAAATAAATAATCAAATTTGTATGCACCTGACTCACAGCCACTTTGGGTGGTTTACTAAATGTTAAAAATGTCAAAAAAATTAAAATAACACATAAAACACAAAAGAAACAATGTGACAAAGAAAACAAACTCAGATGGGACTAGGGAAAGGAAGAAAAGAAACATCAAACATTCTCACCAAAGATCTGCAGTTCTTCCAAGGATAGTCCAGTAAGCGTTTGATCCTGTCTTATCCACCGAATTTACTGTTTTCCCTTTTCCCCCTTCTTTCAACCTGGCCATTTTTTTTCTAGTTCATCTTCTCAGATCACATGCCCAAAGAATATTTTTAGAGTACAGGTAGTCCTCAACTTACAACAGTTTGTTTAGTGATGGTTCAAAGTTACAATGGCACTGAAAAAAGTGACATGATAATTGATAATTTTTTGCACTTATGACTGTTGCAGCATCCCTATGGTCATGGGATCAAAATTGAAATGCTTGGCAACGGACTCGTATTTATGACAGTTACAGTATCCTGGGGTCATATTTTGTGACCTTCTGACAAGCAAAGTCAATGGGGAAGCCAGATTCACTTAACAACCGGCTTACTAAATTAGCCACAGTGATTCACTTAACAACTGTGGAAAGAAAGGTGATAAAATGGGGCAAAAGTCACTTAACTGTCTCAGTTAGCAAACAGAAATTTTGAGTTCACTTGTGGTCGTAAGTTGAGGACTACCTGTAATATATACAGTTTACCTTCTTTTTCTTAAGGGCTCAGACCGGGAAGATAAATATGTTACTTTATATCGTGCCTTCATGTATGAGGTTTTATATACACTGTCATCTTCAGCAGGGGTCAGCAAACTATGACCTGTGAGGAAATCCAGCTCATCACCTTTTCTGGGTAACACACAAGCTAAGCAGGCAGTAGATCACCATACTCAAACTTCAGCTGAGCACTCAGGGCTAGGGCAGAGGCAGGGGTCCATGCCACATTTCTAGGGGGCCACAGTCCTTATACAACACAGTTTAGATTAATAAACAGTACAGACAGTAATCAACTTTTTTCCAGCTAACATTTACTATGAGAAGGATCACAGAAGTAAATGAAGGTCAGAACACCACAATAGTAATGGGGGATTTTAACTACCCTGACATCAACTGGGAGACAAACTCTGCACCAAGAGGAAGATCAAACAGATTCCTAACAAACCTAGCAGACAACTTTGTTACCCAAAAAGTAGAGAAGGGAACAAGGGGATCAGCTATATTGGACTTCATTCTCACTAACAGAGATGAAATGATAGAAGGTGTTGAAGCTACAGGAACCTTGGGGGCAAGTAATCATGCAATACTGGAATTCAACATTATGCAAGCACAAGTAGTAGAACAAAGTCAAACTAGAGTCTTGGACTTTAAGAGAGCCAATTTCAATAAACTTAGAGAGAGCTTGGGAAGGATTCCATGGATGAGAATCCTCAAGGGGAAAACAACTGAAGCAGCTTGGGAAATTTTGAAAAGTGAGATTATAAAAGCCCAGTCTAGCACAATAGCAATGAAGAAGAAAAATAACAGGAAGAAACCAGCATGGCTGCATAAAAAAAATCTCTCTGATAAATTGAAAGACAAAAAGGACAAGTATAAAAAGTGGAAAGAGGAGCACATATCTAAGGCAGAATATCAGCAAATAGCCCGAGTATGCAAAGATGAAATGTGGAAAGCTTAGACTCAAAGTGAACTAAGGCTTGTGACAAAACTCAAAAATAAGAGCAACAACAACAAAAA
>QLTV01000597.1:3815371-3837099 GCA_003457575.1 Thermophis baileyi | reverse complement strand
AAAACTTTTGAATTTCACTGATAGATAGATAGATAGATAGATAGATAGATAGATAGATAGATAGATAGATAGATAGATAGATAGATAGATAGATAGATAGATAGATAGATAGATCACAAAATAAAATAAATAAACAGTCCTTGCATATCTCTATCAAGTCGCATTCCAGGCTCTTGGGAGGTCTTGATGTTGGGTATTGCAAAGCTATTTTAGACTAGATTTTTAAGAATATGTTTCTGCCTCAAAATCACAGACAGCCACATTGTCAATTTTCAGCCTTCATGGTAAGAGGGGACCTAGGAAGCTTTATGTTTCTGAGGCTACAGTAGATCTGAGTTGATTTCAGTCCTCTTGATGAGTGGGTTCAATGGCTACCCATCATCTTATCCGATCCCATGTACTCATTCTTTTTTATGGCTAACTTGTGGGACATAGGGAGAATACTACTCCATGGAATTTTGCTTGTTACTGCTTGAATGTAGAGAACTGGCAAAGAGGCAAGGAAAGAAAGGGAGAAGTGAGGCACATTAGCAATAGCACTTAGCACTTAGACTTATATACCGCTTTACAGTGCTTTACAGCCCTCTCTAAGCGGTTCAGAGTCAGCATATTGCCCCCAAGAATCTGGGTCCTCATTTTACCCACCTCGGAAGGATGGAAGGCTGAGTCAACCTTGAGCCTGGTGAGATTTGAACTGCCGAACTACAGCCAGCAGTCAGCAGAAGTAGCCTGCAGTACTGCACTCTAACCACTGCGCCACCAAGGCTCTTAGAACTGGGCAACCCCCTTCATGCTTGCACACAGCACTTTGCAGTTAATGATGCCAACCCTTAAGGGGACACCTTTAATGCTGTGATTGACACCATAAATTGATCAAGAATTAAGGGATATGTTGCCAGGTTGGAAATGCTAAATGGCTTCCAGATGTTTTGGGCAATTTCTAGTAGCCATGATTCCCCTGTCTAATAGGAATAGGACTTCAATAACTTCTGGGAGGTCACTGCCTTCCTATCCCTGGAGTAGGATCTGCTATTTAGGAAGTCAAAATGAACATGGCAAGATTTTTTTTTTTAATCCACAGGTCCAAAAGGTCTGACTTATACCTTAAGTCTTTCATGGTGTTGGTTTTTTTCTAAATAAAAATAAAAATCCATGCTTAAGGCAGAGAGGATCATCTTAATACAGAACATTGCCCCAGAACATAAGGTTTATGCAGCTGTTCATGTGTGTGATATTTACTCCTGGATTAAATTTGTTATTCCCTAGGGAATTGCCATCTGTCCTCTCATTGCCTACAGCTGACCCACTCCCTCCACAGAATCATCTCTGCTGCAGGCTTAACAGCATATGTGCAGCTCTCCAAAATGTGTTGGGTGGCTTAAATCAGCCTCTGGCCAAACTCCAAAATCTATGATATCACAGCTCCATAATTCCCAGCCAGTATGTATATGCCATCTGGGGATTATGTCAGTTTTTGTCAAAGACATCTGGAAGGTGTACCAGGTTAAGTAAGGCTAACATCCCCAATAATACTATAGCAAAACATGTAATATATAAGTAAAATCAACAGGGCCTTTCAAAACTGCCAGAGCCTGGAGAGAAAAGGAGTTTATAAATTGGGAACAAACCCCATTCCTTACTAGCACTGATGAGGTACGTAGTTTAGATAATGAAATGTCTGCAAGAAAACATCCAAGCTCAAAGAGCATCAAGGACGCCTCAGAAAAGGAGCCATTTTGGCTTGGTACCTAAAAGTTTTTTTTAAAAAAAACCATCAAAGAAAAGAAAACCTTTTGGCATCAGAAAATGATAAAGGAAACCTTATCTTATAAATGAGATGTAGCTCTTGAGAAGTTTCTATCTAAGATAACTATTGATTGCACTTCACCATCTTGGCAACTGGCAGGTTCATAAAGAAGAATGACCTTCAGTTGTTCTGTGTGTACAGTAACTTAGTCTGCAATCCTCTGACTTTGGGGATGGCATCCCAAGGGACATTTCATCAGATTTTTCTACATTTATGGCAGGGGTGGGTTCTAACTTACCTCACTGCCGGTTCGCTTCCTCACACACCGCGTGGGCGCGCGCCCCTTGCGCGCCCTGCGTGCGCATGCACAGTGCTAAAAACCAAGCTTCTGTGCATTCGCAGAAGCAAAAAACAGCTTCTGCGTATGTGCAGAAGCAAAAAAACAAGATGGCGCCGCCTATGGCACCGCGTGGATTAGGTTCAGGGGCGTGTCCAGCCGGCCATTGCGGCTGGTTCGGCGAGCGGGGGAAAATTCCCGCTACTGGTTCTATAGAGCCGGTCCGAACCGGCAGGAACCCACCTCTGATTTTTGTCATCTGGAGAGTTTCAGCTTCAGAATCCTGTTGTGTCAAATTCAATTGGAGGAATTGGGCAAAACATCGGTTTGAAAAACTCTAGTAGATTCCTGGTCCCTTGCCATACCGCCAACCTGGGAAAAAGTTTATACCTGTTCTGATTCAATGAGACAAATGGTGTGAAAGAAAATGAAGAGTTTAGAATTTTTTAAAAACCAATTCAGAATAGAGCTATGCCCATAGATGCTTGCTTTCTATTATAATGAACAGTGATGTGTTCCTTGGACCTTCAAGTATGTATTCAAGTTTTAAATGTATCAGCTATATATGCCAACCTTAGCTGAAAGCTATCATTTTGAAAGCTTCAATTATTTGGTTTTTTTCATGACATTCCAAAAATAGAGCAAATTATGCCCTCCACACATAAATTGATCGAGCATTTTACAACTATCAAACTGCTGTGTGGAACAGTAGAGTGACTGGCTCATAAATTTTCACTAAGTTAGGAAAATTTCCAGGAGTTGAATACAACTGTTGAAAATGTATTTATTTGTTTAATCAATTTGTATAGTTATCCATTTCAGTAAGTGACTCTGGGCAGCAGACAATATTGAAATAAGATTAAAAACAATTACAACCAGAAATACAAAAAATTAAAATACATAGCAACTGAGGAAGGTATTAGAATTGACAGTTGCTAACATAGCCAGGAGACCAATCTCTTCACACACCTGGGGCCCCAGGCCCGGGCACAGATTTAAGTATTTAGGGCCTTACAAAAGGCCAGCAGGGTTGGGACCATCCTAATCTCCAGGGGGAGGTGATTCCATAAGACAGGCACCACATCAGAAAAGGCACATCTCCTGCTTAGCTAACTGGCATTCTATAGCTGATGAGCTTTGGAGCATCCCATCCTATCAGACTGGATCAGATAGGAAGAAACAACTAGGGAGAGACTGGTCCTAAGCCATGAACAGTTTTAAAGGTGATAACCAGCATTCAGAAGCACACTACAACCAACACAACTCACAAAGTAATGGTGTAACATATATCAAGTAAGTAGCACCATTGACTATCCATATTGCCACATTCTGCATCAGTTAAAGTTTCTAAATGCTCTTCAAGCAGCCCCATGTACAGGGCATTGCATGGTCCAGATGGAAGATCACAAGGGCAGAGGTAACAAAAACAGGGCCTTCCAGTCTAGGAATGGGCACAATTGTTCACAACCCAAAGGTGTGAAAAGACCCTCTTAGCCATGGCCATCTGTTTTTTTTGAAAGGAAGCTGTTACTCTAGGAGAAGTGGTACATTGCTCACTGGATCTGTCTAAGGCAGTGCCACCCAGCTAGAACCAAAGACAGAAAATCCCTGATACCAGAAGGCCCAAACACCCAAAGCCACTCAGTCTTGCTTGGGTTGAGTCAAAGCCTGTTGCACCCCATCCAAAATATTGACACATTAATTATAATTCAAATTTTATTTTTGTACACACAAGCTCTGCCCCTTTCTCTAGAGGAGTATGAAGATAACATTGAAGAACAGGCATTAAGAAAATATGAATTCATCCCATAAAAACAGGAAGGTTTGAAAAAGAAACACAAGACAGCCCACCTTGATTCTGTTTAGTTTAGGAGAGAGGTAAAGAGAAATGTCGGGCCTTCAAAATTCTGTTGTTAATAAAATATTATATTTCTTATGGTGCCTGTTATCAGATTGGGTTTACTTTGAAGAGCTGACAATTTCAAACATGCATATGTCATCAAAACACACATATGAAAGGGAAAGATCTTATGTTATGATGTTGTGATGTTGCTTATATCATTTGACCCCTGATCCCTGTGGATGCCTCTGCCCTAGGCATATTTGGGCATGTCCTGTTGCTGATATTTAAACCGATATCATGTGCTGGTCTGTAAGGTGGGAAATGATCACTGAGTTTGCTCTTCGTAATTGCAACAATTTGGATCTCAGATTCTTGAATGCTCAACAAGAAGTGACTTGAGGCTGGCTGTCATTCCCAATGGACCCTTGTTGAATAATGTAAAAACTCATTAGCTAATATGTTCATCTGCATAATTTCATCTTGAAGAGGCTCCTTCCTCTATTCAGTATGTGATTAGTACCTATTCCTCTGTGGTCATATGTTCATCACTTGAGTATGAATGAAGGTGACTGGAGTATTCACTTAACATCTCAATGGGGATTTCACAGTGCTTCACAGTGGTTATAATACTGCTTTGTGCTGATATATAGTACAGGGGGAATGGGAAGGCCTACATATTTAGATTCTCTCTCAGCCATAAAGGTTACTGTCTGGATCCAGAAAATATGGTAGATTAAATGGGAATTAGAAGTTTAGTTCAGCATTATAAGGGAATCAAGCCATTGTCATAGCCTGGCTATTTACAGAGCTTTATGGGAATTCTATTGTCATCTACTTTAATTCTCTTCTATTTTTTAATTATTATTTTTCACATGTTTTATTCCATGAGAAGAAAAGCTAGCTAGAAGTAGAGTTCTTCCTTTAAAAAAAAAATCTGTGAAAGACAAGTTAGCAAGTTTCTTTCTTCCTTTCCAGGAAGTGTCAAGAAAGAACAAATGTCTCTGCAAAGTACCCAGCGCTATTCTAAGAGTTCTGAGCTTCCAGTGAGTTTGTTTATTTATGTATCAAACTTCTACACTGCCCGTCTCACCTAAGAGACTCTCTGGTGGTTTGCAAACAACATAGTAAAACAATATAAAACATGATTAAAAAACACAGTTTTTAATTTAAATTTAAATAAGGTTAAAATTTACAAGTTAAAAGTGAGAAATCAAAGTTAAAAAATGAACAAGAGTTAAAGATTAATAAGGAGGAGGGGGTGCCCTCAGCCATCCTCAATAAATAATTGGCAGCTAGTCCCCAGCCTCTTCATATATATATTGTTTTTTGAGGTTTTCGCGGGTATTTGTATGTAGGTCTGTGGTTATTCGGGTTTTCTCCCGCGTGAAGTTGGAGATGTCATTGCAACGTTTCGACGAAGTCTCATTCGTCATCTTCAGGCTGATTATCAGGCTTGTGTCTTCAGCCTCCTGCTTCTAGGAGCAATGAGAAGCAGGAGGCTGAAGACACAAGCCTGATAATCAGCCTGAAGATGACGAATGAGACTTCGTCGAAACGTTGCAATGACATCTCCAACTTCACGCGGGAGAAAACCCTTGAAAATCTTATACCAGCCAAGACTTTAGCATAACTGTGGAAGGCTATAAATAAGGCAGGTTGGTTGGCTATTCTTCCCCATGTTACTTTGAAGGTGTTATGAAATATTTAGTAATATCCTGCAGGCATTTTTATTGTGAAAAATAATAGATATCAACGGCATGAAATTAAAGAATTTGTCTAGCCCTTGTTCTTTATCTTCAGTACTCAAGTGAAGTTTCAGTAACCTCTTTGTCTGCCTTCCCCATAGCTTTGTAATAATTCAAATGACCTAGACTAGCTGCCTATTCATGCAAATCTTCTATCCCATTTTTATAATTAAAATACCTGAATACTATGCAAACATTCCTGTGCTGTCTTGGAAGGAGTGACCAAAAAAAAAAAAATCACTGCTCATTTTTGTTCGTTTTGTTCTTTTTAACAAGTTAGGCACCCTGTTTTGTGTATCCAAAATGCTTACTCTGGCTTTTGTTAGGAAAATAGCAATAGCAATAGCACTTAGACTTATATACCGCTTCATAGTGCTTTTACAGCCCTCTCTAAGCAGTTCACAGAGTCAGCATATTGCCCCCAACAATCTGGGTCCTCATTTTACCCACCTCAGAAGGATGGAAGGCTGAGTCAACCTTGAGCCGGTGAGATTTGAACCGCCGAACTGCAGCTAGCAGTCAGCTGAAGTAGCCTGCAGTGCTGCACTCTAACCACTGCACCACCTCGGCTCATTAATAAACCATTAATAAACAGCAACAATCTGACCATTCAGTATTTGAAAGTTTCAACTTGGGATGACTACAACAAGCCAGCAAGCAGAGTATCAATTTCACATGAAAAGAGACAAGCCTTATAATAAAAGGCACAAGTCAGCCATCAACCATAATAACCTCACGTATCTCTTTCCTCCGCTCTGCCTTTATGGAAACTAACATTTCCTATCTCTTTTTCAGCACTTTCAGTATATTAGATCACAACTTCCATAGTTCCCAGTCAGCACTGTCAGCAGCAAGATTGAATTATAGTTCTTAGCAGCCCATATCACCAAGGTGTATGGTGAAGGATCCCATGACTAACGTTTAGCAACATTGGGAGTCAAAGGTTGGTCAGTCTGTGTAAATCTAGGAGTTATAATAAGAGGCAATTGAACACATACCATCTATCTTTTAACTTAGTCTTAAATTGCATTATTTAGGTTTAAAAAAAAACAACCCTAAATCTATGCTAGAGAAATCTCATTAAGTTCTCTTTGAGCTGACAAATTGTTGTTTTATGGTCATCATTAGCTTTGCTAAAATATCTCTCTGCATTCTGCATTTTTTTGTGTCATGGAGCCCAGCTGCAGGAGGTTAAGCTACTTATTGACTGTCAAGTTATTGAATGATCTAAGGGTAATGAAAGGTTCAGCCTGGAACCTTAGGGACAGAGAGATGAATTTTTGCTGAAATAGAAAAGGTGAGAATAAGAGCTGAATGTTCAAAATGCTTCAAGATATACTGCATTGCTAACTATACAGATCAGTACTATCAGTTTATTATGCATTGCCATTCTGTTCACATGTGATTAAATTATTTAATTGTCCTGGCAAGTTAAAGAAAAATGATGTTTTAATAACGTTCAGAGTGATTTTTATTACTTTGTTGTCAATGTTCAGACCAGTTTGTAAGCTACAAAGCAGCATATTCTCAGTGTCATAAAATCATACAGAGTAAATTATCTGTATGCTCAGGGACTCGCTGCTTGAATTCTTTTATTTTTTCCTATTAAGAGATAGATGGGAAATTGGGAGCACTTAGAGCAAATTAAATGACTAAGACATAAACTCTCTTGACACCTCATTCTGATGTTGTAATGTTCCATTTCCCTATTCCATATTTTTGGCCTCTGGCAATGGTTGTGGAACAAATAAACAGCAAGAGGATGACATTAAGACATGGGAAGATAGCATCTCAATAAATGTTGAGCTGTTTGTCAATGGAGCCAATTACACGGAGAAGTGGTTGACTCCATATCATTGAATGGATACAAGTAGAGTCTCCATCTTTTGGGGATGCTTATTTTGGATTCATGCAGGAGGTGCAGGCTTACCCCATTAGCATATTTGAAGTTTTGGATTATATATATGCCACATACTACGGAGGAGTCAATCAGAATTTGCTATGGTTCTTAGAGCTCATTTTATTAGGGAAAGTGAATTGGACAGAAAGCAAGAGGTTAAACATGGACATGCATGTTTAGAAATCAATCGTTTAAAGAAGATTTGAGAAATGATAATAATGGAGAACACTGTGAACAAATTAGGCACAAGCCATTTTGGACAACAAAGGAGGACATCTCAGTGTTAGCATTCCTTCTGTGAAATAATTATGAAATGTATAGCTTTATTCTGCTTTACTCTAGCGCTTTTTAGATACAATAGATTTTATTACCTATCCCAACTAGTATAAGCATAGAAAAGGTGAGAATAAGAGCTGAATGTTCAAAATGCTTCAAGATATACTACATTGCTAACTATACAGATCAGTACTATCAGTTACAATATTTGAAATTCAAAACATCCGAAGGAGATAAGTTCGGGAAATGCAAGACTATCTCAAAAAGTATTTCAAAATAAATGTGTTAAAGAGTATATATCATCAGCATGTTAAATTAACACAACATTGTTATGTCATAACTGGATGTCCCATATTTGGGGGGGGGGAAATCTGTAACGCAGAGACACCCAAACATTTCTTTCTTGATTTTATTAATCTACACATGACACATACCACACATATTGTCAAAGTACTGTACATTTCACACACAATAAATGAGCTGCTTTATAATGTTACATTGCTATATTATAAAAGAGGAGAAAGAGTTTTCCTTTCTTTTCCTTTCATCTTTTTCTTTTGCTTTTTATCTACAGAAAATAATAAAAGTATTAAAAATAAAATTAAAAAATACAATACCATCCTTGGAGAGACAGAAGCAAGGAGATACCAATTTTGTGTGCAAGAATGAAACATGTCAGCCAGATAGCCTTGTTATGAAAGAATATGCTCGGAGGAAGTCAACTTTCTACAGAATTTGTTTTTAATTTTACAAATATTGCTTTCCACCGACAAATGTCAGCGAGATTCTCCAAGACATTCTCAATGTGAAAGTCTCATGATTTAGTTCTACTGCTGATGCAAAGTATCTCTTCTTATACAGTTTATAGTAAGTTCTGGATGGGAGAATGCTGGGAACTAAATGAAAAATTGTAGTAAAGTATAACTGGGATGGATTGAAACACATAAATAAGGGAGTTTAAGTCCAGATGACTGTATCATGCATGCAGTTTTAGGCAGGTGTGGGTTCTGCTTTTCTTCGCTGCCGGTTCACTCAGTGATGTGCAGTGTGGGCGCGCGCTTCACGCATGCGCAGTACTTAAAAAAAGCTTCTGCGCATGCGCAGAAGCAAAAAACAAGATGGCAGCACCTACGGCGCCACCGAAAGAACCAGTTCAGGGGCGTGGCAGGCCTGGGTCACTGCCGGTTCTAGCGACCCAGGCCACCGAGTTACTACCGTTTCTATAGAAACGGTCCGAACCGGGAGGAACCCGGTTTCAGGGTACTGTCTAAAAGAGTAAAGCCAGATGAAGAGCATGCAGCATTTGGTACAGTACTACGTAAACCTCTCAACATAATGTTTGGGAATCTACCCTCAGGGGATGGCATGCAGCTAATGCCCCAAAATTATTAAGAAACTTGGTATTCCATTGGCAACCATAGTAGGAAGTTCAGTACATTACAAATTCTCTATCTATCCATCTATCAGATATATATCACACCTTTTATTCAGAAGCTCAGAGTGGTGTACACAGCATTCCGTTCTCCCATTTTTCCTTACAACAACCATGCCCATGCCATGCAATCACAACTCAAAACCATTCACAGTAAAATTGATGAAATACAATAATACCAATAACGAGTGCAAACCACCGAAAAACCTATGAATTTAAAAATGGGTGGGGACCCAAAGAAACAAAGCATAAAGTCTGGTCCAGAGAGAGAGATCTCGCTCTAAGAGGAGCCATGGACATGCCTGAAACATTGGTACCCAGACACAGGTGTTTGATTGTATGTTCAGAGAATGTGTTTTTCTTCCTGGGTAATGCAGATGTTGGCCTTCCTGGGTAAACCAGACAGCGATGACTAGATGATCTAAATCTACTTTATTGTAAGGCTACATTAACAGAATCTTGTAAGTGAAAAAGTCCAGATTTCCTGCCCACTATTTTTAATTGCTAGACCCCATTTGGGTGAGTCTTTCCTAAGTCTCTTTCTTTGACTATTGAATGATTGCAGGATTCTATCTCTCTTGTTTGCTGGTTTCCTAGGCAGCATCTCCACTCCCCCTTCCTCAAGGTTATCCATGCATTCCATTACAATGTTACAGTGGTGAAAAGGGGAAACTATGGACTAAAAAGCTAGGAAGTGTGAGATTGCAACAGGAGCATTAGGAAAACGTGCTTAGGTTAAGCCCTGGTTATTTTCAGCAAGGACATTACAAGAATAAGACTTGTGACTATCGTTTCCAGCACAATTGAACAAATGCAATATGCAGACTAACTTAGAAATTAAACTAACTCCATCCCTTTTGGTATTCTAAAAAGTCCTTAAGACCAGGCTATTTGATCAGGTCTGAGGCTCCCAGTGACTAGGCACATGCTGAGATGGCTCCATGGTTGAGATGACTATTTTTATCCTCCCTCTCCTATAATGTGTATTTTTGCAGTTATAAAATTTATGGTGGGGGCGCAATGGTTAGAATGCAGTACTGCAGGCTACTTCTGCTGACTGCCTGCTGCCAGCAGTTTGATTCTCACTGGCTCAAGGTTAACTCAGCCTTCCATCCTTCCAAGGTCGGTAAAATGAGGACCCAGATTGTTGGGGGCAATATGCTGACTCTGTAAAACGCCTAAAGAGGGCTGTAAAGCACTGTGAAGCGGTATATAAGTCTAAGGGGTGAAATCCAGAAGGTTCTGACAGGTTCTGGAGAACTGGTAGCGGAAATTTTGAGTAGTTCGGAGAACCGGCAAATACCACCTCTGGTTGGCCCCAGAGTGGGGTGGGAATGGAGATTTTGCAATATCCTTCCCCTGCCACGCCCACCAAGCCACACCCACCAAGCCACACCATGCCCATCAAGCCACGCCCACAGAACCGGTAGTAAAAAAAATTGGATTTCATCACTGGTCTAAGTGCTATTGGTATTAATAGTTATATTTTATATTGTACATTTTTTGTTTTTATGTTGTGTTCTTTTCGATTCTTGAGCCATCTTTGGTGAGATATATAAGTTTGATAGAGAAATAAGTAAATAACTACCTACCTGGAATAAGCAAATGAAACGACACATTATCATTTAAAACATGCACAGAGAAATTCCCTTGCAAGCTTCAAGATGAGAGTCTAAGACCACCTGTTTAATTCTACCAAACCTGTGCTAGATGTGAGGAGCAGGAAGCTTTACGAAGCACAGGAATAGGAACCTCAGGAGTATTAATGGCGGGATGGAGTGCTTTGTTGCTCACAGAGAGAGATTCTGATATTTGCTACGCTCCCACCAATAGAAAGGCCCCTCATTAATCGCAGAAGAAGCCCGTTTGTATGGCAACAATCTGGCACTTGCATAAGACAAGAAAGGCCATCTTGGTCAAGAGTATTAAAGAACAGGCCTTCTATCTACCCTATTCATTGAGTTCTAAATACCTACAAGGCAGGGGTGGGTTCTAACTTGCCTCGCTGCAGGTTCGCTTCCTCCAGCGCCGCGTGGGCGCGCCTCGTGGGCACATGCGCAGTGCCAAAAAATCTGAAAAAATCCCCCCCCCAAAAAAGCCGAAAACAAGATGTCGACGCATGCGCAGTGCCGGAAACTCAGCTTCTGTGCATGCACAGAAAAAAAAAACCCGGAAAAAAATTCAAAAAAAAATCAATTTTTTTTCAATTTTTTTTTTTAAAAAAGATGGCAGCGCCCACGGACCGGCACCGACCGAACCAGATCTGTGACATCACTGTGACCTCACCAGCAGGTCAGTACTGGTTTCGGCGAACCGGTCCGAACCAGGAGGAACCAACCTCTGCTACAAGGTACCAGGCTCTTAATGGGACATTCTGATCCTGTTTCTGCATTACAACTTTTTGTCATCATTCCTTCTTTTTTTATTGTTCACCTTCCCTGAAACATAAGATCTGATCTGCTTCTGAATACTTTTTTGTTTTGTTTTGTTTTTTGCAACAGGCTCCTGCTGGGAACAGCTAGATGCTAGAAGTCATGGAAAGATACCAGGGGTGGGTTCCAATTTTTTTTACTACCACTCTGTGGGCGTGGCTTAATTTTGTGGGAGTGGCTTGATGGCCATGTGACCGGGTGGGAGTGGCTTGACGGCCATGTGACTGGGTGGGATTGACTTGACAGTCATGTGACTGGGTGGGAGTGGCTTGGCCGTCGTGTGACCGGGTGGGAGTGGCCAATTTGTAAAATGTGGTGAAAAAGTGACTTATGACCATTTTTCACACTTAACGACCATCAGTAAAGAAAAAAAAACCAGCCACTTAGTAGCAGGCAAAATCAACCACTCTCCAACCACAGCTGCTGTGGCCTAGAGGTAGAACTTTTGCCTCATAATCAGGAGTTTGTGAGTTCAATCCTAGGTAGAGGTGCCACTGGGCTTCAATTTGAAAAAAAAATAAAAATAAAACAAATAAAGCCAAAAAAAGATGGCGACCGCATGCACAGTGCTGGAAGTCACCTTCTGAGCATGCTCAGAAAAAAATAAAAATAGAAATTTTTTTTTAAAAAAGATGGCGGCCCCCACGGACTGGCAACCACCGATCTGGTTCGGATGACGTCACTAGCGGGTCGCTACCGGTTCGGGCGAACCGGTCCGAACCGGTAGGAACCCACCTCTGAAAGATACTAAGCCAGGAAAGCAAAGGTTAACTAGCTCAGTACAATAAGTCCAGCAAGAAGCTGGCACAGGCTAAAGCATTCCATCTCCTCCTTTCACTTCTCTTCAAATCCTTCGGTCCTCTTTCTTTCTAGCCAGACAGTCTGGCTATTCCTTCCCGCTGAGACAGGTGGAATGAACAAAGACGTAGTAGCCATTCCTCCCTGCCCAGGCAGCTGAAATGAATGAAAATTATTTATGGAACTTATGCAATGGAATTGCTGACTCCCTTGGCAAAAGCTGAGCCTCAGATAAGCATTCTGAGTATTTAAAGTTTATAGTAGGGAAGACGGTCATTCTGCCAGACTACAGGATGCCTAGAATTGGGCATGGAGGCTAGAAAAGGAAGCCGAAGCAAATCACTGAGAGGGACATGCTTTGGTATAAGCATCACCTTATCTATGATGTAGGTATGCAGCTGATTTGTACCTGCTCAGTGTCCTATTGAGACATGAACATCAGATGGAAAATGTCAAGACCCTTACTATCTGTATGTTAGAAACAGACTTGCATTTGCTAGGCCTTTGGATAAAGAACTGTTCTCTGTAAAGGGGAAACATCTTACTTGTTTTGTCTCTTAGGAGCGCTCTTAGATTTAAAAATCAAAAATAAAGAAGAAACTATACAGGTAATCCTGGACTTACAACAGTTCTTTTAGACTGTTCAAAGTTACAACAGCACTGAAAAAAGTGACTTATGACAATTTCTCACACTTATGACCATTGCAGCATCCCCATAGTCATGTGATCAAAATTCAGACGCTTGGCAATTGGTTCATATTTATGACGGTTGGGGTGTCCTGGGGTCGTGCGATCATCTTTTGACCTTCTGACAAGTAAAGTCAATGGGAAAACCAGATTCACTTAACAACGGTGCTACTAATTTAACAATTGCAGTGATTCGCTAAACAAATGTGGCAAGAAAAGTCGTAAAATGGGGCAAAGCTCACTTAACAAATTTCTCACTTAGCAACATAAATTTTGGACTCAATTGTGGTTGTAAGTTGAGGACTACCTGTACTGCATAGTCCCACATAAAGCCAGAAGACATTCTTCCTGTCACATCTGTGTGAGTCCATGACTCGTTCTGCGTCTTTTGCAAAGCGTAAAATTATTTCTATTAAAATGTTCATAGGTAGGTGAAGACGAGGGTGTCTTACCTGTCTTTAACTCTATCCAGTTTCCAGGTTCTTCATCCCAGAACCATCATCTGTTCAGCCTTACCCGGTCACCTGATAGTTGCATGGTCAGCTTATATCTCCCAAGAAGCTACTAGAGGGAAGAGAGTCACTGTGCAATTCTAAGAATATGTCAGTTTTGTTTTGTTTTCTTTTTGGCTAAGGGGAGAAATGAAAGCCAGTTGGGTGGAATGATTAAGGGCATCAGGCTAGAAACTGAGAGACAGTGAGCTTTAACTCTGCCAGAGGCACAAAGCCCACTGGATGACCTTAGGCAATCACTCTCTGGCAGGAAGAAGGCAAGGGCAAACCTAGTCTGAAAAATTTATCAAGGAAGAAAAAAGTGGGGAAGAGATACAGATACAGATTAACAGAGTTGGAAGGGACCTTGTAGGTCATCTAGTCCAACCCCCCACCCAAGCAGACCCTACACCATTTCTGACAGACGGCAGTCCAGTCTCTTCTTGAAAGCTTCCAATGATGAAGCTCCCACAACTTCCAAAGGCAAGCTCTCACTGTTAGAAAATTTCTCCTTATTTCCAGGTTGAATCTCTCCTTGATATCAGATATCAGCCATCTGCAAGACAAGTTGCCTTTCCTGAATTATTCTCTTTAATTCCCTACCCCCACCCTGCCTTTCATGAACAGTTGACTTAAAAGAGACTAAAGAATTAGGTGAAATGTTAGGGAGAGAGAGATCATGAGTGGTCTCTCATAAACTGACAACACTGAAGATCAGGAGAATAGAATAGAATAGAATAGAATAGAATAGAATAGAATAGAATAGAATAGAATAGAATAGAATAGAATAGAATGGGAAATAATAGAATAATTTGTCTTTGATGCATATGCTCTCAGTGTACATAAGGAGAATAAAATACATTCATCAAGAATAAAAAGATACAACACTTAGTGATAGTCAAGGTTACTAATAAGCTATCAAATCGTACTAGGAAGGAAGTAAAAACAATATAAATTGAAAGATACAAGCACATGGTTATAGTAATAGTGTCAGGCCGAAGCCATCTTATTTGGACACTTTGGCCTGCCACACTTTATGCTTTTGAAACGTATTCTTGCTGTGGGAATTTGGGAGGGGCTGTTGCATGAGGGATGTAGAAATGTAGCCATAACAAATTCCTTTAGATTCTCAAGGTCATCCTTTGTCCAGCACCTGCCCGGAAGCAATGGGAGTAATGGACACATTGGCAGAAGACAACTGGCCAACGTGATGAACTTGTGGGTGTGGGGACAAGGGGCTTGATCTTTCAACTGGATGGAGAAACCCTCGTGGCATCAGATTCGGGTTTCTCACAGATGTGCCAACATGGCTCTATTAATAAATTGGAATGTTGAGCAATACTTTGCATTGGACTCTGATTTAGTTTTAGATGCTATTTGGAACCCTGACAAATAGGTTATATAACTTATTACTATAACCATGGGGTTATATATAAAACAACCCCATAAATACAATTTTTCTAAAAGTAGAATTGCAGCAGGAGAGTGAACACTAACATTTTATCTGGTACTGGGGTCTCTTGCTTCTTGTGCAGCAATATATGACACAGCTCCCCAGCTCATTTTCTTGATAATATTCATCCTCTCTAACCATACAAATAACTAGGATATTTTTTCTAGTGATTTGGATATCTGTTTCTGTTAGGTCCATGCTAGTGATGTTTATAGCTGTTACTTGTACAAACTGCCTTTAAAACTGTTTTCTAACTTTTTTTCTATCTTAGTGAGTAACTGGAGGGGAGCAGGGATGATTTGCAGGCAGAAAATCAGTGAGATTTGGTTTAAAAGAAGATTTTCTATGTGTTCCCTCAATTGCATACCATTGTTACATATACATTTATTATACTTCCTTGAAAATAACTAAACTTTTCTAATTCCATGGCTGTATCTTCTTAATGTCATAAAGTTCCTGTTAATTCTAATTCCATATGCAGAAGTAGTTCTGACTTGCCAATCACTTGCATTAATCTATCACAGCACACTCGTGATGGCTAGCAAATATAAATTTAGCCCTGAAAGCAAGCAAGGAACATTTTTAGTTAGTACTTCATGGAAATAATACATATTTTAATGTCACCATAACCACAGGGAAAGAGGCGGTCACTCTTTCAAAAAGTATTAAGTGATTTTGAATTAAGGAATTGCTACAGCACTCAGGAATCCTGTTGCTCCATTGCTATAAATCCTCTTCCTAGGTAAATAAATACTACTGAAGAAGTCTTCAGCTGTGCCCCTTATCAATTAGGAGAACAGAATTGTACTAGATAGTTATTCTGGTAGTCCTCCAGTTATGACTGGAATTTCTGTTGCTAAAGCAATATAATCACATAATGACATTATGTGACCACATTGCTTAGCAAAGGCAATCCAACAGTCCTGGACCACACAAGTCATTAAATAGGAAGAAGCAGAGTCTCAGCCAGCAGGCTGGGCTGGTTCATGGGCAGATGTTATGGAGCTTAGTTGGGGTGGGGGAAGTGGCAAGAGCAAAAGCAATTTGTGGTCTCCTGTTGATTTCCCCACTTTGCTTGTGGGAAGCCAGCAGGGAATGTCAGAAATCACAATCATCTGACCCGGCTTAAGGTTGCAAATTTACTGAGGAGCTTATGAAAGAAATAAACAAGCGGTAAAGGAAATAGGCGTACAAAAGGCACACACACAATAGAGAATTCAAGTACTTCAAAGTCCAGCATGCTTGCCTTGAGAAAGTTCCAAATCCAAAACAGCAGGCACAAGAATAGAATAGAATAGAATAGAATAGAATAGAATAGAATAGAATAGAATAGAATAGAATAGAATAGAATAGAATAGAATTTTTTATTGGCCAAGTGTGATTGGACACACAAGGAATTTGTCTTGGTGCATATGCTCTCAGTGTACATAAAAGAAAAGATACGTTCGTCAAGAATCACAAGGTACAACACTTAATGATAGTCCGGGTACAAATAAGCAATCAGGTAGTCCTTAACCTATGACCACAATTGTCCTGTCCTAGTCCACACATGCACACACCAATGAGTTGTAACATTTGTTATTTCTCAAGTCCCACTTGCACGAAGCTTGCCAGCAAATGGCTCTCTACACAGTCCCAATAAAACAGAGCCAACAAAATCCAGGCATGAAATCAGCTGACAAGACACAAAGTCCAAAGTCCAGGCACAAAACTGGCAGGAATAGCCAATACACCAGAAAATAGTCTCAAGGTACAGAAGGATCTTGACAGACTTGGACACTGCGCCCTATCTAAAATAATGAAACTCAATGGTGAGAAAAGTAAGGTTCTACATTTAGGGAAGACAAAGTGCAGAAAGAACATTCTTTGTTGTGCTTTTTTGATGACGTTTTTGATGTTAGGTGTCCATTTTAGATCTTGCGATATGATAGAACCTAGAAATTTGAAGGTCTCTACTGTTGAGACTGTGTTGTCTAGTATTGTAAGAGGTGGAAGTATGGGCGGGTTTCTCCTAAAGTCTACCACCATTTCTACGGTTTTGAGTGTGTTCAGTTCCAGGTTGTTCCGGTCGCACCACAAGGTTAGTTGTTCAACTAGAATGGTTAAGTGAAGTCCAAGTGTCCAAAAGTTGTTCAGGGTTGTCAGCTGGTCCAGGCCCAGAGTCAGAGTCAGAGTCACACAGTTCAAACTCAGAAGTCAAGGTACACAGAGTCTGGGTAACAAAATGCTTGTTGCCAGCAGAGATGCTTGAGGTCAATGCTCCCCGGTGTTGCTTATTTGGAAGGGCAAAGTTCCTTTCTAGCGAGAAGCCTTGCAGAATGCCTTCACTCTGCTCGCCTCTCTGCAGCCCTCAGCCCTTGCGCTGGGAAGAAGTAGTAGTTCAGTCTCCTCGTCTTCAAGAATGGACAGCAGCTGTGTTTCCTCATTAGCCAGTTACACAGGGTACAACTCTTCAGCTCCTTAGGCAGCAGTTTGTCCAGCAACTCTGGAACTGGATGCTCATTCTCAATTTCCTTGTCAGAGCCCAAGCTGGCTATGACAGTGCCTCTCATTAATTTCAGGTGTAAGTTTGAACAGTTGTTGAACGAATGGTCATAACCTGAGAACTACCATTACACTTTTTATGCTGATGTTTTATTTTTCACCACCACTTTAGTGGCTATATGTTTGGTACTTGTGAGAAAAAGTTAGACATACAGAAATTCTATTCTTGCTTAATGGAATCCTCTTTGATAGGAAGAATTCTACATAGGGACAGCCTTTTTGTACAAATGTCAAACATGGAGCCTCTGATGAAGCTAGTGTGTGTGCACGTGTGAATATCAGCACCAGTGGGCATGATCTTGTACCATTCTCCCCAGGGGTGGGTTCTGGATTTTCCTACTGCTGGTTTGCTCAGGGACGCGCTGCGCGCTGCATGCATGCGCAGTACAAAAAAAAAAGCTTCTGCGCATGCGCAGAAGCAAAAAACAAGATGGCGACACCTATGGCACCACCGAGAGAACCGGCTCGGGGGCGTGGCAGCCGTGGGTCACTGCTGGTTCCAGCGACCCAGGCCGCCACATTACTAACGGTTCTATAGAACCGGTCCGAACCGGTAGGAACCCACCTCTGATTCTCCCCCTTCCCATGCTTATGTATGAGTTGTAAGAGAGAGAAAGTGTACCTTTAGGTTTTTATGTGTTGATCAAGAATCCAGAAAGCCGCAAATTTTTACAGAATAAAGGGATGTTTGTGTACAGTACAGTTTCTCCTTCTGCCTCACACACAGCTGGCTTGGTGTAAGTTGAAACACCTGAAAGCCAGTTCAAGCTGGGTGTGGTTTTTCTAGCTCCCACAAGCTGGAATAGATCAGATTTGGGTTTTGGTGTTGTGCAAAGCAATGACTTGACTCAGAGCAACTACAAATTGGTTTATGGGTTAAATTCAACGTTGTAAACCAGCAAATATCTTGATTTTTTTTTTTTGCCTTGTTGCTAAAGTGCAGAGCTGCCCTCACAAATCGAAGCTCAGCCTGACTGCTGCAAAGGACATACATTGTACCTTTAAGAAGACTGGTGTGAAATTTTTATGTGGTGATGTGCACTGAATGGAACTTGGAGTGCTTCCATTACCTACGTCAGTGGACCGCATGTATGTGAGAGCAAGAGAAAAACACCAATCTGTTGCTCTTGAGAGAGAGCATAATATTATGGAAGAATGGTTGCCCTGGTAACAAACATTTTCAGAAGAACCCTGACCTGACAAATGCTGTTGTCAGCACCCATCAGAAAGGAACCTAAGCTACCGAGGAAAGACCAGATTTGGAGGTTTCTGAGATATTTAGTCAAGAAAGATGCAGAATAGATAAAGGGAGTCAGACTGCTGCCCAGCTTTCATACAAGCACATGCTGGCTTGTTGAGATATTCCCGGGTCCACTTCTGATTTAAAAGAACGATCCTGTTCAGGTCACATATGGTTTCTGTACAATAGCCTTCCTTAAATAGGTGCAAAGAATATTTCGCTGCAGGGCCTCTTGCTAGGGATGGACTTCTTGACCAATCCACTGAGAGATTACAGTAATCAAATACAAGTAATCCTTGATTTACAACCGTAACAGAACCTGCCCATCAAGGTCGAAAGTCTTGATGGTTATAAAATGGGTTGGTCACATGACCAACTAGATTTTATGATTCCCCCCGCAACAGTCATTAAATGAATGCTGCAGTCATTAAGTGAATCAATGGCTCACTGTGGGTGTGGTTTTGCTGGAAAACGGAAGTGCCCGTTTTCAGGAAAACTCTCCTAATGAGCAGTCATGTGACTACAGGATGCTGCAAATGTGTCAGGCCTGGAAGCCATCTTTTAACTTTTTGTATTCAGGCCTGCCACATTTTCTACTGTGGGAAAATGGGAGGGGGGATTATACAGTATGGAGTAGGTGATATGTAGTAGTCTAAATAACATTCTTTCCAGAAAGTCAAGGCCGCTGTGGCCGGCAGCTGCGAGGAAGTGACAGGGAGGCATCTTCAGTTTTGGATGGTACCTGATTGGATCGTGTGATGGACATGTGGGTGCTGGGCAGGGACTTGAACTTTCGTTTGGTTGGGGAAAACCTGGAAGCTTTCAGATTCGGGTTTTCCCAGATGTTGCCAACATGGCATCTCTAATAAATTGGAACTTTGAGGAACTTCTAGCCTCGGAGTCTTGTTTTGTTGGGGGTGTTTATTGGAACGCTGACAAAATGGCTGTAAATGTGGCTATGTTGCCAAGTACCTGAAGTTTAGTCATGTGACTGCAGGCAGGGGTGACTGTCAGAACTTCAAATCTAGGTTGTAAATAGCCCGCCATAACTTTGAATGGTTTCTAAGCAACTAGTCATAAGTTCAAGAATTATCTGTATGCTTCATTAAACTTTGATCAGGCTAGATTTGCACTGTCAGGAATTCTGTCAGGCGCACCCAGAATTTTTCAACCCCCAATACAAAGCATTTTAGCATTTTCCAGGTGACTGGGACAAGCTTCCATGAGCATGCAAGTTAGTAAGCTGCTTTTCATGTGATGAAAACTGTCCAAATTAATAGGGCAAGATGGATCCTTGTGGCTATTTAATCTAGTATCTTCTCCATGCCTGTGGAGATTCTCAGTAATCCAGGTCATGGTTGTCCCAAAGGCAGTGGTGGGCTGCCGCCGGTTCAGATAGGTTCAGGCGAACTGGTCATTCCGATCGGCCCGGCGCTATTTTGGCCATATGTCGTCGTGTTTTTGGAGCCGTGCGCATGTGTGGAAGGCTGCGTGCATGCGCAGATGATGTGTGCATGCACGCTCACATTTTAGGTGCTGGGTGAACCGGTTGTTACATTATGTGACGCCCACCTCTGCCCAAAGTTGCTTTTTCAAAAGGCAACTGGACTTTCTGGGTTTTTGTTTTGTTTTGTTTGTTTCTTCTTCTCCCTTTTACTAAATTGTGGGTGGATAGTAAAAAGGTTATTGACTTTGCAAAGTGTCTCACCAGTGTATGGTGTTTGGAAATTCAGTGGCAGCAAAATGCAGTTTCTTCACTGATGGAAGATATTTTAAATGGTTTACATTGCAGCAATTATCCGTTTGTAGAAAAACATTCATATAATAAAATGTAAGGTGAGATGTTGAACTTCTATCAAGTATTCAATCAATGCTTTTTAATCTGATTGCTCTGTTAAAATGCACATAGATTCAAGAATGTATAAATGTTAAAGGTAACTTGGTGGTACAATCTTCCAAATCAGTTGATGAAGCTGAAATGTAATGAGCCAAATAAACAGGGAAAGGGATTAGGGAGCTGCTAGATTTTTAAACTCCTGACATCACAGAAGAACGTTTGTGTCAACTTGATCTACTAACTTTCTTCTCCATGGAGATGCAGCTCTTCTATGGATTCCCATACCAATACTGGATAACCTAATTACCATGGCTGATAGATTCCAATCCTTAGAAACAACCATAAAAGCACAACAATCATTTATTGACTCCATGGAAGCACGTTTAGAAGCACGCTTCACATCTCTGGACAAAAAAATTACAGCACAGAAAAATGGAAACCCAAATGCTCAAAATCATATTCCAATTCAACAACCACTACCTCAATCACAAGCTCAACAACCACTACCTCTACCACAAGCACAACCACAAACATCTACCAACCAACCAAACAATATATCCTTACTCATCAAAGACACCCTTGAGCGTGAACAAAAACGTAATAACGCTATTTTATTTGTGCTAGATGTCACCAATGAACCTGATATCACAAAGCTTCGCAAAATTATTGCACCAACCATCTCCCCCGAGGAAATCATTGAAGTTTCCAGAGATGGCCCCGAGTTCAAGTACAGAGATGGTTCGGTGGCCCCACGATTCTGTAGAGTCATTTGCAAGGACGAAATCAGCAAACGAAAATTCATTTACACTATAAACTCTATTAACAGAAATGACTCCAACCCCAAAAAACTTCGCTCACGGCCTGACCTATCCATACTACAACGAATCCGCTCCCGCAAACTCCATGTAGAACTCAAAAGACTTCATGACCAAGTACATACTGACCTATACATTGACTACCTTGCTG
>QLTV01000597.1:3782910-3813140 GCA_003457575.1 Thermophis baileyi | reverse complement strand
ACAATACACGAGCACACAATAGATACAAACTTAATGTAAACCGCTCCAAACTCGACTGCAGAAAATACGACTTCAGCAACAGAGTGATCAATGCCTGGAATTCACTACCTGACTCTGTGGTTTCTTCCCCAAACCCAAAATACTTTAACCTTAGACTGTCTACTGTCGACCTCACCCCATTCCTAAGAGGTCTGTAAGGGGCGTGCATAAGCGCACCAGCGTGCCTACCGTCCCTGTCCTACTGTCCTATTGTCCTCATCTATCTGTATTCACCTTGATTATGTTTATGTTTATACCTATACCTGCTATCTTGTACATGTTTGACAAACAAACAAATAAAATAAAATAAATAAATAAATTGTTTGCATCTGTGTATATTCATTTGACTTGCATTGAAAGAACTGTTTGACAAAGGCTGAGATGATGAAGGAGGGAGAGAGAGAAATGTAGGAGTTGTGAGGATGTTGTGGGAGGGAAGGTGTTGATATGGACTAGCAGAATATGGGACAGGAGCCCGTTTCCCGAATTTGCTTTATTTGTTATATAGTTGATAACAAGCAGGAGAGCAGATGCTGCTCTTTCTTCAACAAGAAGAAAAGCATAGATTTTAGATTTCCAAGCCCTGCTTCTGTTTCCAGTGACTATTTTATTTGAGATATGTATGTTAGGAACCAGAGTATCTTACATGCGTTTATCAACTTGTCTTATCTCAAGTTCCCTATGGATCAGGGGGGGGATCACACCTGCTGTGTAGCTGGAGAAAATGGTGTGCAGAAAAGCCAAAAGGAAGTTGAGAATGAATCAGATTTCATACTTGAATTCAGTTTCATTCTATTTGGCCCTGGTTCTTTTCATTCCCTTTCAAGCTGTACAGTTGTTAAGAACATGTCCACTCTTGTTGGCCAACATACTTTGCTCTTGTTTTGCCACTAAAGTGTTCCTTCCATAGCCACAGACTTCCTGAATTTATAACCATAATACCAAACTGTATCTCTACCAGGAAAAGCAATAAAACAGGTTATTCTGTTGGCCAAAAATGGGGGTGAAGGAAGAGTAAGTTTTTGACAGACAAAAGACACATGGCTTATACAGTGCATTTTGAAGAGATATCTGATGTTATGCCAGGATAACACCATTGAGGTCTACAGTATTGTCCATTTATCAGTTATGCTAAATGACAGGACTTAAAATTCATGCCAACATTTATTGAATGAATGATGAGATTTGCATTATAAGAGAAATCATTTTTCTGGGATAATTTTCCTATTTTAAACTGCACAGTTTGTTTTGTATGTCATGCTAATCCGTAGTCTTTTTAAAAATATATCAGTCACCATCTGTATAAAGTGGGGGGCTTTTAAAATATTTTGGTTCATCAGAGTGAGGAAACATTAGGCAGGTTGGGGAGAGAAGTGTATGAACCAGTAGTTGTAGAAGAAGATAAGACGTGTTGAATGAATAGAGGGAACTTATACAAGCACGAGCTTGTTTCCACATTGACAAGCCAAGGAAAGGAGCACCGTTCGGTGTGTTTTGCCAGGAAATAGAGGGCAGCAATTTGGTGCAGATGCTCACATTTGATCTCATTCCATTTGCTGGGTGACAGCATTTCTAGGTGCCATAGCCTAAAGCTGCTGTTGAATAATGCCAAATCTCTGTGCAATAACACTTCATTCTTCCACATCATGGCGAAAGGTGAGTTCAGAGATCTAGCTTACATCACTGAGATGAGATTGGGTTAAGATGGGACCTATCTGAGAGTAATCTACCAGGTTTCTGGGCACTCCAGTAGCTTTGATGAAGTGATCAGAGAGGAAGCATGATGATAATCATTTATAAGGCCTTGGCAGTGCTCCTCAGATAACTGGTGAAAATGCCTGTATTGGGTCTCAAAAATAATATGGTATACCCAGTCATGGCCCTACCCAAGTTCCTGATTCTTGTTGCTGGACTGGTGGTAGAAGTGGTATTCAATTTTTTTTACTACTGGTTCTGTGGGCGTGGCTTGGTGGGCGTGGTGTGGCTTGGTGGGCGTGGCTTGGTGGGCGTGGCAGGGGAAGGATACTGCAAAATCCCCATTTCCTCCTGATCAGCTGGGACTCGGGAGGCAGAAAATAGATGGGGGCGGGGCCAGTCAGAGGTGGTATTTACCAGTTCTCTGAACTACTCAAAATTTCCACTACCAGTTCTCCAGAACTGGTCAGAACCTGATGAATACCACCTCTGTAGAAAGCCCTCTTGACTAATGTCTTAGGATATTTCCATTTCATTGTCCTGGGGAGGGGGTCATGGTCTCCCTGGTGATCAAGGGTTTGTCTAGGGATAATGAACATATTTATATATATATAGGTCATCACATGTTAGACCTGAGCTTTTCCTTGCCGAAGAGGCAGTGAGGGCATTAAGAAGTGACTTCTTGTTCCTCATAGATCCCAGAGGACATATTGATTTATTGAAGAGCTGCAGGACAAATAAACAAAGACACTCCTACAATGACAGAGGAAGAAAACAAAGAATGAGTGTGACTAATCACAGTTGTGGATCTAAGGAGGAAGTTTACAAATAAGTGTGCTCATTTGTCTGTCTTATTGCAACTGCAGACTCATGTTCAATAATGTCATTCAGTGTTACCCTCCTTCCGTTTAGGGAAACAGATAGATAGTTCAAAAGTAACATAGCTTGCATTTGCACAGTGATGGATAGAGTTCGGTGAGATGATTTAGGTGACATTTTGCAAGTCCATCTAGGGGGCAGATTTTTTTGGACAGATTTGCTTCAGACCTGGGCACAAGATAGACATGGCTTTGGTTACCTTTTTTTCTTCACTGGGACAATGGAAGTGATGTGCTGCTGCAATCTAATAATTACATCTGTAAGTACTCTGTAACACTCACTACTGTGATTTCATGTAGAGATTTCCCTCAAAGCAATAGTTACATTGAATAGCAACATAGCATGTGTCTTCCTTCCACTATCAGTTGTGCCAAGAAGGAACAGATGTAACCGTTTAGTTTTTGTGAAAGGATACATCATAAATTATTTATTTTATTTATTTATTTATTTTATAAAATTTATATGCCGCCCAACTCCCGAAGGACTCTAAAATTAGCCATCTTACAATACATCTATCCAAAATTTAAAGACACTGGAAATATGGATCCAATCTGTTTCTGCAATAAAAATATAAACTTTTAAAATAAAATGAAGCCTTTTGCTTCTTTTGTAAATAACATGATGGGGCGGGGGGCAGGTGTTGCTTGCATTTAAGTTTTTGCCAAACTTGATGAGCTTGTGACTTGTGGATTCACATTTATTGTTGCTTTTCTGGCCAATCTTTGAGCGGATGGGAAGCCATGTGAACTTGTGACTTTCAGAAATGCACTTCAATTATACAAATCTGATAGCACAATTTTTCCCCTCTGGTGTTTCCTCCTCTTCTACTCTCTCTGCTTCAGCAGAGACATGCGCCCTTCCAAGACTCCTCTGCTCTACACCAACATGGGATTTGCCAGGAATATGGCACAGAGAAAGCACTGGAATAAAACCAGTGAGTGGAAGATCCACAACTGGACAGCGGAAACCTTTACCTTTACCTTTAACACAGCACATAAGCAGAACTAGCATAGATCAAAATGTAGTGTCAGAACATCTACATCCGTGGGAACTAGGGTTCCCTTGCAATGCCAAATAGGATCCTGAGGGACATTGTCCAGATTTACTCCAAGGAACAGCAGGTGGTGCTAAATCTCACGTTCATGAGCATGTGGACATTTGGTTTAGTTTTTCTTCAAGTCCAAAGATTTGTTTCAGAAATTTTCTTCAGTGGCAACTCCTCAGAAGAATTAATATAGATTACAAGCAATCAGTTAATGAATAACACTGACACTTTCTCAATGAATTTGAAAAGCTGGGCCCAAACGTACATGTAGTAGAACTCCAGAAAATGATAAAGCTTTTAAAGAGTAATTCTAATTGCTTTATTTGTCTCACACCACATTCTATGATATACCATACAAAGCATAGTATCTCATATGAGCATTAAAATAAAAAGTACATTTAGAAACCAATGTTTCCTTGAAGCAGAGTAACACATTAGATACATAGGCTGGTAGTACCTTCATGATTGGCCAACCTTTCTATGGCAGCTGCTCACAAAATCTTACAGTATATCCTAATAAAGTTGGTTAGTTTTAATTTTTGTATCAACCTTTTTGTTTGCTTTGTTGTCATATACTGTCAGTGCTTCCCCATTATCTATAACAAATGTTTCATAAGCTAAAATTTACTCAGTGCAATCAGTTCAGTTAGTTGCCATATGACACATAAACAAATATTAATAAACTACCCACAAAATATACATAATATATGTTTCAACATACTCCTGAGATCCACTAGGGTCATAACATAGCTTGGAATTGATTACAGTAAGCCAGGTAATCCAGCAGCAGATTTCTGATCGGTGCCAAGTGAATGTTGATTGAAGCAAGCATTTCAATTTCCCATAAACCCCAATGTTAGGAAATGCCCAATGTTAGGATTTATGGGCAGCGATAGTATGAGGAAAAAAAGCCATTGCAGGCACTTGCCTTCAAGGCAGAATTCAGAGTAAGCATCTCTAGAGATTAGGGTGCTTCTGCCTTTGGACTGGCATTTCTGTATCTGAAGTACCAGAAAGATTTTGAAAGTCAGCAGGTGATTCCACCTTCATCCCCCAACTTTTAATAGAATTATAGAGCAACAGCAATAGCACTTAAACTTATGTACCACTTCATAGTGCTTTACAGCCTTCTCTAAGCGGTTTACAGAGTCAGCATAGTACCCTCCAAAATCTGGGTTCCAATTTTACCGACCTCGGAAGGATGGAAGGCTGACTCATTTGAGCCAGTCAGGATTGAACTCCAGATTGTAGGCAGAATTAGCCTGCAATACAGCATTCTAACTACTGCGCCACCACGGCTCATATACTCTTCAGGAACTTAACATGTGAAAATGCCAGTGGGTGGTCTGATGATACAATGTTTGATGAAGTCAGACTGCTGAAGCTGAAGTCCATACCGTTCAGGTGGATAGGAAATCACCTGAAAATCTTAGTTTGAGCCAGTGGTGAAATCCAAATTTTTTTACTACTGGTTCTGTGGGCATGGCTTGGGCGTGGCGTGGCTTGGTGGGCGTGGTTTGGTGGGCGTGGCAGGGGAAGGATACTGCAAAATCTCCATTCCCTCCCCACTCTGGGGCCAGCCAGAGGTGGTATTTGCCGGTTCTCCGAACTACTCAAAATTTCCGCTACCGGTTCTCCAGAACCTGTCAGAACCTGCTGGATTTCACCCCTGGTATAGAAGTATATATAAACACACACTTATATATTAAATAAATCATTGAAAAGATTTCGCCTTTATCTCCCAATGAGAAGCAGGGATAAAGGAATCTGTAAAGATCCTAAATCTTAGAACCTTTCTGGCAGATTTAATATTTCTAAAAAAAGTCTTTGGATCCCCTCCCCTTAACAAAATTCATCATATGCAAAACAAAACAAAGGTGTTTCTTCTGAAATCAGTGAAAGCAAGCTAGAACAGGAGCTTCATTTGTAAGACAGGTTTAAGCATTTGGCTGATTGGATGAATTAATAGCAGTGACTGATGTCTAATATTTTTTATTACTACCAACACATTCCTAGTACTACAAGACTTGAGAACAATTTCCAAAGTGGCAGGAGTGCTGTATTCAAAAAGAGACAATAGTGCAACAATCACTTCTTTGGGCACTGACTAGTGATGGAAGGACTGGGGTTAATTTATTTGGATTTACATCACACTCCATGGCAAGAATGTGGCATCCGCTTCTGAGTAAGAGAATAAAAATTCCTCTGTATTAAACTGGCTTCTTGTGATTTCTGTTCTTCTGTTTGTGTTTATGGAAGTACAATGGGCAATGAACAGCTATATGATCTCTGTCCAAGGCTGATGCAAGATGTTTGTTCCAGTATAATCCAAACACAGGACAATGTTGGAACATTAGAAACACAAAGTTTTGCCTATTCTGGCTGGGAAAACAAAGAGCAAAGAATTCAAACAGTGCCTACACAAGGGCAGCCAATCCCACCCCCCTTGTTGTTCAGAAATCAGCCTGGGGAAGTTGATTGAATATGCTGGGTACTGGCAAATGGATGTGGGTGCCAAAATTCTCAAACCCACCCACCCCCTGTGGGTCTCTTGTCTTTAAGAGCAACCATTGTCTGCCTGGTTTCGAGAAACCCTGCTACAATAATTGAGAAGAATGACTCTTGTAAGAAATGTATTTTTAGAAGCTTGTTACTAGGGCAACTAATGGTAAAGTTCATAAAGCCTGATAGAACAGAACTAACTTAATACAATTTATGCCAGAGGTGCTTTAGCCCAGGGCCTGAAACTACATACAGCTTTCACTGTGACCATCAAAATCTCTCCAAAAGTTTCCATAAAATATGATTGAAAGCTATTACATGAAGGAGTGATGATATCAAAATGAAAATCAGATTACTTTAATTCATTAAACCCAATTCAATCCTTATTCTGGCTCTGCACATTTTTGTATCCCACCCACTTTTTACTATCTAGCACTCTCCCTGGACCTAAAAGAAGCTTTGTGTCCTCTGTTATTCTAGTGCAGCATTTCTCAATCTCAGTAACTTTAAGATATGTGGACTTCAATTCCAGTAGTGGGTTCTAAAACCCGTTGCTACTGGTTTGCACGCACAGAAGCGTCCCGGGCAGGTGGGCGGAGCCTCCCGCCTCCGCTACCAGTTTGCAGAACCGGGCCGAACTGGGAGCAACTCACCGCTGTTCAATTCCCAGAATTCCCCCAGTCAACATGTTGAAATTCACCCATCTTAAAGTTGCTGAGGTTGAGAAATGTTGTTCTAGAGGAGGGGTGTCAAACTCAAGGCCCGTGGGCCAGATCCGGCCTGCAGGGTGCTTAGATCTGGCCTGCGGGGCCACCTTGGAAATAGCAAATGACTGGCCCGCGGTGCCTCTGCCAGCAAAAATGGAGCTCCGGAGGGCAATGTGCAGCCGTCCTGGGCTCCATTTTTGCTGGCAGAAGGCTGCAGGAGGATCCCCCCAACCCTGTCCGGGCCACCGCAGGTGCCCCATGACACAAGTGACATCAAGCTGGCCATGCCCACCCCAGCCATGCCCATATGGCCCCCCAAGGTCAAATACAACCCTGATGCATCCCTCAATGAAATCGAGTTTGACACCCCTGTTCTAGAGTACATTTTAGCCTGAAAAAGTATTATATACTTTTTATAGTATGCTAGTAGCTGGATACCCATGCTTCGCTACGAAACTATGTGATTGGGCTTGATAAACTGACAGTTAAAGCTTGAAAATTAATGAGTAGTTACGATTGGGCTTGATACATTGACACTTAAAGCTTGAAAATTTATGTAGAATGTATAACTCCTTAGCATCAGAGTGTGTTAATATAAGGCAACTGGCAGTTGGAACAGAATTCTTTTCAGGTGGGGAGGGGGACTAGAATGTCTAAACTCCCAGCCCGCAGGCTGGATGAGTCATGCGCTGGCCACGCCCATGCCCAGTTTAGCGAAGGGGTAGCATCAGAGCGTGTTAATATAAGGCAACTAGCAGTTGGAACAGAGTTCTTTTCAGGTGGGGAGGGGGAGTAGAACATCTAACTCCTTAGCATCAGAGCGTGTTAATAATAATATAAGAAATAACTAATGATCTGACGGTCATTTCGAAAAATCCTTTCTTAGCGAGCATCTAGAAGCCAAGAGGAACATACATGCCAAGTTTCAAGTTTGTAGGCTTTACAGTTCTGGAGATTTCGTGATGAGTGAGTGATATTTGGCTTATATATATATAGATATAGTTGTAACAGGAGAAGAGAACCTTCTTATGTAAAGAGCTAGTCTGGATTGCTTTTTCATATTTACAAATGATGGAAAGCAAATCAAATTTCACTGTATCATCCAACTCAGCATAGGTATCTGTTATACAGCATATACGTACAGTAGTAGGATTTAACACTGATGTAGATTTACATGAATTGTTGCTTAGTATGAAATACTTTCCATCTCTATTGCTGATTTATGCATGTTTTGTAATATATTAAAAAAATAACAGTCTAAGAAAAATTAGTCATATATAAATTGCAACTAAATAAATTGAGTAAGCTAATTATGAATTTTCTTTAGACTTGGACCATTGATATTTTTGACTTTTAAGGAATAAAAAAACGAAGATGACAATTTAGAGGCATTGTTAAAATGGTAACCTTCTACTCCACACACAGGATTGTAAATGATCCTACTTCCTTTTAGTTATACAAAGGAACAGAATACCATACAGCAGGCCTCAAGGCACAACTTTGTCAACCAACATTTCATTCAGTTCAGCTTCTCATCACCCCCAATTTCTGTGGCTGAGGTCCTATCTGAATCTTCCATTCTCCCTAATGGTAGTGCTGGCCTATATCACTCTTGACAAATCTGCTTCCATCTAAGAGCTGAAGACTCTCTCAAGGCAGCCTTCACTCCTGCAGGTTATATGGATACACATCCGGATGGATGCACAGGCAACAATATGGAAGTGGTTTTCCATTCTATTCTTCCAATAAGCTTTTTATTTCATTCTTCCAATCCAATTTACAGCCCTAGTATTTCCTGTTAGTTTCCCAGTCAAATACTTGCCAGATCTGACTCTCCTTAATTTTTTCAAGATAAACTAAGGCCAAGTACATGCTGTGAGGGAAAGCTTTAAAAAAACTATTTAATACTGGAGTCTGTTGCTATATTCGCTGGTCATTAATTCCTTAAGATAAGAACTTTAGGACACAGGCAAGTTATACCAGGTCATAGGATTAAGGCTGGAGATCAAGGCTGGGTAAAAGAAATAGAAGGGGAGAGGAGATTTATTCTGTTTTTCGAATGAATAAAAGCTGTAGAAGGAAAGGGGGCCATTTCCTTCAGTGTCTCTCAATCCAGACAACACAATTCCAATATTCTTTCCTAAAGGAGGAATAATGGAAATTAGAACCTGGGGGTTTCATGAATACATCTGGAATGAATTGTAAAGCAATTCAAAATCCAAGTACAGACAACTGTACTCAATTATGTATGTTTCCCAACCCTGGTTCCTTATCAGGGTCTGTTAAGATAGTAATCTTGAAACATTTGGCATTATTTATCAACAAGTGAGTAAGGAGGGAATGAAGTCAGCCTATTTATAGAGCAATGCTTAGAGAGAGTCACATTTTAAATCAGTTTAAGATGACAGGAGCTCTCTATAAAATGTCAATCCTTTTTATTTACTATCTGTTACTGCCAGCTGGGCCTAGAAATCTATGTCAAAAGAAAATCCTTCTGTGGGGTGAGATCAAAGTGAAATGCACTGTTATAAATATGATGGCACATTTTCACATTTGTCATGACAAATACAGAATGGTTGTCAGGATGTAGGAACGCTTGCTTGGGTTGCTTCCCGGTGACATAACCAGACCCTATTACAACTGCAGGATAAACGTTGCTAACACAATCACATACAGTATGCAGATTGTAGAAGATTTGTACTGAAGTCATATGAAGGCCCTGCATGCCTCAGCCTGTCTGCATGGCTTCTGGCTCAATCATGACACTTCCCTCCTCATTGTCTAAGGGAAAATCCTTTAAGGACCACTGCTCCCTGCATTCCTGGTGCTTTGCTTTTGCAGAATGGGAAGAACATATGGGCAAGGTGTGGCAAATAAAGTTAGGCAATGTTCTGCCCCACCCAGGGGTGGGTTCTGGATTCTTCTACTGCCAGTTCGCTCAGGGACGCACCATGTGGGCGGGTGCGCATCGCGCACTGCGCATGCGGTTTGCGCGGGCGCAGTACTAAAAAAAGGCTTCTGCGCATGCGCAGAAGCAAAAAACAAGATGGTGGCACCTATGGCGCCGCTGAGAGAACTGGCTTGGAGGCATGGCAGGCCTAGGTTGCTGCCGGTTCCAGCGACCCAGGCCACCAAGTTACTAATGGCTCTATAGAACCGGTCCGAACGGGTAGGAACCCACCTCTGGCCCCACCCAATGTGTTTGATCTCCAACTTGCTCCCAATACTCTCTGTGTTTCATCTCCAATTCATCCTTGTTCCTTCACCAGCTGCAGATTACAGATGCTGCCACCCAAATGTCTGGGACTCTGTAGCTCAAAGCCAGTTGTATCAGCCACTCCACTACAGCCAAATTGAAGCCAATTGTTGAACACCAGGGATGCAAACCAGCCAATCACCAAGTTGATCCCTCCCAGAACTTCCAGCATAAAAGAAGCAGACCTGCTCCTTATCTTCCTAGAAGAGAAAAGGTGAAAAAGCAAAATCACAAAGCAAAATGTCCTGCCAGATGTGTTGCAATGGCAGGTGTTGCTTCCATGGGATGTTTGCAAGAGTAGAGCCTCTTGGGAAACCATTGGGAGGTCTACCAAAAAGCCCGAAAAGGTTTCTTTTCTAATTAGTGCCAGATCTGCTTTAGCACTGGAGTTTGTTTCCTTAACTGAAAGTCCTGTGAGTTTCATATGGGCATAGAAGAATTCCTGGGCCTTTTCCATGAAGGAGGATGATCCAACTAGAGCAAAGAGTGAGGTCTGGCTTCCACAACTCACAAACAAGTAAATATTAAAATGGCAATGGGTTTGTGTCCTCAGCAGATATTAAGAATATGACCCATCACATAGCAAAGTGTGTGATGGGGGATATTCATCACAAGGGGGTGAAAGTGTTTTGAATGTTCTCTCTTGAAGCATAGATTCTGTCTTTCTCTCTCTCTGCACACACGTACACACACAAATAAATCCAATTCAATTGCAGTATCATAAAAACAAATTAAGAGTAGCTAGCTGCACAGTTCAAGGTTGTGCAGATTAAAAACAAAAGCATAATAACATGGAATAAAATCAAAGGAGTTAAAAATAGCTCAGATATAATGGCAAGATGCATCTGAGTAGCAAACTATAAATGAATCACACTAATAGGCTTGTGAAATTAAAAAAGGACAGCCATGTGTAGATCTATCAGGGGTGATAGTTCACAATAGAGAAGTACATGCACGTGTAAACATCTATTAAAGTTTCATATGATAATCTTAAGAGTGGGTATAAATGTATGGAAAGAGGTAGCCCTTTCTTTACTATGATCTTAAGCTGGGATAGAGGATCTATGGCCATCCAGATGTTATTGAACTAAAATTTCCAACTTTTCTAATCATTGCATGCTGGTGCTACTGGAAACAGCAGCTCAGCCATGTCTCAAAGGTCATAAATTCCACACCCTTGTTGAAAACAATAAAGGCTTTCTTCACTGACAATGTTAAGTGAAACTAGGAGACTGAACTGAGCTTGTAAATAAATTGATTTCTGGAGTAGTGAAAATAACACCATTTTCTGTTGTTCAATTTTTAAAAAAACACCCAAACTTAAAAAATGGCTTGATAGAAATCCCAGGCTTGTGCATTTTTATTTGATGGGAAACTCTGTACCGTATATGGAATAAATCCTTTGGTTTTTATCATGATAATATGCAAACCCGAAAGCAGATTTGTTTGGGAAAATGACTTAAATGCTGGATGAGATTTCTGGGAATCTAGAAACTGGAAGAAGACCCAGGCAGGATGTACAAACTGTTAGAGAATCTTCCCGTCTGTCTTGGCCAGAGTGGGAGAACAAGCTCTCTCTGGTTAGGCCTCAGTGGTAGATCTACTGTTTAGAGTCTTCTGCTCCTAAGATACTGGATTTGTTCATGAGTCTAAATCTAAACGGGACACTTTGGAAAGCTAAAAATAAATTGCACCTGTTAAAGAGTTATTAGAAGGTGCTGCTGTTTCTCTTGAACATTTGCAGCAAAGATTTCTTCCCACTCTGTGTGCGCCAAAATGCTCCACATAAGTCTAGTGACATGTCTTGAATGACTAGCACATAGAGGAACAAAAGGTATAAGAAGACTTAAGTGGAGCTGCTTCATGCTTCCAAATCCGTAAGAAAGTGGGATTAAATACGAAAGCAAGGGAAAGTCTTCCCTGTCTCTATTTAACCTTCTCTGTAGGATAATATGCTACAGAGGATAATATAACTCAAACAATGACATCATGGGAAAAGATGGGTTTTCTTCTAAATCTGCTCAACAAGTACAAAATAGTTACATATTCCTTATCTCATAAAACACTGATAATCCTCTTAAATCTCTATCTCAGGGTGGGCTGCTGGGGGTTCGCAGGGGTTCGGGAGAACCTCTAGCTAAGATTCTGTGCAGTTTGGAGAACCCCCAAATCCCATTCCTGGCTGGCCCCGCTCACCCCTGCCCTCCCAGGTGTCCCCACGCGGCCCGTTTTGGCTGCAGGTAAGTGCAGGGTGCATGCGGAGGCTCGGGGAGGGCGAAAAACGGGCCTACCGGAAGTTCGGGAAGGCTGGAAACAGGCCCATTTCCAGCCTCCAGAGGGCCTCCGGAGCCTGGGGAGGTCATTTTCGCCCTCCTGAGGCTCGAGGAAAGCCTCCTGAGCCCGGGGAAGGCAAAAACGCCCCCCCCATGGTGCAGGAGGCTGACTAGGCCACGCCCACCATGGCCACACCCACCCAGCAACCGGGCAGAGAACCCCTTGCTAAAATTTTTGAAGCCCACCCCTATCTGGTACATTTCAGTTGCCATGTTGGTCTCATGATAGCCTCCAGGTCACGCCAACAAAAATGATTACCAGTAGCATATTCTAGATTTGACCAAAACTAGATGTAATTAAGTCTTATTAAAAGTTACAGGTCATGAATGCCACACTGAAATCCCATTAATTTCATGCCATTGAAGATATTTAGACTTCCATAAATTGAGAAGCAGAGATACCTTGCCATGCATGGAGACTACAGTTTGATTAACAAATATGCATATATAATGCAATGCCTATGACAGGGATGTCAAACTCGCATCGTCATGGTGGCATCACATGACATATTGTGACATTTTCCCCCTTCACTAAACTAGGCATGGGCGCCTGGCCTATGATATCTCCCATTTCTGTATTACATAAGTGAAAATTACATGTGGTTGATAGGAATGGATGCTCTGCTCATGAATTTAAAAAGGATAATATTTTTAATTGCACGCAGACGGAATGTTTGCTGGATATCTATTCAGCAAATTTATTTATCACAACTGTGACAGGCAGAGCCACAGGTTGTAGCCTCTCTTACTTTTCAACTTTCTATGGTGTCTACAAAAATAATTTAAGAGGACTAGCAAATAATTTTCAAACACTTTCTACTCTACAACATCATAGGCTTTCTGGGTTTCATAATTTATGCAATGAAGTCTTTGCTTTATGGTACTAACCTTATCATAATTTGATGACCATATTCATAGTCTCAGATATTTCACTTAATTTTATCTTTCTTCAGATGATGATGGAAGTCTTTAACACCTGAATATATGCTGTATTCCATCAATTTTGACAATTTAGCAGGCTCCTACAGGTTTTTTTTTTTTTTTTAAAATATGGGAAACTGATTGATCAGAGATCAACTCTGGCATTTTGAGTTTTTCTTTTAAAAATGGTTCTTGTGAAATCATAAAAAATTAGGTTCATATTTTGTGATCTTTGACTTGGTCTTGGTAATAGGTTTGGTTGGCTTCTTTGAGTTAAAATGAGTCTTCATAAATAAATTAGCAACAAAAATGTGGTTCTAGGCATGTGCATAAAGCAATTCCCACAATATGTGCTATTTATATCAGGCAATCACACATGTGCTATAGCGGTGAATGTACAGTATTGGGCTGGCATCCAGGAGGCTCAGTTGCAATTTTACCCTGACTTGTAGAAGCTAAGTGACTGGGTGCTTTGGACCAGGGGTGGGTTCTAACTTACCTTGCTGCCGGTTCGCTTCCTCCCACGCCACGTGGGTGCGCCTCATGGGCGTGCGTGTGCTTTGCGCGCACGCGCTTTGGGTCCTCCCAGTCCGGAAAACGCTGTGGGAGAAACTACTGAGAGCGCCGGCGGGCTTCTCCGTCTACGCCCAGGGAGTGCCGGAAACTCAGCTTCTGCGCATGCGCAGAAAAACCCGGGGAAAAAATTTAAATTTTTTTTTAAAAAAATTTAAAAAAAAACATGGCGGCGCCCATGGACCGGCACTGACAGAACCGGTTCCGTGACATCACTGTGATGTCACCAGCGGGTTGCTACTGGTTCAGGCAAACCGGTCCGAACCGGGAGGAACCCACCTCTGCTTTGGACCAATAATTTTCTCTTAATCGAACTTGGAGTTCCTGAATGACAAAGGAGATATGGATCTAATAAACAAGCAAACAAGCAAAAACTTCAGCATTATTGACAATGTTCCCAGATTAACTTTGAGCGCTAGTCCTCCTTTCTATTTTTATTTTGAATGAATCTCTGCCAATAGATGGCAGATGTTTCTTTCAAGATCAGACCATCAAGCTCATTCTGCACCTCCGAGAAGAAATAGAAGAAGCTTCCATCCTCGGATTCCACCCCACCTTGCTTTCATGGTCATCTAAAGTCACCGGGTTGCAATTTACACTCTATTTTTTTATTCTGAACTGACCACAACAGACCCTTTAAACGCAACTAGGCTCCCTTGATGAAGACAGTTATCGACTCTTAATACTCCAACTCTGTTATTCTATTCTATTCTAAGTAAAAAAAAAATACTCCCGTGACTAGCCTTCCTGATTTTGGAAAGGGTTTCTGAGTGTGCTATTAATACTCTATCCAGTTCAAGAAAAAGAAGGAATGACCCATGCTTTTTTATTACCTGCTACTTTGAAGGCTGTAGCTGATATTCACGGTTGGCTCAGATGAAAATCACACTGAACAAAGCTTTTCTTTCTAGGATAAATGACATCTCACTTCACATTTTTATCTTTTTATACACATCTTACACTTCTGTTGAAAAAACCATAGTGGTTTTCAATCACTATCAAGCCAGGTTCAAGATTTTGTTAATGAAATATTAAGCTCTATGTAACTTGGGACTGGGGTACCTACTAAAACCAGTGGTGAAATCCATTTTTTTTTACTACCGGTTCTGTGGGCATGGCTTGGTGGGCATGGTGTGGCTTGGTGGGCGTGGCAGGGGAAGGATACTGCAAAATCCCCATTCCCTCCCCACTCTGGGGCCAGCCAGAGGTGGTATTTGCCAGTTCTCCGAACTACTCAAAATTTCCGCTACCGGTTCTCCAGAACCTGTCAGAACCTGCTGGATTTCACCCCTGGTATAGAAGTATATATAAACACACACTTATATATTAAATAAATCATTGAAAAGATTTCGCCTTTATCTCCCAATGAGAAGCAGGGATAAAGGAATCTGTAAAGATCCTAAATCTTAGAACCTTTCTGGCAGATTTAATATTTCTAAAAAAAGTCTTTGGTCCCGCCCCCCCTTTAACAAAATTCATCATATGCAAAACAAAACAAAGGTGTTTCTTCTGAAATCAGTGAAAGCAAGCTAGAACAGGAGCTTCATTTGTAAGACAGGTTTAAGCATTTGGCTGATTTGATGAATTAATAGCAGTGACTGATGTCTAATATTTTTTATTACTACCAACACATTCCTAACTTGGTGGGCGTGGCTTGGTGGGCGTGGCAGGGGGAGGATATTGCAAAATCTCCATTCCCACCCCATTCTGGGGCCAGCCAGAGGTGGCATTTGCCGGTTCTCCGAACTACAGTACTCAAAATTTCCGCTACCGGTTCTCCAGAACCTGTCAGAACCTGCTGGATTTCACCCCTGACCAAAACCCATCTGTCTCGTTTTAAAGCGTATCAATCAACTGGTGAGATTCTGATGAGAATATGGGACTCTTTGCATCATTTGCAGCAGATTCTCTGGATGGTTATATGCCTGCTTTCATTGGAAGACTGTCTCTGCTGATATCCAAGGCAAACCTACCATTATATCATTGAGGTGCTGGTTGAAGAATTATCTTTTCACGAAGACCTTCCCTGCTTGCATTTAACATATATGATTCAGATCAACTCATCTGACAATGATGTTTTGTTATTGTTTCTCTTTTTGCAGCTTGCCTCAATACCTTTTATGGGAAGTGGTATACAAATGTCTTTATTAATAAAAATGATTGTGTTTTTTAAAATATCGGTATATTTCTGTTTATTCCTGCTGCAAAGTTGATTTATGCAAGTATGAATATGATTGCTCCTTTTCTTTAAAGTCCTGGGCAGCTCCCAAATATTATTCATTAGGTTGTTCATCAGGACATTGGTGTTGACACTGATATCTTATCTTCCTTCTGGGGACTCCCAAGATGGCATGCATGGATAGGTGGGGTCTTCACACCTTCAGTATGTTTGTGGCAATTAGTTGGTTCCTGCTGTTCCAATTTTTGATACATTACTTCACGGTAGTGTGTGTTGTTGTCATATCGGGTTTTTCTTTTCTCCCCTAAGATGAGATGTTGAGCTTCTGTAATTTAGGGCTAATGTTATGTGGCCTTAATAGTCTATTGCAGACTCTCCCCATCTGATGCTTTCCTCAAATCCGGGAAACAGAGCTCCCAGGGTTGTAGAATTATTTAAGCCCAGCATTTTCAGAGAAAAACAAAGGTTAGAAAATGCTGATGCATTGTGATTAATTAAGGAGATTCATGCAAAGTTAATCACAGGGTGAGAGAGTATCCAGAGTACTTCAATCCAGATAGCACAGCGGTATGCTGGCTAGGGGATGATGGGAGTTAACTTCAATGCATCTGGCTGGCACCAGATTGAGGAAGCTGATTTAGGGGGAATGTTTCCATACTGAAAATGGTGATATAAACAATATAGATTCTACTACTTGATAACCTACTAATTGGTAAGATAGAAAAATGTGGGTTAGATAGAATCACAACCAGGTGGATTCATAACAGGATGACCAACACTGGATGACCAACATATAGTCCTTAATGGAACTACATCTATGTGGAGGAAAGTATGCAGTGGGTACCCCAAGGCCCAGTACTCTTTAATATCGTCATCGATGATTTAGATGAGAGGATAGAAGGGGAGCTCATCAATTTGCAGATGACACCAAGCTGGCAGGAATAGCCAACACTCTAGAATAGGGGTCCACAAGTCTTAAAGTTGCCAAGTTTGGGGACCCCTGCTCTAGAAGATTGGCTCAAGCTACAGAAAAATCTTGACAGACTTGAACACTGGGCCCTATCTAACAAAATGAAACTTAATGCTGAAAAAAATAAGGTTCTACAGTTAGGCAAGAAAAACCAAATGCACAGGTACAGTATAGGTGGTACCTGGTTCAATAGTAGTAACTGCGAGAGGGATCTTGGAGTCTTAGTGGACAATCATTTAAATATGAGCCAGCAGTGTACCCAAAAAAGTCAGTGCAGTCCTAGGTTGCATTAAGTGAGGTACTAGAATAAAGATCACATGAAGTGTTAGTGCCACTTGGAATATTGCATCCAGTTCTGATCACCACAATATAAAAAAGATGTTGAGACTCTAGAACAGGGCTGTCAAACTCATGGCCCACGTGCCAGAAACGTCACACGATGGCCACGCCCATGCCCGGTTTAGCAAAGGGGGAAAAAGTCACAATACATCATGTGACGACGCCATGATGACGCGAGTTTAACACCCCTGCTCTAGAAAGAGTGCAGAGAAGAGTAACAAAGATGATTGGGGGACTGGAGGCTAAAACATATAAAGGTTACAGGAATTGGGCATGTCTAATTTAATGAAGAAGAAGGACTAGGGATGACATGATAACGTTCCAATATCTAAAGGGCTGCCACAAAGAAGAGGGGGTCAACCTATTCTCCAAAGCACCTGAAGGCAGGAAAGAAGCAATGGATGGAAACTAATTAAGAAGAGAAGCAACCTAGAATTAAGGAGAAATTTCCTGACAGAACAATTAATCAGTGAAACAACTTGCCCTGAGAAGTTGTAGGTGCCCCAACACTGGAGGTTTTAAGAAGAGATTGAAAAACCATTTGTCTGAAATGTTATAAGGTTTCCTGCTTGAGCAGGTGGTTGGATTAGAAGACCTCCCTTCTAAGAAGGTCCCTTCCGTTATTCTGAGATCCCTTGGTAAATATTTTTACAACTATTCTCTCAATGCTGTTTTTCCAGTGTGTTTCTATATGTCTTGATCACGGGTGCCCAACCTTGACAATTTAAAGACCTGTGGATTTCAAATCCCAGAATTCCCCAGCCAGCCATGTTGGCCTGAGAATTCTGGGAGTTGAAGTCCAGAAGTCTTAAAGTTGCAAAGCTTGGACAACCCTGGTCTAGATACATCCATATCTATTCCTATCGGTTAATAGTAACTGATGTATTCCACAGTATTTATTTTTCATTTCATTGCATGTTTCCATTATGTTTGATGAAAATGCATTGGCTAGCATTTCACAAAACCCAGCCGTTAATTGACGGAAATAAGTATATACTGTACCTCACAATTTGCTCTCAGATAAATGGGTTTGCAATCTAACTTTGCTTGAATAAATGTGGCCATTGTGCTCTTGCTAAAGTCAATAACAAAAAAAGATGGCTAATGGTAGATTATGAACCATCTTTTCCATCCCTTCCTAAGAAAGAAACTCTTTTTAGAAGTGATTGAGACATGTAAATAATCTGTTCGGCTTGATCTCTGACCCCATGCTCTGAAAGTGAAGCTTGTATTCCCCCACATCAGCGGTGGGTTGCTACCGGTATGGTACGGTTCTACGAACCGGTAGCAGCGGCGGCGGGAGGCTCCGCCCACCCGCCCCAGACGCTTCTGTGCATGCGCAGAAGCAGCGTGCGTGCGAACCGGTAGCGATGAGATTTAGAACCCATCACTGCCCCACATCCATTGTTTGCAGGATGGAGGGCTATGAACAGCATTCCCATAACCCAGGGGTGAGTCTTAATGTCTCCCTTAGAATGTTATTTTACATATTTATTTTGCAGCAGCCTTTCCTAAGAGAAGTAGCTAATTTTGCTACTTAACCTTGTGCAATTCTTATGTACAAACAGCTCATTAGTTCTTGGAAAGAGCAATTCAGAAGTGCTATATTTAAATTCCTCTCTAGGTTATTTTTGATACATTATAGGAAAAAAAATACAGGATTGATTCCAAAATATTTGCTCAGCTGGCCCAGATGTACTTTCTTCTGCATTTTTAAAAAGTACATTAAAGCCAGCCTTTGAATGCTATGACCTTGCTTATAGGGTGCTATGTAAGTGCTGAGGGCTAGAGAGGGAAATGCAGTGTCCTAAAAAAAAAAAAAAAGTGGGGGAGAGGGAATTTTTCTGAATAAAAACTTCTGCTCCAGTATTGCCTTCTTATTGCTAGTTGTAGGGTTCTCGTATTGCATCATGTTGTATAGAAGAACCATCCATGCCCTCTCAGCCAACAGTGGAAGAACTTGGGTCTGAAGAATGATTTCTTTGTCTTGGATTGTACATGTTTTTTGTTTCATTTTCTCTCATTTATGCCAATGGAATTCTATATCTTCTGGAATTACAGGTAGACATTGCTTTCTTGGGAGAAACCTGAGAATGCTTCACCAATTAGTCTGCACATCTATCTGCTCCTCCATAAATGATATCTATAGTATACCCCAGAATCCCCGGGACTTAGGCAGCATAGAATTCTCCTTCTCCTGCTCCTTCTCCTGCTCCTTCTTCTCCTTCTCCTTCTCCTCCTTCTCCTCCTCCTCCTCCTCCTCCTGCTCCTCCTCCTCCTTCTCCCTCTCCGTCTTCAAACTTAATTTTATTTTAGCGCTGCCTTATCTAGAATAAAAATGAAAGGAAATGGTTGCGAGGGGCAGGATGGTCATGATCATTCATGGTTTTTTTTAATTCCCTCCCTTTCTCTCCTCTCCCCTCCTCTCTACACATACACGCATCTGGGATGGGCCCCATCTGTTCCTCCCCCTCACTCAGCTCAGGCCCCGAAGACAGCTGCCTCTCCACCTGGGGGAGGACGGAAGGCCCTGGCTCTGCATCTGCCTCTGATTCTGCTTCCTCATCAGAGCCTTCCAAAGTCTCCGAAGCTGGCCCAGGCTCCCCCTCCCCCTCCTCCTCATCTAAAAAAATGGATATCACTAAATGCTATATGTAGTGGGACATTATGATACTATCCCCTGGATTTCTTGCTGCTCAAGAAACTGGAAGAAGCAATGCACTGAGAAAAATCAAGTAGGATAACCTTGCACTTACATTTAAACATTACATATTTAAAATTAGGTCTCAAGATATGTTTTCTCCCTTCCAGTTCATTCCCAGGGTCAAATTACTTATACACTAGAACTTTAAGAAAATAGTTATGGTTATTGCTATTAGCCAATATCCCTGGGGTTTTCTTGTGGATTTATACAGTACAATGCAGGATAGTATCGTGTTTGAAAGTAGCCTTGTTTCTTTCTTTCCAAGCCACTTTTTTTTTTAAAAAAAGTGCAATTGTTTCTGTGTTTTTAACATAATTAAATGTCACACACTAATGCACAGAGCTATAACTGTGGGAGAAATAGAGCTTTGAAAGGGCATGAGTGCCCTGCAACTTGTATTTATAGTGGGAGCACACATGCCAGAAGTACAATGCGACAGCTTCCAGAAAAGAAGCTGTGAATGCCATTTGGGTTATTTCAAGTTCTTTTTTCAAACCTGGCAAATGCATCTACTGTACAATGGCAGAGCAATACAGATTTGTAAATCAAAAGTTTATGTAATGATGTGCAGCTGTCTACATGCATATTACAAATTAGGCTCCTTTCAATGGCAGATAATGAACCCCAAATGTGTGTACTGTACGTATGGTAAGGGGAGGGTTGCTCACATCTATTTATTTTAATCCTAGGAAATAATGGCTATATTAAAACCAAAGTGCACAACACCCACTAGGATTCTCATTGGCTTGAAGGTCACCTGCAAACATTGGATGGGTGCTAGAGAGGTTGATATTCAAAGTTTCTAAAACAGTGAAAAGGAGGGTGCTCCAGCTTCTGCAAAGCTTAAGACCCTTATCTTGCTCATAAAACAGAAATCTTCCATTAGATTTCTTCCATTTTGGGATGGCTTTGTGAGTGGATTATTAGGTTAAATGCAGCTTGCAGGCCATGCTTTCTGAATTCTCTATGGCAGGAGCATTAAACTCAGGCCCAGCCGGGATCGTGTGCCTCCCCCCCATCTCTGCTGGGCCTGGGCAGCCATGGCGCCGATAGGAATCTGGCTTTCCCCGCTTGCAGTAGCTGTCTTATGCCTGCTGGGCCTGGGCATCCTCTATCACCTATACTCGGCCGTTTTAACTGGCTACTTTGCCTCCTTTGGGCTGGGCGGGTCTGCCGAGCAGCGTCGGGGGCAGCCCGCAGCAGGGCTGAGGTGCATCGCAGAGGTGGGTTTCAGCAGGTTCTGACCAGTTCTGGAGAACCAGTAGCGGAAATTTTGAGTAGTTCGGAGAACCGGTAGCGGAAATTTTGAGTAGTTCGGAGAACCGGTAAATAACACCTCTGACTGGCCCCGCCCCCATCTATTCTCTGCCTCCCGAGTCCCAGCTGATCGGGAGGAAATGGGGATTTTGCAGTAACCTTCCCCTGGAGTGGGGAGGGAATGGATTTTGCAGTATCCTTCCCCTGCCACCCCCACCAAGCCACGCCCACCAAGCCATGCCCACCAAGCCATGCCCACAGAACTGGTAGTAAAAAAATTTGAATCCCACCACTGGTGCATCGGGTGCTCAAGGGGAACGTGCTCCACATGCAGGCCAAGGGCAAGACCCACGAGGGGGCTAAGGAGAAAATGACCAGTGGTGACCTGCTCACCAACCGCAAGCCAAAACAGACAGTGGGATGGAGTAAGCGTGTCCAGTGGTCCGCATCACGTGCCTCCCCCCGCCTCCATCTGCTGCTTGGACAGCCAGCCCGGTGGTAGCAGTGGGCTCCAGAGCTGCAGCGTGTGCCAGCTGAGGGGCCGGCAGGCTGCGGCTGCAGCCGGAAACCACTGCCCCACACACACAAAGGGCAGTGCGTGGTGGCCGACAGTTTCCGGCTGCAGTGCCCCGCTCCCTGTCTCGCCTCACCTCATCCCGCAAGACGAGTCTCCTGCCCACTGCCCCACCCACCGGAGACCCCTGGATTCCCTCCCCAACCCCACTCGGCCACCACAGGCACCACCCACGTGAGCAATGTCAAACTGGCCATGCCCCCAGGCCACGCCCAGTAGGCCACCCTGGGCACACCCCTCCCTCCCCAGCCCCCGGAGGACAACCACAATGCTGATCTGGCCCTCAATGAAATAAAGTTGGACACTCCTGCTCTATGCTATGGAATAGGAGGACTATACAGGCAGTCTTTGACTTGCAATCACAACTGAGCCCAAAATTCCCATTGCTAAGCAAGGCAGTTATTAAGTGAGAATTTTATGACCTTTCTTGCCACAGTTGATAAGTGAATCACTGCAGTTGTTAAGTTAGTAACATGGTTGTTAAATAACTCTGACTTCTCCATTGACTTTGCTTGTCAAAATGTCACAAAACGTAATCCTACAACCCTGGGACACTATTATTATCATAAATACATGCCAGTTGCCAAGCGTCCGAATTTTGATCACATGACCACGGGGATGCTGCAACGGTGGTTAAGTGTGAAAAACGATCATAAGTCACTTTTTTCATGCCGTAACTTTGGAATGGTCACTAAATGAATGGCTGTAAGTCGAGGACTACATGTAACCATTTGCGTTTGGGTGTTAAAATGTAACACTTAAACAACTCAGATAATTAAGATAATTACTATTCATTTTTTACAATTCCATTTCTATTTCCCACTCACTTTTGTTTATATGGCTACATCGCCTTTTGAAGCAAGGTGAGTGTGGTTCTCTGCCAGGCAAAAATTGTCTACCCAGGCCTAGAGGTCCTCTTAGACTTAGAATAACTTTATTGTCACTTTGAATGTACACTAATCGGCATACATTAAAATGAAATTTTGCTGCATTCAGCTCTCAAAGGGTCTCCACCTCCAATATACACCACATAAGAGCCGAGGTGGCGCAGTGGTTAGAGTGCAGTACTGCAGGCTACTTCAGCTGACTGATCAGCTATAAACATGGCACAATAAATAAATAAATACACAATTATCCATATACCCACAGATATTATATGACACGGAGAAACATCTACTTTGGATGCATACATGTACATGGCGAGAGAAACGAATCTTGCGAGTTTACCAGACGAATGGCATAGGGAACAAAGCTGTTACAGAATCTGGAAGTCCTGCTAGAAATACTTTGAAATCTCCTCCCAGAGGGGAGCAACAGAAACAGACCATGAAGTGGGTGTGTGGGGTCTCTAACAATGCTTTGAGCTCTAAGCACATTGCGCTTATAAGCAATATCCTGAATGACAGGAAGGGAGCGTCCTATAATCTTCTCGGCTGTCCTTACCACTCTCTGTATGGACTTTCTATCTGTGGCGTTGCTGCTACCAAACCAAACAGTGATGACGTTTGTTAAAACGCTCTCAATTGTGCCTCTGTAAAAAGTGGCCAGGACAGAAGGAGAAAGATGTGGTCTCCTCATCAGACGCAGGAAATCATTCATTCAACCTAGAAATAAGGAGAAATTTTCTGACAGTGAGAACAATCAACCAATGGAACGGCTTGCCTTCGGAAGTTGTGGGAGCTTCATCACTTGAGGCTTTCAAGAAGAGATTGGGCTGCCATTTGTCAGAAATGGTGTAGGGTCTCCTGCTTGGGTAGGGGGTTGGACCTACAAGGTCCCTTCCAACTCTGTTAATCTGTTTAATTCTGTAGACATGGGCCTTTTGAGAAGGATGGCATCAGAAAAGTGACATTGGAGGGAAGGGGCTACTTGCAGCTGTTCACATGGGTAAGTAAATCCTTTTATATCTCCTGAATAAAGAACTGGTGGACTTTTATCTCCCACAGCAAAATTCCAAAAGAAATATAAGGGAAAAAACATATTAAGAGAATCTAGGGCAGCTTCCTGTGTTTCTAGGGGTAAGCAAAGATTACAATCCACAATTAGAAGGGTAATTAATACAAAAGAGATTTTTTTAAAATCATCCTGAATTATGGGGGGGGGAGTCCAATTCACTTAACAAGAAAAAGAACAATTCATATGAATAATTGAAAAATGGACTTCATATCTATAATAATTTGCTTGTCCTATTATTATGGTCTCATTATTACTTCTGTTTAATAAAGAAGAGGAAAACAAACGACAGAACATATTATGTTTTGTTTTGTCTGAGTCCAACTCTGCAGAACTATGAAAAAAAAATACTAGATAGACCCCAAATCCTAGACTCACCATATTTCTACATCAGCTTGATAAAGAGGCTTCCACATTTATTAAGTGATTACCTGGTCAAATGATAAACCTCATATAATGAATCACTAAGTGAGTTAAGAGTTTTTCCTGTTTAAAAATGGAGCTGGGTATCTTTTAGATAACCTTGGAAAGTTCGGTAACAGGAACTCTTCATTCCAAGTACTGAGCCATAAATATACAGTAGTTGATCTGCAGCCAAAGCGAATGTTAGAGAAAATTATTCATAGCCCTTCTATGTTAGCTCTTCAGAGTTGGGTTGGGGGGGGAAAGAGGATATCACTTCTCGTTGTTTCCAGAGAGGATGTCTGAAATCACAGCTGCTTCCTTGAATTGCCACTGTCTTTTGTGGGGAGAGATACTAATCATCCTTAAAATTATTCTCATTTATTGGATTTATGATATAGAGATCTCATAAGGGGCAAACTAAGAGTTATTGTCCCCCTAAAAGCCTCGCACAATATTGTGGCAGGATAAAGGTTTAATTTCAGATCTCCATGTTAGTTACTGATGAGGTGGAACCAAACAAGTTTGCTGAATTTTCTACATGTATAATATTTATGCATGGGTTATTATCAAGTCTATTTTGCTTCTCATCTGCTGCTAACTTTCAGAAGGCTTGATTTCCAAAATGTTTTTGCTTTGACTCTTGAATCTGATTTGCTCTGAAAACACTCAGAAATGATAAACATTCTTTACTATTTTAAACTATGTCTACTACTTCATATGCTCCGTTAATGCAGCCATGTTCAAGCATCTGATTCTTTGTTGTTGTTGTTGTTGTTAGTTGCAAAGTCGTGCCTGACCCATTGCGACCCCATGGACAACGTTCCTTCAAGCCTTCCTGTCCTCTACCATCCCCCCGGAGTCCATTTAACCTCATTCTCTGTCGTCCCCTTCTCCTTTTGCCCTCAATCGTTTCCAGCATTAGGCTCTTCTCCAGTGAGTCCTTCCTTCTCATTAGGTGGCCAAAGTATTTGAGTTTCATCTTCAGGATCTGGCCTTCTAAAGAGCAGTCAGGTTTGATCTCCTCTAGGACTGACCAGTTTGATCGCCTTGCAGTCCAAGGCCCTCGCAGGAGTCTTCTCCAGCACCACAGTTCAAAGGCCTCAATTCTTTGGCGCTCAGCCTTCCTTATGGTCCAACTTTCACAGCCATACATTGCAACTGATCTGATCCTACTAATACTTAAATCTCACCCAGAAGAGGGAAAGAGGAGGCAAGATTGCAATTCAGAAACCAGTCCCAAGTACCATTTCGGAGGTGGAACTTGGCAGGTGATGCAAATGAAACAACTTCATAAATAAGCAAAGCCATCAGCTGACTGCAGCAATACAATGGCATGAGTTAGTCATTTGTTTATTACATGTGCGTACTTTCTTTTTCCTTTATTGCTTGGGCTATAGGTTTCTCATAATCATCAGGTGAAACAAGTCCAGCTGAGAAACTCTGAGGTTTTCCCAACTTTATTTATTTATTTATTTTGTCAAACACGTATTAGATAGTACATATAAGTATAAACATGATTTGAATACATGAAATGAATAAAAATAAAAATAAAAGTGTACATTAGGACAGGGACGGTAGGCACGCTGGTGCACTTGTTCACGCCCCCAGAACACACACACACCCTCGCTCTCTCTCTCTCTCTCTCTCTCTCTCTCTCTCTCCCCCCCCCAATTCTTCTCTCCCTTTCCCCCATCATTTTCTGTAAGGAAGAAAACCCATTTTTTTTTCTTTTTAAATCTGTACTGTTAGTAAAGGAGGAATTTACCTATGCTTTTCCAATTCACCAGAATGATACATTGAGCAGCCAGTGCACTGCATTGTGTGTATAAAATCTGCTAGAAGCATAAAACAGCAGTCATCTAACAGTGCTAGCATATGCATTGTTTAAAGCTGATCTTCCTTCATTCCTCACAATTTAATATCCTGCTGCTACAGTCCCAACCCTTCAGAAAGGCCAGGCTTCCGAACACAAGGCTTCCCCAATGCAATAGATCGACTTTGGGTGTGAAAGCTTTTGAAGGGCAAGCTTACTGCCATGGCAACCAGGGAAGCCTTTCAGGGCATCCACTTACATTATTTACAATCTATCTTCTCTTGCTACCGTAGCACGATTCTTCAAAAGGAACATTTTTTGCAAATCAGTAGACAATAGGGGTCAGCAGCAAGCCACAATGGTGCCAGAATGGTGAACCTTGAACCGTAATGTTACAATGCAAGCCCTTTTGTACTTGCATTGCAACACTGTACACCTGTCTATAAAGATAATGTCACTGTGCATGTTTTGACACTTATCATCCACTGCCTCAGCTGCAAAAACCCATGCACACAAATATAACATACAGACACATGGAGCATTATAAGTGGAAGGCAATACTAGTGAATTACTTCCTTTTGGCTTAGAAAAGGATCTGTGATATTCCCTTGATTGTTTAATGTACCCATGGGTAAAGAGGAATGTTTGTTGTGGTGTTAAAGATGTATTGATTGGGGATGGGAAAACATATATTTCTTTTGTACCCAGGTGATGCCATGTTGTTGTCTGAGACCCAACATGATTTCTAGTGAACATTAGGTAGATTGTATGATGCAACAAGGATTATGAATCTGAAAATTAATGTATAAACGATTTAGTATACAAAACAAGGCAATTGTATTTAACACAAAAAACTAAAGTGAATAATTGCAAGTTTTACATAAATATTGAAAAACTAGAGCAAGGAAATGATTTTATATATATATATACAGGTAAAATGTTGACTAAAAATGGAAAACGGATGGAGAAAGTTTAAGATCTGCAGGTGTTGATAGGAAGATAGAAGATGGCATGTGATCTGTTCAAGAGCAAAGACAGATTTTTGTTGTTATTGTTCAGTCGCTAAGTCATGTCTGACTCTTCATGACTCCATAGCAAAATAGCTATGTTTAAGTGTACACTTCTGTCCACTTTGTTAAAATGAAGCGACAGTATGTCAGGAGAAGCATAAAGGTACTTTAGAGGCAATAGGAATTGAGATTGGAACAGAAACAAGAATAAATCACTGCTGGATGAATGTGGACTGCATAAAAAAGGGAGTGTCCAGTATGAAGGAAGTACATTGAGAGTTGAATTGCAAAACAAATATATATATGTTTTGCAATACACATACACACACACACACACACACACACACACACACACACACACATGAAGAAAGAGTGAACTTTCAAGAGGAAGTGCAAAAGTCATAGAATTGTTGGATAGAATTGATGACATCATTAAAAAGAGGTGATCAACATAGGAGCATATTATGTTTTATGCACAGATACATTTCTTCCTTTGCAGTGCCATTCTGTTTACATAAAACTTAGAGAAACTGAGTTAGATCATCTATATTATGTACTTTACATTGTCTGTTCTAACAAATGGAGGCTTTTACAGAGAGGTTTTCCTATCAACGCAACCTCATACTTCAATTGGAGATGTACAAAACCTGAATGCTGGTCTTTTATGTGCAAATGAGATGTTTTAAGTCTTTCAAAATATTTTTTTCCAGGAAACTTGAGCTAAATATATCGGATCATGGCCACCAAATTATTTAAACTCAGTTCCCCATGAACTCAGGATCAGCCTTTCTCTTCATTTTAATGGGTAATAAGTTCAGTGAACTTAAGCCCGGATTCATTTTTGTTTATTGAGATTTTATTTATGGTCTATCCTGTACACAATCAGAAAAAAGTTAAAGTAGTGTCCTTTGGGGGTTGTGTACAGATCATGGAGCACAAGATCCGGTGCTGCCTAGTATCAAAAAAATATCTTGGTACTGTGTGAAAAGTTATAACACAGACATATTTCTTTTTTTACATTTTTTTTATTTTATTTCTAAAGTTAAAGTACAAAATAAAGAAAAAACAAAAGAACTATCAAACACTAATAAAAAAATATGTGTACAAAAAACAAAAACAAAAACAAATGATGAATATACTGTATCATTCACACTGACATCAAAGATAAAAAGTCCACCCTGGTTGAATGCTGAAAAATATATCAAAAATATCTGATGCATTCTTCTCATAGACATATTTCTTGAGGTATTAATTTCCTTGAATGGAGACTAAGACTTTTCTGAACTTGGGCTTAAGCTGCAAGCAAATTGGCTAGAAATGAATCTGGTTTAAGGTATCCTTTAGTAGAGTTTAACCTGTCCTCCTTTGGCCATTCTGTCCAGACCAGGTCTACCAAGGGACATAAACTGGGAGAATTACTACTTCTTTGTCTCTCCCACCTGTGCCAAGAAAAGACTCACTAGTTGCTTTCCTTTATGTGGGAGAGCTTTTGAGAACATGCTATTTCTGTCAATAGATTTTTTTTTTTAAAATGAGCCTCTCTTTACTGAGTCATGCAGGACACTTTTCTTCCTGATGTGTCTACCATGGACCAGTAAAGAAAAAGAAATGAATGAAAAACACCACCACAGTTTTACCATTATTCCTGTCATGTGGACTAACAAAAATGTAAGCTAGTAGGACATTTATGAGAGAGAGAGAGAGAAACAAGAGAGGGAGGGAGGGAGGGAGGGAGGGAGGGAGGAAGGGCCACCGTTTCACTGAACTTTTGAAGAAAGAAAACATCAAGCTTTACCATTATTCCTGCCACTTAAGCTAAAAGTGGAAATTGACAGAACTTCGGTCAACGACCTGATTTTTTTTTTAAAAGGACCTAATATTTCATCTTTTGTTTAAAAAATAATAAATAGCACAGTGTTTCAACAGTCACCTTGGAGGGCTTTGTCCATTCTCTGGAGTAGAAGCGATTGCCTACAATGAGATGAAGCATAGAAGGTGACCCAGACAGCTTGAGTCAGCAAGTCTGAAAGCGTTCCTTTGAATGCACCAAAGGGAAAGAAAAAAGAGCTTTCTTGTGGATTTGGGTCTGAGTGGAGAATGATAACATATTGTGTTGTATATGCCAATTCTTGAGAAAGGATTAGCGGTCTGTATTTGCAGTTGGGCATCCTGGATTTGGAAATGAGTCCTAAATTAATGTGTGATCCTTTCTGTTCTAACATCATAACCAGGGGTGGGATCCTCCCGGTTTGGACCGGTTCGCCCGAACCAGTAGCAACCCGCTGGTGACGTCACGATGATGTCACCGAACCGGATCATGAGCATGCGCAGAAGCCGAGTTCCGGCACTGTGCATGCGGTCGCCATCTTTTTTTCCAGCTTTGTTTTTTTGCCATGTGGCGCGGGAGGAAGCGAACCGGCAGCGAGGTAAGTTAGAACCCACCCCTGCTTCCAGGGTCCCCATGTGCACTGTTTTGGCTCCCAGGGGGCTGTAGGGAGGCTTGCTAGGCCCAAAATGGGGCACGGGGGGTGCGGTGCCCCCCTGCGCCCCTTTTGGCTCCCAGGGGCCTGTAGGGAGGCTTGCTAGGCCCAAAAGGGGTGCGGGGAGGCCTTCAAGGGAGAAAGAAAGAAAGAAAGAAACCCTCACTGTTTGGGGATCCCCACGTGCACTGAGCTTGAGTTGAGAGCTCATTGAAAGTGCTGTTAGCTATCCTTGCTCAGGCTAAGCTAATCAACAGTGGAGCTCTAAGAATGCCAGATGATCCATGGGCATGTTCTCAACGTTTTAAAACGTCTGGTTTTTCTTCCTGCTACCAAAGACCTTCTGGGGTTCTTCACCGGGAAGGAGGGAGGGAGGGAAGGATAAACCCTTTTACTCACACTTCATCCTCACTGTTTGGGTATCCCCACGTGCACTGGGCTTGAGTTGAGAGCTCATTGAAAGTGCTGTTATTTATCCTTTCTCATTCTAAGCTAATCAACAGTGGAGCTCTAAGAATGCCAGATGATCAATGGGCATGTTCTCAGTTTCAAAACGTCTGGCTTTTCTTCCTCCTACCAAAAACCTTCTGGGGGTC